>CM075068.1:46929929-47445555 GCA_037428765.1 Rubia yunnanensis | reverse complement strand
TAAAGTTTGACCGTTAAGAAGTTAAAGTCTAGTTTGTTATTTGTGTTTATATATTGAAAGTTAAGTAAAGTTTAACCATTAATTAGAAATAATCAACCTAGTTATTAGCGTTTATATATTGAAAGTCGAGTAAAGTTTGACTGTTGATTAGTTAAAGTCAACTTAGTCACTTGTATTTATACATATAAAGTCAAGTAAGGTTTAACTGTTGATAAGTCAAAGTCAAACATTTTTATTAGTACTTATTATATACTAATTCAAATAAAGTTTGATCATTAACTAGTTAAAGTCAAATTTGTTATTAGTCTTTGTATATTGAAAGTCAAGTAAAGTTTCACCATTGATTAGCCCAAATCAACCTATTTATTAGATTTTATATGTTGAAAGTCGAGTAAAGTTTGACTGTTAATTAGTTAAAGTCAACTTATTCACTTGGGTTTTTACATAGAGAGAGTCAAGTAACGTTTGACCATTGATTAGCCCAAATCAACCTATTTATTAGATTTTATATGTTGAAAGTCGAGTAAAGTTTGACCGTTAATTAGCTAAAGTCAACTTATTCACTAGGATTTTTACATAGAGAGAGTTAAGTAAAGTTTGACCGTTGATTACTTAAAACCAACTTAGTCACTAGTACTTATGTATAGAAAGTTACGTAAGGTTTAACCATTGATTAGTCAAAGTCATACATATTTATTAGTATTTTTTATATACTATAATTCAAATAAAGTTTGACCGTTAAGAAGTTAAAGTCAACTTTGTTATTAGTGTTTATATATTAAAATTCAAGTAAAGTTTAAAATTGATTAGACTAAGTTAACCTAGTTATTATTATATATATATTGAAATTCGAGAAAAGTTTGACCGTTGATTATTTAAAGTCAGCTTAGTCACTAGGGTTTCATTGTAGAGAGAGTCAAGTAAAGTTTGACCGTTGATTAGTTAAAGTGAACTTAGTCACTAGTATTCATATACAGAAAGTCAAGTAAGGTTTAACTGTTGATTAGTTAGAATCAAACATTTTTATTAGTATTTATTGTATACTGATTCAAATAAAGTTTGACCATTAATAAGTTAAAGTCAACTTTAATATTAGTTTTTATATATTGAAAGTCAAGTTAAGTTTGACCATTGATTAGACAAAATCAACCTAGTTATTAGTGTTTATATATTGAAAGTCGAGTAAAGTTTTGACCATTGATTAGTTAAAGTTAACTTAGTCACTAGGGTTTCTATATAAAGAGAGTGAAGTAAAGTTTGACCGTTGATTAGTTAATGTCAACTTCGTCACTGGGGTTTCTATATAGAGAGAGTCAATTAAGTTCGACTGCTGATTAGTTAAAGTCCACTTAGTCACTAGTATTTATATATAGAAAGTCAGGTAAGATTTAACCGTTGATTAGTCAAAGTCATACTTTTTTATTAGTACTTATTATATACCAATTAAAAAAAGTTTGACCGTTAACTAGTTAAAGTCAACTTTGTTTCCTAGTGTTTTTATATTGAAATTCTAGTAAGGTTTGACCATTGATTAGCCGAAATCAGCCTATTTATTAGATTTTATATGTTGAAAGTCGAGTAAAGTTTAACCGTTGATTAGTTAAAGTCAACTTACTCACTAGGGTTTCAATACAGAGAGAGTCAAGTAAAGTTTGACCGTTGATTACTTAAAGCCAACATAGTCACTAGTATTTATATATACAAAATCGTTTAAGGTTTAACCGTCGAATAGTAAAAGTTATACATTTTTATTAGTATTTATTATATACTAATTCAAATAAAGTTTGACCGTTAAGAAGTTAAAATCAACTTTGTTATTAGTGTTTATACATCGAAAGTCAAGTAAAGTTTGACCTTTGATTAGACAAAATCAACCTAGTTTTTATTGTTTATATATTGAAAGTCGATTAAAGTTTAACTGTTCATTAGTTAAAGTCAACTTAGTCACTAGGGTTTCTATATAGAGAGAGTCAAGTAAAGTTTGACCGTTGAGTTAAAGTCAAGGGTTTCTATATAGAGAGAGTCAAGTAATGTTTGACCATTAATTAGAAATAATCAACCAACTTATTAGTATTATATATTGAAAGTCGAGTAAAGTTTGATCGTTGATTAGTTAGAGTCAACTTAGTCACTTGTATTTATATATATAAAGTCAAGTAAGGTTTAACTGTTGATAAGTCAAAGTCAAACATTTTTATTTGTACTTATTATATACTAATTCAAATAAATTTTGACTGTTAACTAGTTAAAGTCAAATTTGTTATTAGTCTTTGTATATTGAAAGTCAAGTAAAGTTTGACCATTGATTAGCTGAAATCAACCTATTTATTAGATTTTATATATTGAAAGTCGAGTAAAGTTTGACCGTTGATTAGTTATAGTCAACTTATTCACTAGGGTTTCTACATAGAGAGAGTCAAGTAAAGTTTGACCGTTGATTACTTAAAGCCAACTTAGTCACTAGTATTTATATATAGAAAGTTATGTAAGGTTTAACCGTTGATTAGTCAAAGTCATACATTTTTATTAGTATTTTTTATATACTATAATTCAAATAAAGTTTGACCGTTAAGAAGTTAAAGTCAACTTTGTTATTAGTGTTTATATATTGAAATTCAAGTAAAGTTTGAAAATTGATTAGACTAAGTTAACCTAGTTATTATTATATATATATATTGAAATTCGAGAAAAGTTTGACCGTTGATTATTTAAAGTCAGCTTAGTCACTAGGGTTTCATTGTAGAGAGAGTCAAGTAAAGTTTGACCGTTGATTAGTTAAAGTGAACTTAGTCACTAGTATTCATATACAGAAAGTCAAGTAAGGTTTAACTGTTGATTAGTTAAAATCAAACATTTTTATTAGTATTTATTGTATACTAATTCAAATAAAGTTTGACCATTAATAAGTTAAAGTCAACTTTAATATTAGTGTTTATATATTGAAAGTCAAGTTAAGTTTGACCATTGATTAGACAAAGTCAACCTAGTTATTAGTGTTTATATATTGAAAGTCGAGTAAAGTTTGACCGTTGATTAGTTAAAGTTAACTAAGTCACTAGGGTTTCTATATAGAGAGAGTGAAGTATGTTTGACCGTTGATTAGTTAATGTCAACTTAGTCACTGGGGTTTCTATATAGAGAGAGTCAAGTAAAGTTTGACCGCTGATTAGTTAAAGTCAACTTAGTCACTAGTATTTATATATAGAAACTCAGGTAAAGTTTAACCGTTGATTAGTCAAAGTCATACATTTTTATTAGTACTTACTATACTAATTAAATAAAGTTTGACCGTTAACTAGTTAAAGTCAACTTTGTGTCGTAGTGTTTTTATATTGAAATTCTAGTAAAGTTTGACCATTGATTAGCCGAAATCAACCTATTTATTAGATTTTATATGTTGAAAGTCGAGTAAAGTTTAACCGTTGATTAGTTAAAGTTAACTTACTCACTAGGGTTTCAATACAGAGAGAATCAAGTAAAGTTTGACCGTTGATTACTTAAAGCCAACATAGTCACTAGTATTTATATATACAAAGTCATTTAAGGTTTAACCGTTGAATAGTAAAAGTCATAAATTTTTATTAGTATTTATTATATACTAATTCAAATAAAGTTTGACCATTAAGAAGTTAAAATCAACTTTGTTATTAGTGTTTATACATCGAAAGTCAAGTAAAGTTTGACCTTTGATTGGACAAAATCAACCTAGTTTTTAGTGTTTATATATTGAAAGTCGAGCAAAGTTTGACCGTTGATTAGTTAAAGTCAACTTAGTCACTAGGGTTTCTATATAGAGAGAGTCAAGTAAAGTTTGACCGTTGATTAGTTAAAGTCAACTTAGTCACAAGGGTTTCTATATAGAGAGAGTCAAGTAATGTTTGACCATTAATTAGAAATAATCAACCAACTTATTAGTGTTATATATTGAAAGTCGAGTAAAGTTTGACCGTTAATTAGTTAAAGTCAACTTCGTCACTTGTATTTTTATATATAAAGTCAAGTAAGGTTTAACTGTTGATAAGTCAAAGTCAAACATTTTTATTTGTACTTATTATATACTAATTCAAATAAATTTTTACCGTTAACTAGTTAAAGTCAAATTTGTTATTAGTCTTTGTATATTGAAAGTCAAGTAAAGTTTGACCATTGATTAGTCGAAATCAACCTATTTATTAGATTTTATATATTGAAAGTCGAGTAAAGTTTGACCGTTGATTAGTTAAAGTCAACTTATTCACTAGGGTTTCTACATAGAGAGAGTCAAGTAAAGTTTGAAAATTGATTAGACTAAGTTAACCTAGTTATTATTATATATATTTATATTGAAATTCGAGAAAAATTTGACCGTTGATTATTTAAAGTCAGCTTAGTCACTAGGGTTTCAATGTAGAGAAAGTCAAGTAAAGTTTGACCGTTGATTAGTTAAAGTAAACTCAGTCACTAGTATTTATATACAGAAAGTCAAGTAATGTTTAACCGATTAGTTAGAATCAAACATTTTTATTAGTATTTATTGTATACTAATTCAAATCAAGTTTGACCATTAATAAGTTAAAGTCAACGTTAATATTAGTGTTAATATATTGAAAATCAAGTTAAGTTTGACCATTGATTAGACAAAATCAACCTAGTTATTAGTGTTTATATATTGAAGGTCAAGTAAAGATTGTCCGCGGATTAGTTAAAGTCAACTTAGTCACTAGGGTTTCTATATATAGAGAGTCAAGTAAAGTTTGACCGTTGATTAGTTAAAGTCAACTTAGTCACTAGGGTTTCTATATAGAGAGAGTCAAGTAAAGTTTGACCGTTGATTAGTTAAAGCCAAATTAGTCACTAGTATTTATATATAGAAAGTCAAGTAAGGTTTAACCGTTGATTAGTCAAAGTCATACATTTTTATTAGTACTTATTATATACTAATTCAAATAAATTTTGACTGTTAACTAGTTAAAGTCAACTTTGTTATTAGTGTTTTTATATTGAAATTCAAGTAAAGTTTGACCATTGATTAGCCAAAATCAACCAATTTATTAGATTTTATATATTGAAAGTCGAGTAAAGTTTGACCGTTGATTAGTTAAAGTCAACTTATTCACTAGGGTCTCTACATAGAGAGAGTCAAGTAAAGTTTGACCGTTGATTACTTAAAGCCAACTTAGTCACTAGTATTTACATATAGAAAGTTATATAAGGTTTAACCGTTGATTACTCAAAGTCATACATTTTTATTAGTATTTTTTATACACTAATTCAAATAAAGTTTGACCGTTAAGAAGTTAAAGTCAACCTTGTTATTAGTGTTTATATATCGAAAGTCAAGTAAAGTTTGACCTTTGATTAGACAAAATCAACCTAGTTTTTAGTGTTTATATATTGAAATTCGAGTATAGTTCGACCGTTGATTAGTTAAAGTTAACTTAGTCACTCGGGTTTCTATATAGAGAGAGTCAAGTAAAGTTTTACCGTTGATTAGTTAATTGAACTTAGTCACTAGTATTCATATACAGAAAGTCAAGTAAGGTTTAACTGTTGATTAGTTAAAATCAAACATTTTTATTAGTATTTATTGTATACTAATTCAAATAAAGTTTGACCATTAATAAGTTAAAGTCAACTTTAATATTAGTGTTTATATATTGAAAGTCAAGTTAAGTTTGACCATTGATTAGACAAAATCAACCTAGTTATTAGTGCTTATATATTGAAAGTCGAGTAAAGTTTCACCATTGATTAGTTAAAGTTAACTTAGTCACTAGGGTTTCTATATAGAGAGAGTCGAGTAAAGTTTGACCGTTGATTAGTTAAAGTCAACTTAGTCACAAGGGTTTCTATATAGAGAGAGAGTCAAGTAAAGTTTAACCGTTGATTAGTTAAAGTCAACTTTGTCACTAGTGTTTGTATATTGAAAGTCAAGTAGGGTTTAACCGTTAATTAGTCAAAGTCATACATTTTTATTAGTACTTATTATATACTAATTCAAATAAAGTTTGACCGTTAAGAAGTTAAAGTCAACTTTGTTATTAGTGTTTATATATTGAAAGTCAAGTAAAGCTTGACCATTAATTAGAAATAATCAACCTAGTTATTAGTGTTTATGTATTGAAAGTCGAGTAAAGTTTGACCGTTGATTAGTTAAAGTCAACTCAGTCACTTGTATTTATATATATAAAGTCAAGTAAGGTTTAACTGTTGATAAGTCAACGTCAAACATTTCAACGTCAAACATTTTTATTAGTACTTATTATATACTAATTCAAATAAAGTTTGATCGTTAACTAGTTAAAGTCAAATTTGTTATTAGTCTTTGTATATTGAAAGTCAAGTAAAGTTTTACCATTGATTAGCTGAAATCAACCTATTTATTAGATTTTATATATTGAAAGTCGAGTAAAGTTTGACCGTTGATTAGTTAAAGTCAACTTATTCACTAAGGTTTCTACATAGAGAGAGTCAAGTAAAGTTTGACCGTTGATTACTTAAAGCCAACTTAGTCACTAGTATTTATATATAGAAAGTTATGTAAGGTTTAACCGATGATTACTCAAAGTCATACATTTTTATTAGTATATTTTATATACAATAATTCAAATAAAGTTTGACCGTTAAGAAGTTAAAGACAACTTTGTTATTAGTTTTTATATATTGAAATTCAAGTAAAGTTTGAAAATTGATTAGACTAAGTTAACCTAGTTATTATTATATATATTTATATTGAAATTCGAGAAAAGTTTGACCGTTGATTATTTAAAGTCAGCTTAGTCACTAGGGTTTCAATGTAGAGAGAGTTAAGTAAAGTTTGACTGTTGATTAGTTAAAGTAAACTTAGTCACTAGTATTTATATACAGAAAGTCAAGTAATGTTTAACCGATTAGTTAGAATCAAACATTTTTGTTAGTATTTATTGTATACTAATTCAAATCAAGTTTGACCATTAATAAGTTAAAGTCAACTTTAATATTAGTGTTAATATATTTAAAATCAAGTTAAGTTTGATCATTGATTAGACAAAATCAACCAAGTTATTAGTGTTTATATATTGAAGGTCAAGTAAAGATTGACCACTGATTAGTTAAAGTCAACTTAGTCCCTAGGGTTTCTATATAGAGAGAGTCAAGAAAAGTTTGACTGTTGATTAGTTAAAGTCAACCTTGTTATTAGTGTTTATATATCGAAAGTCAAGTAAAGTTTGACCTTTGATTAGACAAAATCAACCTAGTTTTTAGTGTGTATATATTGAAAATCGAGTATAGTTCGACCGTTGATTAGTTAAAGTCAACTTAGTCACTCGGGTTTCTATATAGAGAGAGTCAAGTAAAGTATGACCGTTGATTAGTTAAAGTCAACTTAGTCACTAGTATTTATATATTGAAAGTCAAGTAGGGTTTAACCGTTAATTAGCCAAAGTCATACATTTTTATTAGTACTTATTATATACTAATTCAAATAAAGTTTGACCGTTAAGAAGTTAAAGTCAAGTTTCTTATTTGTGTTTATATATTGAAAGTCAAGTAAAGTTTGACCATTAATTAGAAATAATCAACCTAGTTATTAGTGTTTATGTATTGAAAGTCGAGTAAAGTTTGACCTTTGATTAGTTAAAGTCAACTTAGTCACTTGTATTTTTATATATAAAGTCAAGTAAGGTTTAACTGTTGATAAGTCAAAGTCAAACATTTTTATTTGTACTTATTATATACTAATTCAAATAAAGTTTGATCGTTAACTAGTTAAAGTCAAATTTGTTATTAGTCTTTGTATATTGAAAGTCAAGTAAAGTTTGACCATTGATTAGCCGAAATTAACCTATTTATTAGATTTTATATATTGAAAGTTGAGTAAAGTTTGACCGTTAATTAGTTAAAGTCAACTTATTCACTAGGATTTTTACATAGAGAGAGTTAAGTAAAGTTTGACCGTTGATTACTTAAAGCCAACTTAGTCACTAGTACTTATATATAGAAAGTTATGTAAGGTTTAACCGTTGATTAGTCAAAGTCATACATATTTATTAGTATTTTTTATATACTATAATTCAAATAAAGTTTGACCGTTAAGAAGTTAAAGTCAACTTTGTTATTAGTGTTTATATATTGAAACTCAAGTAAAGTTTGAAAATTGATTATACTATGTTAACCTAGTTATTATTATATATATATTGAAATTCGAGAAAAGTTTGACCGTTGATTATTTAAAGTTAGCTTAGTCACTAGGGTTTCAATGTAGAGAGAGTCAAGTAAAGTTTCACCGTTGATTAGTTAAAGTAAACTTAGTCACTAGTATTTATATACAGAAAGTTAAGTAATGTTTTAGCGTTGATTAGTTAGAATCAAATATTTTTATTAGTATTTATTGTATACTAATTCAAATAAAGTTTGACCATTAAAAAGATAAAGTCAACTTTAATATTATTGTTTATATATTGAAAGTCAAGTTAAGTTTGACCATTGATTAGACAAAATCAACCTAGTTATTAGTGTTTATATATTGAAAGTCGAGTAAAGTTTCACCATTGATTAGTTAAAGTTAACTTAGTCACTAGGGTTTCTATATAGAGAGAGTGAAGTAAAGTTTGACCATTGATTAGTTAATGTCAACTTAGTCACTGGGGTTTCTATATAGAGAGAGTCAAGTAAAGTTTGACCGCTGATTAGTTAAAGTCAACTTAGTCACTAGTATTTATATATAGAAAGTCAGGTAAGGTTTAACCGTTGATTAGTCAAAGTCATACATTTTTATTAGTACTTATTATATACTAATTAAATAAAGTTTGACTGTTAACTAGTTAAAGTCAACTTTGTTTCCTAGTGTTTTTATATTGAAATTCTAGTAAGGTTTGACCATTGATTAGCCAAAATCAACCTATTTATTAGATTTTATATGTTGAAAGTCGAGTAAAGTTTAACCGTTGATTAGTTAAAGTCAACTTACTCACTAGGGTTTCAATACAGAGAGAATCAAGTAAAGTTTGACCGTTGATTACTTAAAGCCAACATAGTCACTAGTATTTATATATACAAAGTCATTTAAGGTTTAACCGTTGAATAGTAAAAGTCATACATTTTTATTAGTATTTATTATATACTAATTCAAATAAAGTTTGACCGTTAAGAAGTTAAAATCAACTTTGTTATTAGTGTTTATACATCGAAAGTCAAGTAAAGTTTGACCTTTGATTAGACAAAATCAACCTAGTTTTTAGTGTTTATATATTGAAAGTCGAGTAAAGTGTGACCGTTGATTAGTTAAAGTCAACTTAGTCACAAGTATTCATATGTATAAATTCAAGTAAGGTTTAACCGATGATGAGTCAAAGTCATACATTTTTATTAGTACTTATTATATACTAATTCAAATAAAGTTTGACCGTTAAGAAGTTAAAGTCAACTTTTTTATTAGTGTTTATATATTGAAAGTCAAGTAAAGTTTGGCCATTAATTATAAAAAATCAAACTAGTTATTAGTGTTTATATATTGCAAGTCGAGAAAAGTTTGACCGTTGATTAGTTAAAGTTAACTTAGTCACTTGTATTTATATATATAAAGTCAGGTAAGGTTTAACTGTTGATAGGTCAAAGTCAAACATTTTTATTAGTACTTATTATATACTAATTCAAATAAAGTTTGATCGTTAACTAATTAAAGTCAAATTTGTTATTACTCTTTGTATATTGAAAGTCAAGTAAAGTTTGATGATTTATTAGCCGAAATCAACCAATTTATTAGATTTTATATATTGAAAGTCGAGTAAAGTTTGACCATTGATTGGTTAAAGTCAACTTATTCACTAGGGTTTCTACATAGAGAGAGTCAAGTAAAGTTGGACCGTTGATTACTTAAAGCCAACTTAGTCACTAGTATTTATATATATAAAGTTATGTAAGGTTTAACCGTTGATTACTCAAAGTCATACATTTTTATTAGTATTTTTTATATACTAATTCAAATAGAGTTTGACCGTTAAGAAGTTAAAGTCAACTTTGTTATTAGTGTTTATACGTCGAAAGTCAAATAAAGTTTGACCTTTGATTAGACAAAATCAAACTAGTTTTTAGTGTTTATATATTGAAAGTCGAGTAAAGTTTGACCGTTGATTAGTTAAAGTCAACTTACTCACTAGGGTTTCTATATAGAGAGAGTCAAGTAAAGTTTGAGAGTTGATTAGTTAAAGTCAACTTAGTCACTAGTATTTATATGTAGAAAGTTAAGTAAGGTTTAACCGTTGATTAGTCAAAGTCAAACATTTTTATTAGTACTTATTAATACTAATTCAAATCAAGTTTGATCGTTAACTAGTTAAAGTTAACTTTGTTGTTAGTTTTTGTATATTGAAGGTCAAGTAAAGTTTGACCATTGATTAGCCAAAATCAACCTATTTATTAGATTTTATATATCGAAAGTCGAGTAAAGTTTGACCATTGATTAGTTAAAGTGAACTTATTCACTTGGTTTCTACATATAGAGAGTCAAGTAAAGTTTGACCGTTGATTTCTTAAAGCCAACTTAGTCACTAGTATTTATATGTAGAATGTTATGTAAGGTTTAACCGTTGATTAGTCAAAGTCATACATTTTTATTAGTATTTTTTATATACTATAATTCAAATAAAGTTTGACCGTTAAGAAGTTAAAGTCAACTTTGTTATTAGTGTTTATATATTGAAATTCAAGTAAAGTTTGAAAATTGATTAGACTAAGTTAGCCTAGTTATTATTATTATATATATATTGAAATTCAAGGAAAGTTTGACCGTTGATTATTTTAAGTCAGCTTAGTCACTAGGGTTTCAATGTAGAGAGAGTCAAGTAAAGTTTAACCGTTGATTAGTTAAAGTAAACTTAGTCACTAGTATTTATATATAGAAAGTCATGTAATGTTTAACCGTTGATTAGTTAGAATCAAACATTTTTATTAGTATTTATTGTATACTAATTCAAATAAAGTTTGACCATTAATAAGTTAAAGTCAACTTTAATGTTAGTGTTCATATATTGAAAGTCAAGTTAAGTTTGACCATTGATTAGACAAAATCAACCTAGTTATTAGTGTTTATATATTGAAGGTCGAGTAAAGTTTGACCGCTGATTAGTTAAAGTCAACTTAGTCACTAGGATTTCTATACAGAGAGAGTGAAGTAAAGTTTGACCGTTGATTAGTTAAAGTCAACTTAGTCACTAGGGTTTCTATATAGAGAGAGTCAAGTAAAGTTTGACCGTTGATTAGTTAAAGCCAAATTAGTCACTAGTATTTATATATAGAAAGTCAAGTAAGGTTTAACCGTTGATTAGTCAAAGTCATACATTTTTATTAGTACTTATTATATACTAATTCAAATATAGTTTGACCGTTAAGAAGTTAAAGTCAAGTTTGTTATTAGTGTTTATATATTGAAAGTCAAGTAAAGTTTGACCATTAATTAGAAATAATCAGCCTAGTTATTAGTGTTTATATCTTAAAAGTCGAGTAATGTTTAACCGTTGATTAGTTAAAGTCAACTTAGTCACTTATATTTATATATATAAAGTCAATTAAGGTTTAACTGTTGATAAGTCTAAGTCAAACATTTTTATTAGTACTTATTATATACTTATTCAAATAAAGTTTGATCGTTAACTAGTTAAAGTCAAATTTGTTATTACTCTTTGTATATTGAAAGTCAAGTAAATTTTGACGATTGATTAGCCGAAATCAACCAATTTATTAGATTTTATATATTGAAAATCGAGTAAAGTTTGACCGTTGATTAGTTAAAGTCAACTTATTCACTAGGGTTTCTACATAGAGAGAGTCAAGTAAAGTTGGACCGTTGATTACTTAAAGCCAACTTAGTCACTAGTATTTATATATATAAAGTTATGTAAGGTTTAACCGTTGATTACTCAAAGTCATACATTTTTATTAGTATTTTTTACATACTAATTCAAGGAGAGTTTGACCGTTAAGAAGTTAAAGTCAACTTTGTTATTAGTCTTTATACGTCGAAAGTCAAATAAAGTTTGACCTTTGATTAGACAAAATCAAACTAGTTTTTAGTGTTTATATATTGAAAGTCGAGTAAAGTTTGACCGTTGATTAGTTAAAGTCAACTTACTCACTAGGGTTTCTATATAGAGAGAGTCAAGTAAAGTTTGAGAGTTGATTAGTTAAAGTCAACTTAGTCACTAGTATTTATATGTAGAAAGTTAAGTAAGGTTTAACCGTTGATTAGTCAAAGTCAAACATTTTTATTAGTACTTATTAATACTAATTCAAATAAAGTTTGATCGTTAACTAGTTAAAGTTAACTTTGTTATTAGTCTTTGTATATTGAAAGTCAAGTAAAGTTTGACCATTGATTGGCCAAAATCAATCTATTTATTAGATTTTATATATTGAAAGTCGAGTAAAGTTTGACCATTGATTAGTTAAATTGAACTTATTCACTAGGTTTCTACATATAGAGAGTCAAGTAAAGTTTGACCGTTGATTACTTAAAGCCAACTTAGTCACTAGTATTTATATATATAAAGTTATGTAAGGTTTAACCGTTGATTAGTCAAAGTCATACATTTTTATTAGTATTTTTTATATACTATAATTCAAATAAAGTTTGACCGTTAAGAAGTTAAAGTCAACTTTGTTATTAGTGTTTATATATTGAAATTCAAGTAAAGTTTGAAGATTGATTAGACTAAGTTAGCCTAGTTATTATTATTATTATATATATATATATATTGAAATTCGAGAAAAGTTTGCCCGTTGATTATTTTAAGTCAGCTTAGTCACTAGGGTTTCAATGTAGAGAGAGTCAAGTAAAGTTTCACCGTTGATTAGTTAAAGTAAACTTAGTCACTAGTATTTATATACAGAAAGTCAAGTAATGTTTAACCGTTGATTAGTTAGAATCAAACATTTTTATTAGTATTTGTTGTATACTAATTCAAATAAAGTTTGACCATTAATAAGTTAAAGTCAACTTTAATAATAGTGTTTATATATTGAAAGTCAAGTTAAGTTTGACCATTGATTAGACAAAATCAACCTAGTTATTAGTGTTTATATATTGAAGGTCGAGTAAAGTTTGACCGCTAATTAGTTAAAGTCAACTTAGTCACTAGGGTTTCTATATAGAGAGAGTGAAGAAAAGTTTGACCGTTGATTAGTTAAAGTCAACTTAGTCACTAGGGTTTCTATATAGAGAGAGTGAAGAAAAGTTTGACCGTTGATTAGTTAAAGTCAACTTACTCACTAGGGTTTCTATATAGAGAGAGTCGAGTAAAGTTTTGCCGTTGATTAGTTAAAGTCAAATTAGTCACTAGTATTTATATATAGAAAGTCAAGTAAGGTTTAACCGTTGATTAGTCAAAGTCATACATTTTTATTAGTACTTATTATATACTAATTCAAATAAAGTTTGACCGTAAAGAAGTTAAAGTCAAGTTTGTTATTAGTGTTTATATATTGAAAGTCAAGTAAAGTTTGACCATTAATTAGAAACAATCAACCTAGTTATTAGTGTTTATATCTTAAAAGTCGAGTACAGTTTGACCGTTGATTAGTTAAAGACAACTTAGTCACTTGTATTTATATATATCAAGTCAAGAAAGGTTTAACTGTTGATAAGTCAAAGTCAAACATTTTTATTAGTACTTATTATATACTAATTCAAATAAAGTTTGATCTTTAACTAGTTAAAGTCAACTTTGTTATTAGTCTTTGTATATTGAAAGTCAAGTAAAGTTTAACCATTGATTAGCCGAAATCAACCTATTTATTAGATTTTATATATTGAAAGTCGAGTAAAGTTTGACCGTTGCTTAGTTAAAGTCGACTTATTCACTAGGGTTTCTACATAGAGAGAGTCAAGTAAAGTTTGACCGTTGATTACTTAAAGCCAACTTAGTCACTAGTATTTATATATAGAAAGTTATGTAAGGTTTAACCGTTGATTACACAAAGTCATACATTTTTATTAGTATTTTTTATATACTAATTCAAATAAAGTTCGACTGTTAAGAAGTTAAAGTCAACTTTGTTATTAGTGTTTTTACATCCAAAGTCAAATAATGTTTGACCTTTGATTAGACAAAATCAACCTAGTTTTTAGTGTTTATATATTGAAAGTCGAGTAAAGTTTGACTGTTGATTAGTTAAAGTCAACTTAGTCACTAGGGTTTCTATATAGAGAGAGTCAAGTAAAGTTTGACCGTTGATTAGTTAAAGTCAACTTAGTCACTAGTATTTATATATTGAAAGTCAAGTATGGTTTAACCGTTAATTAGTCAAAGTCATACATTTTTATTAGTACTTATTATATACTAATTCAAATAAAGTTTGACCGTTAAGAAGTTAAAGTCAACTTTGTTATTAGTGTTTATATATTGAAAGTCGAGTAAAGTTTGACCATTAATTAGAAATAATCAACCTAGTTATTAGTGTTTATATATTGAAAGTCGAGTAAAGTTTGACCATTGATTAGTTAAAGTGAACTTATTCACTAGGGTTTCTATATAGAGAGAGAGTCAAGTAAAGTTTGACCGTTGATTATTTAAAGCCAACTTAGTCACTAGTATTTATATATAGAAAGTTATGTAAGGTTTAATCGTTGATTAGTCAAAGTCATACATTTTTATTAGTATTTTTATATACTATAATTCAAATAAAGTTTGACCGTTAAGAAGTTAAAGTCAACTTTGTTATTAGTGTTTATATATTGAAATTCAAGTAAAGTTTGACCATTGATTAGACTAAGTTAACCTAGTTATTATTATATATATATTGAAATTCGAGAAAAGTTTGACCGTTGATTATTTAAAGTCAGCTTAGTCACTAGGGTTTCAATGTAGAGAGAGTCAAGTAAAGTTTGACCGTTGATTAGTTAAAGTAAACTTAGTCACAAGTATTTATATACAGAAAGTCAAGTAAGGCTTAATCGTTGATTATTTAGAATCAAATATTTTTATTAGTATTTATTGTATACTAATTCAAATAAAGTTTGACCATTAATAAGTTAAACTCAACTTTAATATTAATGTTTATATATTGAAAGTCAAGTTAAGTTTGACCATTGATTAGACAAAATCAACCTAGTTATTAGGGTTTATATATTGAAAGTCGAGTACAGTTTGACCGTTGATTAGTTAAAGTCAACTTAGTCACTAGGGTTTCTATATAGAGAGAGTGAAGTAAAGTTTGACCGTTAATTAGTTAATGTCAACTTAGTCACTAGGGTTTCTATACAGAGAGAGTCAAGTAAAGTTTGACCGTTGATTAGTTAAAGTCAACTTAGTCACTAGTATTTATATATAGAAACTCAAGTAAGGTTTAACCGTTGATTAGTCAAAGTCATACATTTTTATTAGTACTTATTATATACTAATTCAAATAAAGATTGACCGTTAACTAGTTAAAGTCAACTTTGTTTCCTAGTGTTTTCATATTGAAATTCAAGTAAAGTTTGATCATTGATTAGCCGAAATCAACTTATTTATTAGGTTTTATATATTGAAAGTTGAGTAAATTTTAATCGTTGATTAGCTAAAGTTAACTTATTCACTAGGGTTTCAGTACAGAGAGAGTCAAGTAAAGTTTGACCGCTGATTACTTAAAGCCAACATAGTCACTAATATGTATATAAACAAAGTCATTTAAGGTTTAACCGTTGAATAGTCAAAGTCATACATTTTTATTAGTATTTATTATATACTAATTGAAATAAAGTTTGACCGTTAAGAAGTTAAAGTCAACTTTGTTATTAGTGTTTATACATCGAAAGTCAAGTAAAGTTTGACCTTTGATTAGATAAAATCAACCTAGTTTTTAGTGTTTATATATTAAAAGTCGAGTAAAGTTTGACCGTTGATTAGTTAAATTCAACTAGTCACTAGGGTTTCTATATAGAGAGAGTCAAGTAAAGTTTGACCGTTGATTAGTTAAAGTTAACTTAGTGACTTGTATTTATATATTGAAAGTCAAGTAAAGTTTAACCGTTGACTAGTCAAAGTAAAACATTTTTACTAGTATTTATTATATACTAATTCAAATAAAGTTTGACCGTTAAGGAGTTAAAGTCAACTTTGTTATTAGTGTTTATATATTGAAATTCAAGTAAAGTTTGACCATTGATTAAATGAATTTAACCTAGTTATTATTATATATATATTGAAATTCGAGAAAAGTTTGACCGTTGATTATTTAAAGTCAGCTTAGTCACTAAGGTTTCAATATAGAGAGAGTCAAGTAAAGTTTGACCGTTGATTAGTTAAAGTAAACTTAGTCACAAGTATTTATATACAGAAAGTCAAGTAAGGTTTAACCGTTGATTAGTTAAAATCAAACATTTTTATTAGTATTTATTGTATACTAATTTAAATAAAGTTTGACCATTAATAAGTTAAAGTCAACTTTAATATTAGTGTTTATATATTGAAAGTCAAGTTAAGTTTGACCATTGATTAGACAATATTAACCTAGTTATTAGTGTTTATATATTGAAAGTCGAGTACAGTTTGACCGTTGATTAGTTAAAGTCAACTTAGTCACTAGGGTTTCTATATAGAGAGAGTGAAGTAAAGTTTGACCGTTGATTAGTTAAAGTCAACTTAGTCACTAGGGTTTCTATATAGAGAGAGTCAAGTAAAGTTTGACCGTTGATTAGTTAAAGTCAACTTAGCCACTGGCATTTATATATAGAACGTCAAGTAAGGTTTAACTGATGTTTTGTCAAAGTCAAACATTTATATTAGTATTTATTATATACTAATTCAAATAAAGTTTGATCGTTAATTAGTTAAAGTCAACTTTGTTATTATTGTTTATATATTAAAAGTCAAGTAAAGTTTGACCTTTCATTAGACAAAGTTAACCTAGTTATTAGTATTTATATATTAAAAGTCGAGTAAAGTTTGACTCTTGATTAATTAAAGTCAGTTTAGTCACTAGTGTTTCTATATAGAGTAAGTCAAGTAAAGTTTACCCGTTCATTAGTTAAAGTCAACTTAGTCTCTAGTAATTATATATAGAAAGTCGAGTAAGGTTTAACAGTTGATTAGTCAAAGTCAAACATTTTTATTAGTATTTATTATATACCAATTCAAATAAAGTTTGGTCGTTAATTAGTTAAAGTCAACTTTGTTATTAGTGTTTATGTGTTGAAAGCCAAGTAAGGTTTGACCGTTGATTAGACAAAGTCAACCTAGTTATTAGTGTTTACATATTGAAAGTCGAGTATAGTTTGACCATTAATTAGTTAAAGTCAGCTTAGTTACTCCTGTTTCTATAGAGAGAGAGTCAAGTAAAGTTTGACCGTTGATTAGTTAAAGTCAACTTAGTAATAGTATTTATATATAAAACGACAAGTAAGGTTTCACCGTTGTTTCGTCAAAGTCAAAAAAAATTTATTATTATTTATTATATACTAATTCAAATAAAGTTTGACTGTTAATTAAATAAATGTCAACTTTTTTATTAGTGTTTATATATTGAAGGTCAAGTAAAGTTTGATCGTTGATTAGACAAAGTCAACCTAATTATTAGTGTTTGTATATTGAAAGTCGAGTAAAGTTTGACCGTTGATTAGACAAAGTCAACCTAGTTATTAGTGTTTACATATTGACGGTCGAGTAATGTTTGACCGTTGATTAGTTAAAGTCAGCTTAGTTACTACCGTTTCTATATAGAGAGAGAGAGAGTCAAGTAAAGTTTGACCGTTGATTAGGGAAAGCCAACTTAGTCACTAGTATTTATATATAGAACGACAAGTAAGATTTAACCGTTGTTTAGTCAAAGTCAAACATTTTTATTAGTATTTATTATATACTAATTCAAATAAAGTTTGACCGTGAATTAGTTAAAGTCATTTTTGGTATTAGTGTTTATATATTAAAAGTAAAGTAAAGTTTGACCGTTGATTCGAACAAGTCAACCTAGTTATTAGTGTTTATATATTGAAAGTCGAGTAAAGTTAGACCGTTGATTAGTTAAAGTCACTTTAGTCACTAGTGTTTCTATATAGAGTGGGTCAAGTAATGTTTGACCGTTCATTAGTCAAAGTCAACTTAGTCACTAGTATTTATTTATAGAAATTCAAGTTAGGTTTAACCATTGATTAGTCAAAGTCAAACATTTTTGTTAGTATTTATTATATACTAATTCAAATAAAGTTTGACCACTAATTAGTTAAAGTCAAATTTGTTATTAGTGTTTGTATATTGAAAGTCAAGTAAAGTTTGACAGTTGATTAGACAAAGTCAACCTAGTTATTAGAGTTTATATGTTGAAAGTCGAGTAAAGTTTGACCGTTGATTAGTTAAAGTCAGCATAGTCACTACTGTTTCAATATAGAGAGAGTCAACTAAGGTTTGACCGTTGATTAGTAAAAGTCAACTTAGTCACTAGTATTTATATATAGAACGTCAAGTAAGGTTTAACCGTTATTTAGTCAATGTCAAACATTTTTTATTAGTCTTTATTATATACTAATTCAAATAAGGTTTGACCATTAATTAAATAATTGTCAACTTTGTTATTAGTGTTTATATATTGAAAGTCAAGTAAAGTTTGACCGTTGATTGGACAAAGTCAACCTAGTTATTAATGTTTATATATTGAAAGTCGAGTAAAGTTTGACCATTGATTAGACAAAGTCAACCTAGTTATTAGTGTTTATATATTGAAAGTCGAGTAATGTTTGACTGTTGATTAGTAAAAGTCAGCTTAGTCACTACTGTTTCTATATTAAGAGAGTCAACTAAAGTTTGACCGTTGATTAGTTAAAGTCTACATAGTTACTAGTATTTATATATAGAACTACAAGTAAGGTTTAACCATTGTTTAGTCAAAGTGGAACATTTTTATTAGTATTTATTAGTTAAAGTCAACTTTGTTATTAGTATTTGACCGTTAATTAGTTAAAGTCAACTTTGTTATTAGTATTTGACCGTTAATTAGTTAAAGTCAACTTTGTTATTAGTATTTGACCATTAATTAGTTAAAGTCAACTTTGTTATTAGTGTTTGTATATTGAAAGTCAAGTAAAGTTTGACCATTGATTAGACAAAGTTAACCTAGTTATTAGTGTTTATATATTAAAAGTCGAGTAAAGTTTAACCGTTGATTAGTTAAAGTTAGCTTAGTCACTACTGTTTCTAAATAGAGATAGTCAAGTAAAGTTTGACCGTTGATTAGTTAAATTCAACTTAGTCACTAGTATATATATAGAACGTCAAGTAAGGTTTAACCATTTTTTAGTCAAAGTCAAACATTTTTATTAGTATTTATTATATACTAATTCAAATAAAGTTTGACCGTTAATTAGTTAAAGTAACTTTGTTATTAGTGTTTATATATTAAAAGTCAGGTAAAGTGTGACCTTTGATTAGACAAAGACAGCCTAGTTATTAGTGTTTATATATTGAAAGTCGAGTAAAGTTTAACCGTTGATTAGTTAAAGTCAGTTTAGTCACTAGTGTTTCTATATAGAGAGAGTCAAGTAATGTTTGACCGTTCATTAGTTAAAGTTAACTTAGTCACTAGTCTTTATATAAAGAAAGTCTAGTAAGGTTTAACCGTTGATTAGTTAAAGGCAAACATTTTTATTAGTATTTATTATATACCAATTCAAATAAAGTTTGACCGTTAATTAGTTAAAGTCAACTTTGTTATTAGTGTTTATATATTGAAAGTCATGTAAAGTTTGACCATTGATTAGACAAAGTCAACCTAGTTATTAGTGTTTATATATTGAAAGTCGAGTAAAGTTGGATCGTTGATTAGTTAAAGTGTTCTTAGTTACTACTGTTTGTATATAGAGAGAGAGTCAAGTACAGTTTGACCGTTTATTAGTTAAAGTCAACTTAGTCACTAGTATTTATATATTGAACGACAAGTAAGGTTTAACCGTTGTTTAGTCAAAGTCAAACATTTTTATTAGTCTTTATTATATACTAATTGAAATAAAGTTTCACCGTTAATTAGATAAAGTCAACTTTGTTATTGTTGTTTATATATTGAAAGTCAAGTAAAGTTATACCGTTGATTAGACAAAGTCAACCTAGTTATTAGTGTTTATATACTAAAAGTCGAGTAAAGTTTGACTGTTGATTAGTTAAAGTCAGCTTACTCACTAGTGTTTCTTCATCCTTAGTATTGTTACTAACCAGCCTCGAGTAAAGTTTTAAAGTCATTAGCTATAAGAACCTCTTCCTTGGTATTTTGACGGGCCTTCATTCCTTGGGTATTGTTATTTGGTGGTTGGTTGTAGTGTTGACCTTCTTGGGGTGTTGTTGGCCACATTGATCATTGATCCACTAGGAATTTGAGTGATCTATGCAACCAAATTGTAGGTCTTAGAATGGGGTGTTACTTATTTTGGAAACCTACGGCCTTAGCCTGCCCACTTTAATACCCTTGACCCCCTTGGTAACCATGCCCACTTTAATACCCTTGACCACCTTGAAAACCTATGGCCTTAACCTCTTCACTAAATTCATCCTGCAATTGAGAGAAAGCATCGGTGGGGTGCTCCAAAGTGCAAATGCCACATGCCTTCACTTTTTACATCCTTCCCTTCTTCATGAAAACCTTCATCATTGATGCTAAGAATTGCACTTGCTTTTGAAGCTTAATGGAGCAAGATCTTGAGTTTTCCAAGTTTTTCCCTCTAGTCTTGGACTTATTATTGAATTGGAGAGTACTATTTGAAAATTTCTCAAACAAGCTCATAGCATCCTTTGGACTCTTGTTTAATATCAAGCTTCCACAAGCGGCATTAACCAGTTGTGTGTCTTCATCGGTGAGACCATCATAGAAGTAGTAAAATAGATCACCTTTGGTATGAGGGTGGTAGGGGCAACTTGATAAAAGCATCGTGAATCTCTCTCAATACTCATAAAGAGTCTCATCATACCCTTGGGAGATGTTACTCATATCTTTCTTGAGCCTGGCAAACTATGAAGTGGGGGAGAATTTTTCAATGAACTTAAGCTTCTAATCGAGCCATGTGGTGATGCACCCAGGACGGAAATAGTATAACCAATCCTTCACTTCATTCTTCAATGAAATAGAAAGGCCCTCAACTTAATGTTCTCTTTCAACACTTCATGTGGTTTCATACTTGTGCACACCAAATGAAATTCTGAGAGGTGCTCGTTTGGATTCTCTCAACTCATCCAGTGGAAGGAATGGAGCCAACTTCAACTCAAAACTAGCATGGCAACTAAGGTCGGGATGATAAAGGTTATTGTTAAAGGCTTGGGGTCATAAGCTCTCTCAAGGTTCGGCTTTAATTAACCATGGTGGGAGGTATTTTCTCAGAATAGGGTGTAGGTGGAGTGTTTCTATGGGTCGATTTCTCAATCTACGAAGGCTATCTAAAAATTTAGGATCATAGTGCAAGGGTTCTTGATTCACTGAACGGGTACGTACCATATACCAGAAACTCGAGCAATGCATATTACCCTACAAAACAAACTAAAATAAAGAAACACAAGGAAAAACAAAGAAAGCAAAAGTTATAGTAAACACATAACAAACTACGCCTCTCCCTCGATAGTGGCGCCAAAATTTGGGAGGTCGTCGACATACCTCTCAAAAATACATTTTTTAAATACCTAGAGCTTCTAACATAGTTAAGTAGATAGTAGTTGTGTAGCTCGAACACAATTAAGTAAAAAATACATTTTTTTAAACACCTAAAAGCTATGTGTAGCTCACGGTGAGAATATGCCCACTGAGCTACGCACTATGTGAAATCGGTGCACACTCAATGGAAAGTCGACCAACTAATTGTGAACGCTTGTGAATTCGAAAAACTTGGTATGAACTCGGTGAGAACTCACTAACTCGGTTAGGATTCGGTCCAACTCCCTACAACTCGTTCTAACTCACTCCAACTCGACGAACACGGTGCAAAATCGGAGACTTCCACGGTGCCCTCTTGTTGTGGATCAAAGTTGCGAAGGCAAATATAGGGTTTAATTCCCAGTTTTTTTAATGGTGTGACAATGCCTTTTGTGGTTCCGATCTAATGATGGATTTTTCGGCAAGCTCCCGTTAAATTTTCCGTCAAGGTCTTTATTAGATGGTACTTCAATTATTTTTCTTCTTACTTTTAAATTTTAATAATTTTTGGAGTGGGAGGCTCTTAATTCTTGTACTTTGTCATTATATTTAGTGTTATTTCTTTTAAGTTTTTGAATTTTTCAGCGTTTAAAAGTGGCCAAAATTTTTATGTTGGTTTTTTGCTTTAAGTATCGATCGGAATTGTCTCTGTCAATACTTGTTTTCCCGGCAGCCCGTAGCCTGTAAAATTTGATTGATTTCAGATTTGATTCCCAAAGAGGCAGTGAGGAGAAATCCAAGTCAGAGTCGTCAAAACAATGAACTTTTAGCGATGTTGTTTTCTTGGAGGATTTTTGTAGACTTTGGTCCATTATTTGGGGTTAAGTTAGAAGATAATTCTACGCACTATGTGTGCGTTCCATTTGATACTTCATTGTGTTTGGCTCTGAAGATAGTCTCGGGTCGATACTATTGTGACTTTACTATGGCTACATAGTAACAACCACTTTTCTGTGCTCTCTCTTATTTCCACACGAGCTTTTGTTTAGAGTTGTTATATGAATAGTGCATGTGTCTACATCTATCATTGCCACACTGGTTTTTGTGTAAAGTTGTTACATGGATAGTGCATGTATGTACATATCTCTTATTGTCACTGAGGCCTCAGATTATAACTGTTATATTTAGTTAGCGCATCTGTGTAAATGGGTTTATCCCACCACGTCTTTTGTAATTGCGTATTGTGCAAAATTGAGCTTAATAGAAACGGGAGGGGAACCCTATAAACCCACGTCTGGACGAATTATTTTTTTTAAAAAAAAGTAGACCGTGGCAAATAGAAATTGTTCCAAAGGAAAGGGGGACTCAATAAAGTATTTCATGTAGATAAAAACACATACATTAACGCCACTTAATATATATACTAAAAGGGGGGAAGTTTTTTATTTGAAGAAACACTACAGTTACAAAATGACTAAAATTAAACTCAAGGACTAACTGGCATGCAACTGTAGTAGAAATATGAGATAACGAGCTTGGGGAATAATTGATTCTCACTTCTAATAAATTATTCTATCCTTTTATGTTTGACCATATATTGGGGAGATTTATCTCCCATTTCACTTAAATATATCTCTCCCCTTGCTCAAACATAGTTAAAGCAAGTGAGCTCTCAACAACCCTTACTCCCGAGTAATCTAGATGATTGGCGCCATAGATTTAACCAGGAAGTAGTAATATGCATAGAGAATTAATACAACTAACCATGTCATACACACGAGAAACATGAAAATAGCACAATTATATCCTCTAAGAACTAATATAAAGATCGACATACGATAAATGCTCTTATTTGGCTACAACCGGTCCGTGAGTTGAAACTCTTCTGATTCAACCTTGTTGGTTGCGGACCACGACCAAATGCACGATCCACAAAGTTTAGTAGGCCTGCACCAAACATCTTCTTCCCATCATACGGGTGAACCGTTGATCCATTTCAGGAGATCTGGTACACATTTTTATAATACTCGAAGAGACAAGTCCAAAATTTTCTAGTACCCATGAACACCAATTCATCTCGGTCATACACCAAAATGGGCTTCTCAGTTGCATCTTTTACTCTTCAAACTACAAGGGTTCGAAACTAAAATAGGTACTCCCTTTGTCCCAAATTAAATTGCACAGAATCTTTTTCACAGTCTCCAACACACACGTTTGACCATTAATATATTTAACTACGTTTAATGTCGGTAAAAAAAGTTACTTTCTAGAAACTACTTGTTATGACAAATCCAATGATATCACATACAACAATATTACTGTTTATATATCTATTCAAATATGTAGGCAAAGTTTTCTTAGTTTGACTGAATCTTTGATCTTGTACAATTTAATCCGGGGCGGAGGGAGTAATTCATTCCTAAACCCTCTAAAAGAAACTCATGTCATAGGCTCAACACTAAGCTCCAAGTTCCTTACATTTAGTGTTCAATGTGCGCTAAAAATGAAGTATAACTCAGGCATATTGAAATCGATTGGATGTGTGGCAACAAAGAGGCTACTGCATTGGTGATGGCTTTTGGGATGGAGGCCATCGCATCATCAATAACTCTGGAAGTTGAAGGAAGAAACAAAGAGAGTAGGTGATAGAGGTTGGACCCGAAGAATATATTGGGCTATATTGATAGTGTCCCAATTAAGGTATTTTTAAGAGCCATAATGTCTATCGCATTTATGGGAAATTATTGGCTATAATTAAGGGTTTGTTATTTAGAAAAGGAAGTATAAATACCAGGTACGTATTCATTTTAGTATTCATTCTGTCTTAGATCGTATACATACTCTTTGACTGACTTAAGCATCGGAGGACTGACCCCTGGGATCCCTAGGGACAACTTTATTACAAGTCAGTTCAAGACACCCAAGCTCGTGGACTGTTCGGTCGTACAAGATGCATTAATTGGCACTGTCTGTGGGGACAATTAAGCCACATTAGGGTCTCTAAAGTTTTTATCTATGGTCACTAGAAATAATGAGAGGTTAAGGTTGAAAGGTACAGGAGCCGGTAACGAAGCACAATTGGAGAGAACATATATGGTTAACCCCAAGGAGATGCAGGGTACCGCGAAGGGGGATGTTCAAGTGTCAACGATTGAGTCAATGGGAGAGCCCGTCCCGGCTGGGGAACATGAAAGGGTACAAACAAAAGCAGAATTAATTCAAATATGGTTGCGGCTACACGAGAGGATGTTGCAGGGTCCTCGAGACCCCCGGAGATGACTGCAGGACAAGAGGTCAAACATTGGGAGCCTGCTCAGAGTGGACCAGTTGACTCGAGAGATGACGGAGATTGAAGGTTCATAGAGGTTTCTGCCAATTCTTATATGGAAGCTTACAAGTGAACCATGCAAGGGAATTAGAATGCAGGGGCAGCGGGGCCAAATCAAGATCTAGAGTAAGCAGCCTAGGCGTTAGCTGCAGCAGGGTATCGAGTTACCCCCTCCCCCCCCATCGATGGGTGCCAAGGCCCCAGACGATAGGTTGCCACCTTTGCCCCTAGGAATAACTATTTGGATGACATCTCAGCCTATGATAGCTTATCCTTACCCGGCATATGTTGGAGAAACATTGCAAGCAAGGCCTCAACCTTCGATCCCAGAATACCCACAAGGGATAGTTTATTCGATACCTCCCCTGGCCTTGTTTACTTCAACCATTACACTTCCAGGAAGGGAAACAACGTATGGGATGATGACTTCTTCTGGTATCTAGAGATACAGAAATGTAGGGTTACACAAAACAATAACAGGCAATTGCTGGCTTATCCGGGGTTCGCGAAGCCTTGGGCAAATCCTGGGTATGTAAGGGTTCAGCCTAATCACCCACTGCAATTTGGGGGTAACGAATGAGGTCTGAATGTAACTGGAAGGGGGCAGGAGCCTGGTGTGGATACAGGTGATTCCCTTAAAAGGGAGTTAAATATGTTAATTGGGTCATTGGGTCAGGTGGCGGGATCGCCTTTCAGCACGGCGATAACCGAAGTTCATTGCCCGGTGGAAGTAAAACCCCTCAAGGAACTCCCTACCTATAGCAGAGAGACAGATCCTCGAGAGTTCATTCAAAAATTTCTAAGTTTAATGAATTCGGGAGGTTTTGATAAAACAAATGACATGTAAGTTGGTGGGGAGTTATCTCTGAGGGAAGGCTGAAGAATGGTTCAACAAGCTACCCAAGGCTCGCTTCACTCCTATTAAGACTTTAGTGGGGCATTTTTGAGCCAATATGCATAGGAAAAAAATCACAAAAACCATGTTAGAACTTTATCAAACAAAGCAAAAACCATGGAACGTAACCTGCAGAGGTTCCTAGAGGTGGTGAAAAATATATTTTGAAGTATTTCAAATCATATACTCTAATGCAGGTCCCAAGGGAGAACAGTCACAAAGCAGATGCCCTCAGTAAGCTCGCATCTTCAGACCTAGGAGTCTAATCTTAGAAGCAGTTGCTCATGGAGACTCTGGAAAATGAAGTTTTGAGGAACCTCTGGTTATGGCTATCGAGGAGGAAGATACTTAGATAACAGCTATTACCAGATATCTTCGAGAGGGGGTTCTGCCGGGAAATGAAGTGGAAGCTAGAAAGATACGGCTAAAAGCTATGAGATACATGCTACAACAGGGAATATTATGCAAAACGGGCCATTTACAATAATTACTTCGGTGTGTTAATCAATATGAAGCCGACTATCTAGTAAGGGAGGTTCACGAAGGAGTATGCAAAAGTCACCAAGGGGCTTGATCAGTGGCAAGGAGGGTCATTCGAGCGGGGTATTATTGGCCGACCATGTTTGATGATGCGAATAGATACATACATGTTTTTCCCCAATATCATAAACATGCTCCCATAACCCACATTCCCCAAGAGGAGTTGACGAGTATCTACGGTTTATGGACATTCGATAAGTGGGGGATTGACCTAGTGGGTCCTTTTCCAGAAGCTCCGGGAAAGTTTAAATACCTCATAGTAACTATTGATTACTTCACGAAATGGGTGGAAGTTGAACCCTTGACAAACATAAAGGGGAGGACAGTTATTACTTTCTACTAGAAGAACATTATATGTCATTTTGGAATTCCAAGAACAGTGATTACGGATAATGAGACGTGATTCGCTCAAGACCCATTCAAGAGGTGGTGCAAGGAGAACAAAATTAAACAGAAAGTAATGGCAATTTATCATCCACAAGCCAATAGACAGGTAGAAGTGGCCAACAAAAAAATTGTGAATGGTATCAGAGTTAGGCTCGAAAGAGCAGGAGGTAATTGGATATGGGAATTACCAAATGCTTTGTGGGCATATCAAACAGCTAAATTTTCTGCTATGGGGAAAACACCATACAGTCTTGTATATGGCTGGGAAGCATTCATCCACGCGAATATAGATGTGACTAGCCCAAGGATGATGGCGGCCGTAGATGAGACCAGCAATCAGGAGTACCGATGCCTGGATCTTGATATGGTGGAATAAAGGCAACATCTAGCTTTTCTGCACAAAGCCAAACTAAAAGAGTGGGTGAAAAGATACCATGATCGAAGGGTGAAGAAGATTTCATAATACCCGGGGGAGTTAGTGATGAGGAAAAATGAGAAAATTCGGTGGGAACCCAAAGTTAAGTTGGCTGCAAATTAGGAAGGGCCTTACAAGGTAATCGAATTGCATCCAGGAGGTAGCTATGTCCTCAGAGATATGAATGGGGTTCGAGTGCCAAGAAGGTGGAACATTTTCAATTTTAAAAGGTACTATCAACTTTGAAAACATGTGTGGTTTGCTCTTAAGCGGCACTTTGGATATTCTTTCCAGCTACGGCTGATGATCGAGTGGGTTGCTCTTAAGCGGCACTCTGAATATTCTTTCCAACTAAGGCTGATGATCGAGTGGGTTGCTCTTAAGCGGCACTCTGAATTTTTTTTCCAACCAAGGCTAATGATCGAGTGGGTTGTTCTTAAGCGGCACTCTGAATATTGTTTCCAACTAAGGCTAATGATCGAGTGGATTGCTATTAATTGGCACTTTAGACAATATTTCCAGCTAAGGCTGATGATCGAGTGGATTTCTCTTAAGGGGCACTCTAGATTTTGTTTCTAGCTAAGGCTGATGATCGAGTGGATTGCTCTTAAGCGGCACTCTAGATGTTATTTCCAGCTAAGGCAGATGATAAAGTCGATTGCTCTTAAGTGGCACTCTAGATGTTGTCTAGCTAAGGTTGATGGTCGAGTGGTTTACTCTAAAGCGGCACTCTGGACATTCTTTCTAGCTACGGCTGATGATCGAGTGGATTTCTCTTAAGCGGCACTCTTAAAATACCTCTGTAATCTTGAAATTGTTATCTTTTGAAACAAAATTTGCAAGATGTATGTGGGAACACCCGAACCTGGGTAAAATTACTTGTGTCCTTAAATTTTTTCAATTCTGTCACTTATTTTTTGTTGCAAAACTTTCGTAAATCTGGGTGGTAAAATGGTACCTATAAAAGAACCTTGAAAACACATGCTTAAACATTTGACGCAAGGATTATGCTGGTGATGATTCAAGGCTTGTTTAGGATTGTTAAGTCCTTGATTACCATTATACTATCATCAACCGTCTGTTATGATTCACAAATGAATGACAATCTTTGACATTTACAAAATTGACAAAAAAAAGGGAACATTATTGGTCTCAAAACTGCTGAGAAGAATATATACACATTCATATACAAATTATGTGATAATATTAGATACTTAACATCAATTAGGAATGGTCACTAAAATACTGTCTACTTAGATGGGTGACAAACCTCTCGAGAGGGGACTAACTCTTCCAATCTTACTTCTAATTGATCAAGTTCTTCCATTTTGATGTCGGCAGCCCTTTTGAAATCCTTTATCAGCTCCTCCTCAGGGTACTCAAAAGGATCCAGCAGGGCTGTTACTATGCATTGCTTTGTTGCAAGACGGCTGCCCATTTCTCTCGAGGTGGATCCTTCACCTTCACGTCGTCTCTTAGAAGATTTCTTAGTAGACTTAGTTGAGGATACGTGGTTTTTCCTTGCCTTCTTTGAGGCTGATTTCTTCGACCTGGAGGATCTACAAATTCTTAATGGAATTCTTGAGGGGGGTGAGCCTTTGACTACAGTTCCTTCAACCATTCCAAGATGAGGTCGAAAGATGCCTTTTGTCATTCGGTTCCTTTCTCATATACATTAACCTCCTTAATCCAATAGTGAGAAGCTTTAAGGAGAAATTTTGGCAAGTCTTCAACTTCTATCAGATACGGAGTGGGAATGCCACGAGATAGTATGTGAGCTTGAAGGCTCACCTCATGAACATTAATCTTGTCCTCAAATTCATTAGATTGTGCCTTCCAAGTTTCCATTTCTCCTATAAGTCAGGTATTCTTAGCAAGGAGTGATTCAATGAGGGAAGGATCTTCGTTCGAAGTCCCATTTGTTGGCAGTCCTTCAGCTTGGGAAAGATCTTTGCTAGTAGGACCAGTCATCAACAACTCATCTTCTAGCCTAGTGATCTCACCCATGGCCATCATATAAAGTTCAGCAATCTGCTCTACTTGCACCCTAAACTTAGATAATCTGCCCATACAAGCAATCAGCTGCCCTTCGAGAACTGGCAACCTATTTGCATCTGTGAGGCATCTTTTCAAAGATACAAATTGTTCAATTATTTTTCTAATCAATTCCTCATAACTTAGTTCTGCAGGATCACGATCTTCTACCACTTCTAAGGAAAAACTCCATTAAATTTCTTGGTTAAGAATTTTTTTTATAAAATCTTTGTAAGTTGGATGTTCTTTAGATTGTCACAGCTTCAGCTCCCCCTCGAGTTCATTATTCTTGCCCTGTAAAGATTTCTTATCTTCGGTACAAGTAGAAAGGTCTCATATTTCCTTCATCAGTTGCATAGATGTTTCATTCAACTCTATTTGAGTACTCGACAACTCATAGTATGCGTATTCCAATTGTCTTTAGTGAATTACATTATGAGGGAAAGAAAAGATAACAAGAACATAGCTATGAAGAAAAGGGCATCTTTGTCATTAAAGTGAAAAAAGGTTACACGAGATAGCCATATCTGGCAGAGGTTACAACTAAGCACAAACCCTAGAGCTATCTTGCTTCAAAGAGGATGGATTCTGCTCCCCTATGACTTGCTTGGTTGAAGTTGTCTGCTCGGGAGCCCCGTCAGCAGCACCCGGAAGGGGAATTGCTTGAATACCTTCAGCAGTAAAAAATTGCCCACTAGCCTTAACATGGTTCATCAAGGCAAAGTGCAGACCACCTAGCTTAATTTCCTTATCCCACTTTGCATCCAAAGGAGGTACAAGCTCAGGTTTGATAAGCTCATCCAGAATCTTAGAATCGTCCTCGAATAGGCAAGAAGATAATCGAGGCTTCAGGGTCTGCTCAGCTAAACTGTTGCAGCCAAGTTCTTCAGCCACCTCGAGGAGATCCACAAAAAATTTGAATAGCTCAGGACTATTTAGTAGCTTTTCCTTGAATGCCTCGAGGAAATGAACTTGGCCAATAGGGTCCTCTGCTACTATAACCCTCTTCTCGAGTGATTCTTTCTTGGGAATGAACTTTTGCATCTCAGCTTCGAAATATTCAGTCTTTTTCTTTTTGACCATGAGAGACCTTTTAAGCTCAAGGATCTCAACATTTTTTTTACTCAGCTGCTCTTGCAGCTTATTGTGACCCAAGGTCACGGCCTGTACAAAAGCAGCCAAGCTTTGGGTCATTTGACCGAGGTTTTGGGGAGCTTGAAAATTATTTTAAAATAACAATTAGATTAGTTAGATACATATTGACAAAGCATAAAGTTTATACAAGCTATGCATGAGCTAACCTGGGGATTCACAGTCATTGTCGCCAAAACCTGTTCATTTAAAGTCGCAAGGCTAGGCATGGCCACCACAGGGTTCGAGGAAGAGAGATGTGGATTTGGATGCTGGGAAGCATGGAATGTTCCCCTACCTTCAACTCTTGTCCTTTGACGAATGTTCCAGAAGGTAGAATTAGGACCATCCCTTTTTTGTTGGACATTCGTTCCACCACGTACTAGAGGGGTGGAAGTCTAGTTTGAGGGGGAAGTGGTCCCCTTAGGGTCATTCTTCTTGGAGTCGTTCTTGGTTTTACCTAAATCTGCACCGAGACTCACTGAGAAAAAAACACAAGAAGAATGAGATCAGTAAAGAAAGAGGAAAGGTTAAAGAAGAAATCAATAATAGAGTTCTGTTAAAAACACCTTCGGAGACTTCTGAGGGCCTAAAACCACTATCGAAGGTCTCGAGAGGGGACCCGGAACCTCTTTTTCGCTTCTTTCCACCCTTCAAAAGATTTTTAAGCACATAGTTCTCGTAAATCACAGGTGACCAAACAAAACCACCAATACTCTGGTTAGGGTTGGAGTAAACACTATAATCAAGTAAGGTGGACAAAAGGCGTTGCCTATCCCCCTAAAGGGTCTCGGGATAGGTACAATCCCCTGGCTTAGGGGACTCGACTTGCACATCTGAGTTCCTATGTGGGGGAACCCGATACCTTCTGCAGTCAAAGAAGAATACTTTTTTTTCAATTCCACCAGTCACTCGAATGGGAAGGAACAGTGAAGACTTTATGGTGCATCTCTCAATTAGTAAAGGTGATGATCCTATCTGAGAACTTGTCATTATAAGACACGTAATACGGTGAATGAAGCAACTTGTACCTCAGTGTGATGCCAAACTCATAACATCTTGATAAAAACATCATAATAATTACCAAGATTTTAGGATGGGCTTCTGAGAAACTCACTTGGAACTCTTTGAGAAGTTTAGAGAACAGAGGTGGAAAATGGAAGCAAAGCCTGCAGCATAAATACCTAAGGAAAATAGTCGATTTCTCCTCGGGGAGGTTTTCTAGAGTATCTCCCTCCTGAAAGAACTGGAAATCTATGTCTGGAGATATCAGTTGACCAAGGGGACTTGAGCCTAGGATTTTCGAGATAGCCTTTCTGGCCTTTGAGGAATGGGGCTTGTTGGTAGAGGTCTTAGTTTTTCCCCCTCGAGATACTACCTTTTTTCTTTGAGACGTTTTCTCCCCCTTCAGACACCTCTAAGACCTTTCAAGGTACCTCCTCTCTTTGAGGAGACGTATCTTCTCCCCCCTTGAACCTCAAGGATTGAATCTGGTGAAGAGTAGAAGTTGACCTTACCACTAGTGGAAGATCATTTAAAATAGGGCTTACCCATTCCCGGGGGCCAGTCCTCAGTGTATTCGTGAAGAGTCATATCTGTGATAGGTAAAATCTTAGGGTTAGGGCTGGAGTGGCCGAGAACGTCTTCTTCTAAGTCTGGATCACATTGCAACCCATCGGAATGGCTGAATTCCGAATTGATACTTACTTTCTTGGGTGAGTATATGTGTTCCTCATTTACCCCGACATCACTGGAAAACCCCCTCTCAGTGGAACCCTCACCGGAGATGGTCATTACTTTGAAGAGAGGAAGAAAACAACAGAGAAGGAGAAAGCAATACTTACTGGTTTTGGAGGAAAGAGGGTGAGGACGAAACTGCTGAGGGGAAGGAATAAGAGGGAGTAGCTCCGAAATATAAATTTCCCTTGTAAAGCTTCCTGCAAATAAGTAAAAATGGAAGATGAAGAAAGGGAGAGCGGTTAATATACCTCAAACGGCAACATAATGATAACTTCTTTGAAAAACTAAAAGTTATGAAAAGACGCAACCATTACTTCACCTCTTTTCTGTATGTTGCTTTGGGTGAAGCAATACGCGTAGTTGCCAGACACGCGCGTGCCTTTCAGAATTCCAGTAGAAAATTGAAATGAATAATAAGAAAACTGGATTCTCCCTTCTCGAGACCTGGAACCCTAGGTAAGAAGACTCACATGGACCCCCCACGTCCATGAGGCACTGAAAGGATGCAAAGTCACGAACACATTTAGGTAAACGTCCTCAAACTATTGAGGAATAGCGGAGCTTCGAATGCATCTACGTGGAAACTCTAGTGCCCTTCGTAGTGACACGATCACTCGAATAGAAAACATGTTATTCCAAGGTCTCGAAGAAGAATCTAGTTTTCTGGGGCTCTTGATAGAGGTTGGGCCCGAAGAATATATTGGGTCGTATTGATAGCGACCCAATTAAGGTATTTTTAAGTGTTATAATTTCTATCGCATTTATCGAAAATCATTGGCTATAATTAAGGATATTGTTATTTAGAACATAGGGTATAAATATCAGATACGTATTCATTTTAGCATTCATTCTGTCTTAGATCGTATACATACTCTTTAACGGACTTAAGCATCGGAGGACTGACCCCTGGGATCCCCAGGAACCCCCACTCAGTGGAACCCTCGCTGGAGATGGTCATTACTTTGAAGAGAGGAAGAAAACAACAGAAGATGAGAAAGAAATACTTACTGGTTTTAGAGGAAAGAGGGTGAGGACGAAGCTGCTGAGGGGAAGGAATAAGAGGGAGTGGCTCCAAAATACGAATTTCCCTTGTAAAGCTTCCTACAAATAAGTAAAAATGGAAGACAAAGAAAGAGATAGCAGTTAATATACCTCAAACGGCGGCATAATGATAACTGCTTCAAAAAACAAAAAGTTATGAAAAGATGCAACCATCACTTCACCGCTTTTCTGCACGCTACTTTGGGTGCATCGACACGCACGGTTACCAGACACGCGCGCACCTTTTAGAATTCCAGTAGAAAATTGAAATTAATAATAAGAAACGGGATTCTCCCTTTGCGAGACCTGGAACCCTAGGTAACAGGACTCACATGGACCCCTCACGTCCTTGAGGCACTGGAAGAATGCAAGGTCACGAACACATTTAGGTAAACGTCCTCAAACTACTGAGGAATAGTGGAGATTCGAATGTATCTATGTGGAAACTCTCGTGCCCTTCATAGTGACACGAGCACTCAAATAGCAAACGTGTCATTCCAAGGTCTCGAAGAAGAATCTAGTTTTCTGGGGGGTCTTGATAAAGGTTGGGCCCGAAGAATATATTGGGCCGTATTGATAGCAACCCAATTAAGGTATTTTTAAGTGTCATAATGTCTACCACATTTATGGGAAATCATTGGCTACAATTAAGGATATTGCTATTTAGAACATGGGGTATAAATATCATGTACGTATTCATTTTAGCATTCATTTGGTCTTAGACCTGATACATACTCTTTGACTAACTTAAGCAGCAGAGAACTGACCCCTGGGATCCCCGGGGATAGTTTTATTACAGTTCCGTTCAAGATACCAAGGCCGTGGACTGTTCGGTCGTACGAGACGCATCAGTAGGAATAATGAGGTAAGATGAGGTGAGATGCGCTTACCAGCTACTTGTGTCTTGCTGGAAGCCGAGTAGAACTTTACAGGCTCATTGAAGGTTGTGGAGATAGAATCCTAAGTGCAGACAACCAGTTGCCCCATAGGGAGGAAGACCTACTGAAAATGGAGTCTTCTTTTTGCTTACAGGGATTTCAGTCACATTTCCTCCTCTTATTCATATTTGGAAGCTTGACAGAAGCCTCCTTTTCTACCAACCCATCAGCCGTCTGGCCATTGTGGCCTTGTTTTGATGGATTCTTTGAAGTTTGAACCCTTCCCTGCTCATGAAATTTGCCCATCAATGCCATTAGGCCAATACAAATTTTTGCGCATTCATAATGTACCAAAAAAAAAAATTGGCCAGTACAACTTTAGGGAGTGATCCATTTGTGTAAAAGAAGAGTTGGGATGACAAAAACAGTTGTTCAGTTAGGGCTGGGCGGCAAAAAGAGTGAGAAAGTGAGTAGCTGAGGAAGGAGAAGAAAAACAAAATGAAAAAGTGAAAGAAATTTTTTCGGTAATATGCAAATATAACCCTATATGTTGGAGAAAGTGCAAATATAACCCTGAGATGTTTTCTAGTGCAAATATAACCCTAACTATTATACATATGTGCAAATTCGGAGGCCATCGCCGTACCTCTCAAAGTTACTATTTATAAGCCCTAAATGCTTACTATCTAAAACTAAGTAGATAGCGGCAAGTCGGGATCGTCCACGAAGAAGGGGGATCTTCCAAAGCGTTTAAGCACAAATGGTTGTTATTAGGCTAGTACTAGACATATGTACACACACATAAAAGCGAGTAAATGGGGGGGTTTGGTTGGTTGGTTGTCCTAAGTTATGAAAGTAAAAAGACACGATAACTAGCAAGGTCAAGTGACTATGCTAATCATCAAACAAAACTAAAGAAAAGGGGTTTTAAAACTACAAAGATAAAGCCTTGGGGGCAATGGATATCCACTTCCAAACCTAATGTAGATCATTGAACCATTCACTCATCCTATCGCATTCGTTACTTGGCTTAACATTAACATACCTCTCTAGCAAGAATCACAACACATTATGCACAAGAAGCTCTAAGTTCACATTCATAGATTTTCATGCAAAGGAGCTACGGAATTCGTCACGTTCCTAACACCTAACCAATTCAATCATACAAACACTCTCTATTCTCAAACAACTCATGGCATAAATGAAGGGAAACACACCATCAAGAATACACAAATGCTAAATAACAAATGCTTCAAGGATGAATAAAACCATCTATTCACTACTTCAACTACTTGTTGTGAAGACTAAACTTCTATCCTTCTTAGGTAATAGTTTGCAAGAGTGAATTCGACATCTCTTGTCAAACCTCACCAATGACTCCCGTTGTCGAGACCACGACTCAAGGTATCCCATTGATGGCATTTAGCATGAAGGATCAACAAGCTCGGCAACACTTATGACCACTACACCGTGACTAAGCATTTAACCGATTCATGCATTTACACGGGATTAGTCAAGAGCGACCACTCATAGACCTCTCTCGTTTGCTACCCAACACAAACATGACGAAGAGTTCGACATCATCACATTCATCTAGCAATTATCAACACACCAACACAATCAAAAGCTCTAAATCATACTCATACATTCCTAACAATAACAGGGGGGAAATTAACCTAAATCCCCCAAACCCTAGCAAGCAATTAATACAAGTATTTCATATGCTCAAGCTTTCAACAACATTAATGAATCAACAAACACATTAAAAGAACAATTAAAGCACAATAGCAAAAACACCAAATAGATAGATATAAATGGTCCTTACTACATAGAAATGGAAGCTTCAATCCCTTGCTCCCAAGATAGAACTAAGCTATAGAACTACAAGACATAATTAAACTACAAAAACTAAGAAAAGAAAGAGAATAAAACCAAGGGTTTTCAAGCCCTAAAACCAGAGAAAAATGGGCTGGGCAAAAGCTGGAGAAGAGGAGGAAAGAGAGTGGTATTTATAGTGCAAAGAAGATAAAGTGGATTTACGGCCGCCCGTCGATCGCGACTCGCGACGGGTGCCAGAATTTTGCATGTTGTCTTCTTCTTCTTCATAGTCATCCATCTCAATCTTCAAGTCTTCAACAACTCCAAAAATGGTCTTCAACGGCCTCCGGTCTTCATGTCTTCGAAGTGAGTATTCAAAAGTCTTCGAAAGTATAGTCTTCAATGTCCTCCGGTCTTCGTTGCTTCCGTGTTCTTCCCTTGTCACACAAAGTCCACTTAGAAGAGGTAAAAGGGCATAAAGTTGCTCTTACCTCTCCTAAGAGAATTTCAAGGTAAAACGCAAGCTCTCGATAATAAAAGAGCACAAAAGTGATCCTAAATACTACTAAATAATGCATATAAAATGGACACATCAAACCTCCCCGCACTTAAACCTTACTCGCCCTCGAGTAAGAAAGATCCAAGCACATGAAGGAAATGATATATCCATATCCTAACTACTAATCCCCCAATCAAAGCCTCACAAAAACTCTCAATATCATAAATCCCAAAATAAAAGCTCACATGAGAATTTTTCACACACACATCCCCGATCCTAAATCTAACCAAACCTACCACTTATCAATTTACTACCCATAAAAATATTTCAAAGCCCCGAATTCATATTCCCAAAGTCCAATGACACAAGATGAAGTTAAAACCATTTAATAGGTTTAAGCACATACTTCACCTAATGCCAATATATCCACCAAAATCCAATGACATAAAATGAAGCTAAAGCCATATAAGAGGTTCAAACACATGCTTCACCTAATGCCAATATATCAACCAAAAACGAAGTAGAAAAGGATCAAGAATTTCATAACCATACTTTGTTTTCCTAACCCACTAAGCTACCCAATCCCAAGAGGTCTATAGATGTTGAGCTACCCGATCCATCCATGTGACAACCGCAACCTTATGACTCCAACGCCGGCAAATGAGTGAAATCATAGAATTTTTCAATTTCTCTCATTTTCTCCCATTTTGCCTAGGAGCTCTTTCGAGTTTTCATCCTAGCCACACATCATGTTTCTTTAGCTCACATCTCACCTTTTTCCGCACATTTTAGCCTCTCATTTTTGCCTAGGCCGCCCTTTCGGGTTTTCCACCTATCGAGGCCCCCAATGTTGCCTAAGTTGCCCTCTCGGGTTTTCAACTTAGCGGGTTTTCTTTTCTTTTTTTTTCTTTTTTTTATTATTTTTTTTCTTTTTCTCATATTTTTCCAATGAAAAGTAGCAAAAAGCATTCCAAAACAATCTAGCATGCATGTGATTCCTCTAACCCCTCCCCACACTTAAAACATTACATTGCCCTCAATGTAAACATGTAAGGCAAGAACAATAAAAATCAAGGCAAGGGGGTAGAGTGACACCCGTTCTCCGCATAGTCGCCGGTGATATGGCACAATCCAATGTAATTGTATGGTCCCAAAATCGGTTTTGGAACCGGAAGGGGGAGCAAAGATGCCGTAGAAGAACTCACCCCTCGAGAAAAGCATTGTCTCCGTGGCACCGTTTGATTAAGACTAACACCACAAAGAACAACATTAAACTCACAAGTACATAAGGATTTGGAATACTAGGTTTAGCATAGAGAATTAATAACCATAGTATTCTCAAAGAACAACCAATCCACCCACAACCACCACTATAAGATTATGCATTAAAAATATCCAACATATATTGACATATATACAAGCATCATTATAGGATATGCACTCACGGTCACAATGATGTAGTCGGCATACTACAATCAACAAAGGTACTATAAAGATGCAAGAATGTTCATATGTCAATATATGTAGGATGGTGGAGGAATGAGTGGGTATGTGGTGGTTCTTTGGAGTGTTGGGTGGAGAAGAAGGAAGAATCATGCAATGTTTAAGATCAAATGAAAACTTGGATTATTCATCGCGACTCGCGATTGAACTGGTCGCGACACGCGATGAGTTCGTCGCGGCTCGCGACTGGTTCATCGCGGCTCGCGACGGGTTCATCGCGACTAACGAAAAGTCGAGGTCGGGAGCTGGTCTTTAGCAAAAATTTTCTGATATTGTCGCGACTCGCGACATAGATGTCGCGACTCGCGATGGCCCATCGCGAGGCTGTCGCAACTCGCGGAAAGTTGGTTCCGAAAGCCCAAATATTTCTGAGCTCGTTGCGACTCGCAACGAGACCTCGCGATGTCATCGCGACTCGCGGAAAGTTGGTGCTGGGAGTGGATTTTTCTCCCCTGTTCGTAGCGACTCGCGACGAGCTCATTGCGACTCGTGATAGCAGGGTATCCCAGGCTTAAATTTTTTCATTTTCTTACCAACTGTCCAAGCTTTCTTCCCTTGTTCGTTGATCTCGTTCCTTCATCTCCTCCATTGCAATGCACTTCACTTTGCTACAAAATCACTAAACACACGCCATAAAAAGAACAAAACAAAACAACAAAAATTAAGAGACAAAAACTAAGAAACAAAAACTAAAAGAAATGCCGAATTTATTTCATGTCGTCGGCACGACGAAGCTCCGTATTTTTAAGGTCGTCGGCACGACTCTAATGTTATCCGTATGGTGAAGGCTTGAAGCTCTTCACCATGAGCATCCAAAATAAGAGAGGTGGGGGCACAAAACTTTCAAGAGGAAAGTCTTGTGGAGGTGGAGATGGTTCAAAGGGAATTGAGTGGTTAGGGAGCTTGGGATAATCTTTCGGCTCCTCTCTTGTTTCCCTCAAAACTTCCGAAAATATTAGAGTTAGTTCATTAGGTGGGAGAAGGGGTGACGATGCTAATGGATGTAGCACTATCACCTCTTCCTCCATTTTTCTATCCTCAACAACCAACTCCTCATCCTTTTCAAAGTCAAAATCATTCTTATTGGTGACCTCACTCACCGAGTAATCGAATTCAAGTTAGGATGGTGTATTTTTGGAATCACAAGCTTCCATGCGGGCCAATACCTCTAATATGTTCCTCACATGCCCCTCAATGGCCTCAACACTAGAGGAGAGCTGGGTATCCGGCTCCTCACTAGTAAAGGAGTTCAAGTTTGCTATGGTATTTAAGACATCCTCACGTGTCAAACTTGAATTTCCTTGTTGGGCTTGGTTTTGGGGTATGGTATAGGGTGGTGCTAGCCAACTAGGTTACTCGTATGGTTGGTTTTCCGGCTCATTCTCATACCACCAATCCGGACTACCACTCCATTCCGGATTGTAAGAGTTGTGGTATGGATAGCATTCATGAGCTTCTTGCCCTTGAAAACTAACATCTCCTACCTCTTGGTAACACTCTTCATAGTACCCATGGTTTTGAAAACCAAGGGTTCTTTCTCGGTCATAGTGCTCTTCCCACAACAAAGGGCAAGATTCGGTAGGATGATCGGAATGACACATCCAACAAAACCTTGCTTGTTGAGCCTCTCTTCTCATCATGAGTTCCCTCAAGGTGAGACGCTCCATTAAATTTTTATTTTTCTTTCAAAAGTTCGGAATCATAGTGCAAGGATTCTCGATAAAAACTCACCAAGAACTCAAGCAATACCTACTCCGAACAAAAACAACCACCAAGGATTGGAAAATAAAAACAACTAGCTAATGTGCAACCAAATACACCAAAACACTTAAAAATAAACGCCCCTTCCCCGGCAGCGGCGCCAAAATTTGGGAGGCCGTCGCCGTACCTCTCAAAGTTACTATTTATAAGCCCTAAATGCTTACTATCTACAACTAAGTAGATAGCGGCAAGTCGGGATCGTCCACGAAGAGGGGGGATCTTCCTAAGCGTTTAAGCACAAATGGTTGTTATTAGGCTAGTACTAGACATACGTACACACACATAAAAGCGAGTAAATTGGGGGGGTTTGGTTGGTTGGTTGTCCTAAGTTATGAAAGTAAAAAGACACGATAACTAGCAAGGTCAAGTGACTATGCTAATCATCAAACAAAACTAAAGAAAAGGGGTTTTAAAACTACAAAGATAAAGCCTTGGGGGCAATGGATATCCACTTCCAAACCTAATGTAGATCATTAAACCATTCACTCATCCTATCGCATTCGTTACTTGGCTTAAAATTAACATACCTCTCTAGCAAGAATCACAACACATTATGCACAAGAAGCTCTAAGTTCACATTCATAGATCTTTATGCAAAGGAGCAACGGAATTCGTCACGTTCCTAACACCTAACCAATTCAATCATACAAACACTCCCTATTCTCAAACAACCCATGGCATAAATGAAGGGAAACACACCATCAAGAATACACAAATGCTAAATAACAAATGCTTCAAGGATGAATAAAACCATCTATTCACTACTTCAACTACTTGTTGTGAAGACTAAACTTCTATCCTTCTTAGGTAATAGTTTGCAAGAGTGAATTCGACATCTCTTGTCAAACCTCACCAATGACTCCTATTGTCGAGACCACGACTCAAGGTATCCCATTAATGGCATTTAGCACGAAGGATCAACAAGCTCGGTAACACTTATGACCACTACACCGTGACTAAGCATTTAACCGATTCATGCATTTACACGGGATTAGTCAAGAGCGACCACTCATAGACCTCTATCGTTTGCTACCCAACACAAACATGACGAAGATTTCGACATCATCACATTCATCTAGCAATTATCAACACACCAACACAATCAAAAGCTCTAAATCATACTCATACATTCCTAACAAGAACATGGGGGAAATTAACCCAAATCCCCCAAACCCTAGCAAGCAATTAATACAAGTATTTCATATGCTCAAGCTTTCAACAACATTAATGAATCAACAAACACATTAAAAGCACAATAAATGCACAATAGAAAAAACACCAAATAGATAGATATAAATGGTCCTTACTACATAGAAATGGAAGCTTCAATCCCTTGCTCCCAAGATAGAACTAAGCTATAGAACTACAAGACATAATTAAACTACAAAAACTAAGAAAAGAAAGAGAAGAAAACCAAGGGTTTTCAAGCCCTAAAACCAGAGAAAAATGGGCTGGGCAAAAGCTGGAGAATAGGAGAAAAGAGAGTGGTATTTATAGTGCAAAGAAGATAAAGTGGATTTACGGCCGCCCGTCGATCGCGACTCGCGACGGGTGCCAGAATTTTGTATGTTGTCTTCTTCTTCTTCATAGTCATCCCTCTCAATCTTCAAGTCTTCAACGACTCCAAAAATGGTCTTCAATGGCCTCCGGTCTTCATGTCTTCGAAGTGAGTATTCAAAAGTCTTCGAAAGTATAGTCTTCAATGTCCTCCGGTCTTCGTTGCTTCCGTGTTCTTCCCTCATCACACAAAGTCCACTTAGAAGAGGTAAAAGGGCATAAAGTTGCTCTTACCTCTCCTAAGAGAATTTCAAGGTAAAACACAAGCTCTCGATAATAAAAGAGCACAAAAGTGATCTTAAATACTACTAAATAATGCATATAAAATGGACACATCAAACCTCCACGCACTTAAACCTTACTCGCCCTCGAGTAAGAAAGATCCAAGCACATGAAGGAAATGATATATCCATATCCTAACTACTAATCCCCCAATCAAAGCCTCACAAAAACTCTCAATATCATAAATCCCAAAATAAAAGCTCACATGAGAATTTTTCACACACACATCCCCGATCCTAAATCTAACCAAACCTACCACTTATCAATTTACTACCCATAAAAATATTTCAAAGCCCCGAATTGATATTCCCAAAGTCCAATGACACAAGATGAAGTTAAAACCATTTAATAGGTTTAAGCACATACTTCACCTAATGCCAATATATCCACCAAAATCTAATGACATAAAATGAAGCTAAAGCCATATAAGAGGTTCAAACACATGCTTCACCTAATGCCAATATATCAACCAAAAACGAAGTAGAAAAGGATCAAGAATTTCATAACCATACTTCGTTTTCCTAACCCACTAAGCTACCCAATCCCAAGAGGTCTATAGATGTTGAGCTACCCGATACATCCATGTGACAACTGCAACCTTATGACTCCAACGCTGACAAATGAGTGAAATCATAGCATTTTTCAATTTCTCTCATTTTCTCCCATTTTGCCTAGGAGCTCTTTCGAGTTTTCATCCTAGCCACACATCATGTTTCTTTAGCTCACATCTCACCTTTTTCCGCACATTTTAGCCTCTCATTTTTGCCTAGGCCGCCCTTTCGGGTTTTCCACCTATCGAGGCCCCCAATGTTGCCTAAGTTGCCCTCTCGGGTTTTCAACTTAGCGGGTTTTCTTTTCTTTTTTTTTCTTTTTTTTATTATTTTTTTTCTTTTTCTCATATTTTTCCAATGAAAAGTAGCAAAAAGCATTCCAAAACAATCTAGCATGCATGTGATTCCTCTAACCCCTCCCCACACTTAAAACATTACATTGCCCTCAATGTAAACATGTAAGGCAAGAACAATAAAAATCAAGGCAAGGGGGTAGAGTGACACCCGTTCTCCGCATAGTCGCCGGTGATATGGCACAATCCAATGTAATTGTATGGTCCCAAAATCGGTTTTGGAACCGGAAGGGGGAGCAAAGATGCCGTAGAAGAACTCACCCCTCGAGAAAAGCATTGTCTCCGTGGCACCGTTTGATTAAGACTAACACCACAAAGAACAACATTAAACTCACAAGTACATAAGGATTTGGAATACTAGGTTTAGCATAGAGAATTAATAACCATAGTATTCTCAAAGAACAACCAATCCACCCACAATCACCACTATAAGATTATGCATTAAAAATATCCAACATATATTGACATATATACAAGCATCATTATAGGATATGCACTCACGGTCACAATGATGTAGTTGGCATAGTACAATCAACAAAGGTACTATAAAGATGCAAGAATGTTCATATGTCAATATATGTAGGATGGTGGAGGAATGAGTGGGTATGTGGTGGTTCTTGGGAGTGTTGGGTGGAGAAGAAGGAAGAATCATGCATTGTTTAAGATCAAATGAAAACTTGGATTTTTCATCGCGACTCGCGATTGAACTGGTTGCGACACGCGATGAGTTCGTCGCGGCTCGCAACGGGTTCGTCGCGACTCGCGAAACGTCGAGGCCGGGAGCTGATCTTTAGCAAAATTTTCTGATCTTGTCGTGACTCGCGACCTCTATGTCGCGACTCGTGATGGCCCATCGCGAGGCTGTCACGACTCGCGGAAAGTTGGTTCCAAAAGCCTAAAAATTTCTGAGCTCGTCGCGACTCGCGATGAGACCTCGCGATGTCATCGCGAATCGCGGAAAGTTGGTGCTGGGAGTGGATTTTTTTCCCTGTTCGTCGCGACTCGCGATGAGCTCATCGCAACTCGCGACGGCAGGGTATCCCAGGCTTAAATTTTTTCATTTTCTTACCAACTGTCCAAGCTTTCTTCCCTTGTTCGTTGATCTCGTTCCTCCATCTCCTCCATTGCAATGCACTTCACTTTGCTACAAAATCACAGAAAAACACGCCATAAAAAGAACAAAACAAAACAACAAAAAATTAAGAGACAAAAACTAAGAAACAAAAACTAAAAGAAATGCCGAATTTATTTCACGTCGTCGGCACGACGAAACTCCGTATTTTTAAGGTCATCGACACGACCCTAATGTTATCCGTATGGTGAAGGCTTGAAGCTCTTCACCATGAGCATCCGAAATAAGAGAGGTGGGGGTACAAAACTTTCAAGAGGAAAGTCTTGTGGAGGTGGAGATGGTTCAAAGGGAATTGAGTGGTTATGGAGCTTGGGATAATCTTTCGGCTCCTCTCTTGTTTCCCTCAAAACTTCCGAAAATATTAGAGTTAGTTCATTAGGTGGGAGAAGGGGTGACGATGCTAATGGATGTAGCACTATCACCTCTTCCTCCATTTTTCTATCCTCAACAACCAACTCCTCATCCCTTTCAAACTCAAAATCATTCTTATTGGTGACCACACTCACCGAGTCATCGAATTCAAGTTGGGATGGTGTATTTTTGGAATCACAAGCTTCCATGCGGGCCAATACCTCTAATATGTTCCTCACATGCCCCTCAATGGCCTCAACACTAGAGGAGAGCTGGGTATCCGGCTCCTCACTAGTAAAGGAGTTCAAGTTTGCTATGGTATTTAAGACATCCTCACGTGTCAAACTTGAATTTCCTTGCTGGGCTTGGTTTTGGGGTATGGTATAGGGTGGTGCTGGCCAACTAGGTTGCTCGTATGGTTGGTTTTCCGGCTCATTCTCATACCACCAATCCGGACTACCACTCCATTCCGGATTGTAAGAGTTGTGGTATGGATAGCATTCATGAGCTTCTTGCCCTTGAAAACTAACATCTCCTACCTCTTGGTAACACTCTTCATAGTACCCATGGTTTTGAAAACCAAGGGTTCTTTCTCGGTCATAGTGCTCTTCCCACAACAAAGGGCAAGATTTGGTAGGATGATCGGAATGACACATCCTACAAAACCTTGATTGTTGAGCCTCTCTTCTCATCATGAGTTCCCTCAAGGTGAGACGCTCCATTAAATTTTTTTTTTTTTTCAAAAGTTCGGAATCATAGTGCAAGGATTCTCGATAAAAACTCACCAAGAACTGAAGCAATACCTACTCTGAACAAAAACAACCACCAAGGAGTGGAAAATAAAAACAACTAGCTAATGTGCAACCAAATACACCTAAACACTTAAAAATAAACTCCCCTTCCCCGGCAGCGGCGCCAAAATTTGGGAGGCCGTCGCTGTACCTCTCAAAGTTACTATTTATAAGCCCTAAATGCTTACTATCTACAACTAATTAGATAGCGGCAAGTCGGGATCGTCCACGAAGAAGGGGGATCTTCCTAAGCGTTTAAGCACAAATGGTTGTTATTAGGCTAGTACTAGACATATGTACACACACATAAAAGCGAGTAAATGGGGGGGTTTGGTTGGTTGGTTGTCCTAAGTTATGAAAGTAAAAAAGACACGATAACTAGCAAGGTCAAGTGACTATGCTAATCATCAAACAAAACTAAAGAAAAGGGGTTTTAAAACTACAAAGATAAAGCCTTGGGGGCAATGGATATCCACTTCCAAACCTAATGTAGATCATTGAACCATTCACTCATCCTATCGCATTCGTTACTTGGCTTAACATTAACATACCTCTCTAGCAAGAATCACAACACATTATTCACAAGAAGCTATAAGTTCACATTCATAGATTTTCATGCAAAGGAGCTACGGAATTCGTCACGTTCCTAACACCTAACCAATTCAATCATACAAACACTCCCTATTCTCAAACAACTCATGGCATAAATGAAGGGAAACACACCATCAAGAATACACAAATGCTAAATAACAAATGCTTCAAGGATGAATAAAACCATCTATTCACTACTTCAACTACTTGTTGTGAAGACTAAACTTCTATCCTTCTTAGGTAGTAGTTTGCTAGAGTGAATTCGACATCTCTTGTCAAACCTCACCAATGACTCCCGTTGTCGAGACCACGACTCAAGGTATCCCATTGATGGCATTTAGCACGAAGGATCAACAAGCTCGGCAACACTTATGACCACTACACCGTGACTAACCATTTAACCGATTCATGCATTTACACGGGATTAGTCAAGAGCGACCACTCATAGACCTCTCTCGTTTGCTACCCAACACAAACATGACGAAGAGTTCGACATCATCACATTCATCTAGCAATTATCAACACACCAACACAATCAAAAGCTCTAAATCATACTCATACATTCCTAACAAGAACAGGGGGAAATTAACCCAAATCCCCCAAACCCTAGCAAGCAATTAATACAAGTATTTCATATGCTCAAGCTTTCAACAACATTAATGAATCAACAAACACATTAAAAGCACAATAAATGCACAATAGCAAAAACACCAAATAGATAGATATAAATGGTCCTTACTACATAGAAATGGAAACTTCAATCCCTTGCTCCCAAGATAGAACTAAGCTATAGAACTACAAGACATAATTAAACTACAAAAACTAAGAAAAGAAAGAGAAGAAAACCAAGGGTTTTCAATCCCTAAAACCAGAGAAAAACGGGCTGGGCAAAAGCTGGAGAAGAGGAGGAAAGAGAGTGGTATTTATAGTGCAAAGAAGATAAAGTGGATTTATGGCCGCCCGTCGATCGCGACTCGCGACGAGTTTCGTCGCGACTCGCGACGGGTGCCAGAATTTTGCATGTTGTCTTCTTCTTCTTCATAGTCATCCCTCTCAATCTTCAAGTCTTCAACGACTCCAAAAATGGTCTTCAACGGCCTCCGGTCTTCATGTCTTCGAAGTGAGTATTCAAAAGTCTTCGAAAGTATAGTCTTCAATGTCCTCCGGTCTTCGTTGCTTCCGTGTTCTTCCCTCGTCACACAAAGTCCACTTAGAAGAGGTAAAAGAGCATAAAGTTGCTCTTACCTCTCCTAAGAGAATTTCAAGGTAAAACACAAGCTCTCGATAATAAAAGAGCACAAAAGTGATCCTAAATACTACTAAATAATGCATATAAAATGGACACATCACAAATATAACCCTAAAATCATTATTCCGGCATTGACTGGCCATTTCCGGCCATTGACTGTCCAGAAATGACCAAATTGCCCTTCTAACATAATAAAAAAATTTGAAAGACAAAAATGCCCCCACCAATCTATCCCAGCCGCACCAGTCACCACAATTGGTTGATCCAGTCCGCCGCACCGCTCCACCATGGCTGAATTTCCCATTGGCGGAGAACCAGATCAGCGCTAACATATCTCCACCAGCCAGCAGAGCCACCCGCTGAATTCCAACAACCCCATATTACATTCCACAAGAAAAACACAGGAAGAACCAACATACGTTCAAGAAAACTCACTCCCATTTGGAAATGAGAGCAGTAGCGGAAGAAAAAGAAGAATCTTCAAATTTAATAACCTGAGTAGTAGTATTTATATGCTCTTAATAATTTGCTTCGTCCGGAGAAAATGCCACCGGGAAAAGCCCCCTGTTCAGCAGCAACGCCAGTGCCAGCGACCTGCCGCTGGTCGGCGCTAGCTCCACCGTCTGATTCTGCTTCTTCACCTCCACGGCACTGTCATCCGCGTTGATAACTTCCAGCTCCGACAGCCACTCGACGTTACTGTCCCGTACAGCTCTGTTTTCCCCCTTGGAAGAAATTCCAAACCTGTTGAACACAGATTGCACGGCGATGTTGCTCTTGGCGGCGAAGTAGAGGCCGACGATTAACGCCACTGAGATGGGGAAGTGGACTCCGTGCGCTACCTTACCGTACTTCTTCAACAGCTCCTTGAATCTTCCTCCCGCCATTGTTAAGATTTATGAGATTTTGCAGTTTCTATGGAAAATTAAAATCTCTAATTTATTAATCTGGTAATTAGGGCTTTCGCGTTCTTTGAAAGGGATTTTAGACAGCACACAAAAACTAAATATCACCTTCCGGTGGAACATCTCCCTGGCTCATCTGCTTCCAGTGTGGTACAGTCACTGGGGGATCCTCCCGCCGTCAGAGTGTTGGCGGTGGTCTAGGTGGTGGGTTCTGCACTGACGGTGCTGAACGGCTTTAGGGCGGAGGCTATGGAAGTGGATTAGTATTTGCCTGGCCATCGTTGGTGGGGGAATAAGGGAGAGGAGGAAGAAGATTGGTGACTAGATTTTTTGGAGTTGGAGTAGAAGAAGAAGAAACGGAAGAAGAAGAAGACGGGGAAGAAGAAGATTGAAGATGGCAAAAATGTCAAAATAATAGTTAGTTTTCTTTTTTCTTTTATTTTTGGAAAGGGTAAAATAGTCTTTTTAATTAAATCCGACTACAAATTTCCGGAAAAGGTTATATGTGCACATAACCTTAATATGTAGGGTTATATTTGCACTTTTAATTATCGCAGGGTTATATATGCACTTTTATCAATTATATAGGGTTATTTTTGCACTTTTCTCAAAAAAATTTTGCCTTCAAGACTTTATAAGACGGACTTGAATGTTAAGGAAATGTGTATGATGAGATAATAGGTCAATAAGTTTTTAACATGTGTTAAGTGGGTGAATTTTTTAAAAATTTTAACACATGTTAAAAATTCATTGGCTCATCACCCCATCACACATTTTCCTAACATAAAAAAAAATTCTGACCCAAATGGGCTCGAAAGATTTATTTTTTATCTTAAATTACAATTAGGACTCTAATATTTCGATTACTTATAAAAATATCATCTTTTTAAAAAAACGGACCCTTAGTTTACACAAGAACATTTTACAGTGTTGAATTTTTTTAATTAGTTTTTATGATTTTTACTTTAATTTCGAATGAAATAAATAAAATGATTCTAGAAAGTTCGTAATGAAAAGTGTAAATTAAAATTTTCTTACCTTTAAAACGGATGTGGTTATTGAAAACTGGGTTATAACTACTAGACTAAATTATTTTTTTATTCCCTAACATAACATCTTATACCATCTTCTAGTCTCGAGACCAAAATCGCATTCTTTTAGTCCTTACAAATTCAAAACGATTTGTTTGGTCCCCAAGGCAGTATACACAGTAGTTTTCAGGTAATTTTGGGGACCAAAAAATAGTATAAGTTCATATGTTAGAGATCAAAAAAAACATTTAGTCTATGTTAATAATTTAGTTTATCTGAAAACCACCCGGAATCTAATTTTGGGATAAAACAAATCGTTTTAAATTTGTTGAGTATTGAAAGAACATAGTATTAATCTCGGTAAACAAAGAATGGTATTGTGCCATATGTTAGGGATAAAAAAACAATTTAGTCTAATTGTTAACCATAGGATTCAACTTCCTCTTCACCTTGGTGGCAACAAACAGAATGAAATATTATTTAATAGTGAAAATGCCATGTCAGACGCACCTATCAGAATCGGAATAAACCAATTCCAAATAGTGTAAAACTAGAATTACTACAATCTTTTTTAGAAAAAGGTGGCTTAACTAACGAAAGAAAAATGGAACCAGTAGAATTCTTAAGCACAAGTTCCTAGCAATTGGTGGTTTTGATTAAAAAATATGAATGGGATGTTCTGATTTTTTTTTTTTTTAAATGAATTGGATGTACAGGCAAGACTTCACTGCTACCTTTAAAATAAATTTTAAAAAACTACAATGCCTGACCTAACACTACTATATTAGAAACTTTTATAGTACAATACAGAGAATTTACAATTTAGCAGAATTAACTAAATTCTATGAATTATTGGGAATATAGTATCAAAAACAACTCTTGCAAAGACATGACGAACTTCTGGTAGGCTGCCCAAAGCTAATTGCTCACCCTGGATCTTGGGTCCCATTTTTGGAACGAATCCCGTTTCTCTGCCCGCTTTAACACATTCAAATATCTTGCAAACCCTTAGAAACAGAGCTAAGGGGATAAATACCTGCAAATGATGCAGCACTAACATCAGTCATCACGGATCCGAATAAACAGTTGAGATAATCATCTGTTCATATTTGTAAAACAAGATTGCCAACTTATGTTGCATTGAAACGAATATCGAATATTAAAAGCAACTGAAACGCATAAAATATAATTTCAACTTTTTACCATATCTGAATATGGCGCCTTAGGGTATTCAGCCATTGCCTTTGAAACGATATACTCATCAGTCATACCAGCAATCGCTTTCTGAACTGATGCTGCTAAAAGCTTAGCCTCAGTTACTAGAGATTTGGTGTTTAGACTTTGAGCTTCTGATAACTCGATAAAACTGGTATCATGCTCCCTCGATATCTTCTTTGCAATATTTGATGCCTCCAACAAATCACCTCCATTGTGAACAGCAAGGCAAAATGCAGCAACCACTAACGGATTGCTTGGTTGATCAAAAATTGCTTTATGAAATGCTAGTAATGCAACCCTGGAACCAATATATAATATAAGAGCTTGTATTTTTCAACTATAAATCAAAGCATTTTATAGCTGACACAGAATAAGAAAGATGTGTATGGTGATACAAATCAAAAGATTGCCAAAGTAGAGCGTCTGCAATCGGGGGAGGTTAAATTTCATTCAAGAACATAATATATTATAAAAAATGAGCCCTCAATTCTTCAAGGCAAAACTGCAATATCAACAAAAAGCTCTCTTATAGCCCCAATTCGCTCCTTTATCTTTCTGTGATAGAAATATAGTCCCTGAATAATTGCATATTCATTAACTACCAAGTTTTTCGGTTGCTTTCATGAGAGCGAGCCACAATCACACAGAATTCATCTTTGAAATCACTAGAACGGAACAAAAATACAAAATTTAAATTTATCGGCAACTTTCATATATCAGGGTTTTGTAGCAAATATCATGTAAGATCCAGGCCACCATTGTGTACATGAATTATCAGAACTTAAAAGAATCTAAACATATGCAGCCTCAGAAGATATGCCATCCTAATACACAGTAAGAATCTTACCATAAACTACTATGGCAAGGCCTGTCAGGTGCCAAATATTTATCCAGGTTGGAAAACAAAGACTGCAAAAGAATAAAAAAATCAAATAACAATTTTCATATTGTCCCAAAAACAAAAGAAAGGAAGGCACATACTGTTGCACAATGTGTAACTGTGTGCAGAAGAAGAAAGCTGAGGACAGTTAAGCAGACAACTATTATAAAATTTGGCTCCAGCATGAACTCAGAAATAAGAAAAAAAAAATCATATTCAACATAGATTAATGAAACAAGGCAAAGTGAAAGCACACTGAAGCAGTAAAGTACAGCAATCATTCTTCAATAAAACTTGTCAGCCATTTTCCAACCTTTGATCTTTGCAGAATAGGCCAAATTAACGTCCACATGATTATTTGACTCATGAAAAAATATTTTATAAAGCAAAGAGAAAGGATTGTATTCACAGTAACAAAGTTAAAGAAGTAAAGTCGCCAGTAATTGTACAACAGCAGATCTGATAATTCGTAAAAAGGAACAAGTACCAAAAGCATGTTAGACCTCTTGTCATTTCTTCGAAAATCACACCGGACTAAATAGGCTGCCTGCATGCTAAAAGAACTTTAGAGATACAATTTTGTAAAGAATAAATATTTGGTTATTTATTCAAACTTTACACACCTGTATTGGTAAGAGAATTTCTAGGAGGCCAAATCTCCATAGCAACCTAAGTGAGGCTTCTGCAGAGCCATATGCTAACATGTAGTTCATCTCCATGAGCAGCCTTCCCTAAGGATGGCAAGAAAACCGATTAAATAAACTTGGCCTCAAGAGCCAGAATACAAAACCAAACATGTTGCCAAAAGAAGTAATGAAAATACCCTATCCAGCCTAAATACGGAAGAACCCAACTTTTTAACAGAGAGAGCCGTCTCTCTAGAAAATTTGAACTGTAAACGAGCAGCAACTCTTATGGCACGTAGAATGCGAGCTGGAAAGGCAAGAAAAAAGTTGTATAAAGTAAGTGGCAATAAAGGGATAAATAAAGCAGATATGACAAATTGACGGGATACATGAAAAATGAGTATGAGAACAAACAAGAAGAAAGTTCCATCCTTATGTTTTGATTAACTGGTAGCACATGAGTGATCTTCGAAATTACTCTCAAACTCCATCAGACGGAACCCCTCGAACAATATTTATATTACAAGTTCCAAGAAAAGAAATTACCACAATCCTCGGTTAACGAATTGTGGGCTGGAGTGATGGTTCGCACCTATGACAAAAATTATAACGTAAAAAACTATGTAAGGGAAAGAAGCAAATGACGAAAATTGAACTCAGTAGAAATACATGCACACTTTAGCTTTCCGAATATCTTCCATCGCTCCAATGTAATCATAAATTAATTTTGCGAAAGGGTCGAACATCAATCTGCGAAATAGAAAGGTGGAGGCAAGAAAAGAGGGTGTAAGGACCAGATATGAGTCATAACAACTTTAAATCAACTTTAAAGAAGACCATCCATACGGCCAAAGTAAAGACAAGAGACAGTGGATTCTTTTTTTTTTATGTACAAATTATTTCTCAAATTAGAGATGAAAAGGTCATATGTGCAACCCATTTATTGTGAAGTCTCTTTTCAAGCAGTTTCTCCAGCGCATATAGTCATCCTCATCACAGCCAACAGGCTTTTCGTAGAAGCTCAAGTTCCTTCCCTGACCTCTACTGCATGTGTTGAAGCTAGAAACCTGTTTATCAAAGAAAATCCTATTCATGAAATGAGATGAACATAATTTTAAATTTACTTCTGAGTATCAAAATCAGCAGCTGAATTAATGAGTCAAAACCTCTATAATGCTCTCAGCAATGTGAACATGGCAGATAGGAAATCGCTTTCCAACTATTTCACATTTTGAAAATGTTCTTCTCACCTGCATTGTGGCAAAACCATGACAGTCCAACCAGGGGTTCACCTAAATACTTGATTACATGATAATGAAAATAAAATGTAGCCAACCGAAACACTTTTTAGAAACTCATTCTTCATTAGCTGTAGAAACTTATTATTCCAACACCCCCACCACCCACTGGAGATCTATAGTTATTAAAGCTACCACCTCCACCACCCGTTATCAATCAGAAATCAATAGCCACTAAACCACCATCAAAACTACTAAAATCATTGTCAAAAGATAAAAATGTAACAGAAAACTCCACTCGAAATGAATAAATTCTAAACAATCAACTAAAATTCAAACAAATGCCAAAGCTCACACAATCACTGGGTTGGGGGAGGAAAGACCTTATACACCCATGCAAACATTTTCCAGTTTTTTTTCCTGAGACAATTACTTCCAGAAAAGTATTTATCAGTTCTTCAGTCTCCAGTCTCCACACCCATGGCTATCTCAATTGCTTCTACCATTTCCTCATTCCCCATTTACTCAACCAACATGACGTGTGTATTTCTTGTCCAGTCAGAATTAGGGCTTTTATACAAAATTGGGGACCGAGTACGTCTAGAAGTGGTGTACAGCATCACCCTGGGTGGTGAGGGGTAAGAGTGGGAGACAAGAAGTGGCTGTAGAGAAGGGCAGTGAATGAAGAAAATAAGAAGAGCTAAAGTTAGAATTTAAAACTTGGATATAAACTTGATTTCTAGCTTGGTTTTGAAGTCCAGAATAAAAGGGAGGTCGTGCTTCACAAGAGAATGCAAGATGGGCAGCACACTGGGTACAAGGAAACTAACGTGGAACTGGAGAGCAGCTGGCCTAGACTTTAGTTAGATAGATCTTCTCTTCAAAACATTCATTTACTATCATATTTTAAAATTTACAGATTTATTCTGTAGAGAGACAACTGTTAGGGTGGACTAATATGCTCTTCAGAGTCTTTACATTTACAAAGAGGGTCTTCGGTCTTTTTGCACAACCCAGAGGTGCACACCTCACAGCCTGAGTCAGGTGGCTGAAGGCACACACCACTGATAATCGCCTTAACTAAGATGGCTTAGGCAATTTCCTTTGCATCAAACTGCCACCATGCTAATGAACAAGCCCTGGTGCAAGCAACTTAGAACCCAATTTGGAATATTATCTGGGCCAACTATATTACCTTCTTTTTATCTTTTTCAACAGTTAAATATTTTTAAAAATAAACAAATATGGCACGTTGTGATCTTATTCTTCTAATGTAATTTCATCACTAGTTTGCTTATTAAATGACAGCATTTTTTCCATCTGTTTTTGTTATTTTCTTGTCACATACCAAAACATTTTCAGTTTTATCCTCCGTGCACGTATGTAAAAAAAAATATCTTTTCTCTCATTTTAGCCCTACATCCCAAAATCTTCAACGTGAGAATATAATAAGAAGAAAGAAGTGTACGTGAGTGGGGTACTATATAGGAGGACAAGCAAAATGATGTTTAGAAGAATAATATTATTGAAAAAAGTGGTGTGTACCCATGCCAAAACTGGAAATAAAGCTACATGTGAAGAAAACTCTGGGACGGATGGTGTATGTGTGTACACACATTCCTTTCTCCTCAGTATTTGATTTTTATATAGAATTCTTCATGGCCTTTTCTTTTGCCTTGTCTATAACTGTTATTAATTCCTATACAGCAACTTAGAAGAAAAATATCTAAAAATTAAGAGCCAAAATCCCATGTTACCAAGAGCTTTCGTTCACCGGGGCTTCGGTCGCCGGCTCCCCTGTCATCAGGTCACCAACTCCCTTGACCTTCCGGCACTGGGCAGGCGTCAACCCCCAGCCGTATTACGTTAGTTCTTTTGAATAGAAATACCCGCTAATATCCTAAACACTTTTTCGAACACAACTCTTACATTCCAAAATCGCCAATTCGGAGCTACTAGAGCGGGATCCACTTTTTGGGGAATAATGCAGATACTTTTAAATCTACACTATTTAAACAATGCAAAACTATGGGGATAAAAGTCCAGACAAACCTCTTGAAGTTCAGCTGAAGTAATTATATCAAAATCCTTTGGTGGTCTTTTCAAGATAAGATCCCTTACACAACCTCCCACGAGATAAACTTCAAAACCTACATCAAAATGTCGGGGCAGGTGAAGAATTTCCTTGATCAAAACTAGAACAAGCCTTCCACTACAAGTAGGGTTGAGAACCAGCAAGCCACTATGAAGATGAATGACATTTGGCATGATTAAGAAAAAAAAAACTAGAATTAACAGAAAACCACATGAATCATACCATAGAATTCAGGGTACTGAACATTAATGTGACCAGTACTAAGTTACAAAAAATACAAAGAGAACCAATGAAATGTAAACCATCAGAAATCAGCTTTCAACATTGCTGCATAAATCTATGTGAAAGTTACAGTTCTTGGTATGGATTGATAAACATTGCTTTGTACAAAACTACACTATCTCCCACAGCCTAATGCTCAAATTAACTTATTCAACTTAAACGTATAAAAAACCAGGGAGTGCATATGCTATAAATGGGTAAAACCTTTTCTTTTGAGACGATTAAGAACAACTTTCGCAGTCCTCGGAATCATGGAATTAGTGATCCCAAGCTCGGAAGAATTCAACTTTTTCCACCGGAAAGATTTTCCACAATCGCCACCAACACTTTCGCGCACTTTCATCACAAAAATAAAAGTAACAAATTCATTCAGTGGACAATAATCTCTCATACTTGGAAAACAAAAGGACTGAGCATAAAGGCCACTAACTCTTTGCCTTCTCTGCTTCATCAATTGCTTCCACTGCAACAGCATAGCTCAGGCTTACCTATACAAACCAAAAAGCCCCATTAACTTAGAAATCGAGTTGTACGGAGAGCCAAAATTTGAATTCACAAAAGAAAACAAAATCGTACCCGATGAAGGCAAAAACGGAGAGGGGAGCGAATGGAGAATTGATGGGGCCGACAAGAGTGTCCAAAGGAAGAGTAAATCGCCATCGAAACAAATTTTCAATCCTTTTGATTCAAGATGACATTTCCCGTACGAATTAGGGGTCGGGGTTGGGGTCTTAGCGGGGTTTTAGATGCTGGAATGTGGATAAAAGGCTTGAGGATAAATGAATATCCTCCGCGTTAGGGGGTGTTCAAATGTGTGCGGCTCTTGGATTGGCCTGAAAAAATAGGGTATCTGTATTGTGGGTATGTGGATTGTTTTTTTTTTTTTTTTAAGTTTAAACCATCCGGGGATGGGGGGAAATTTATAGGCTCCCCTAACCATAGAAATGCGCCTAAAAGTTCATACATGAGTACAGAGGAATCATCCGTATGTTGATCCGAGAGCAATCAGAAGCTCCTGAATCAAGAGAATTGCTATCATAAGAAAAGTAACTATCTACAATAGCCTAAAATGAAAATAGTTGTCTATATATATCATTCCGTTGTTTTCCATAAACCGGTCGGCGAATCGAGAAATCGAAACCTCAGTATGCCCGTGGAAAACAAGCAAAAGAAATATAGAAAGAAGATTAGGCTCGGCCTAAAGATTCTTTGTGGAGGGAAGGAGCTCGCGCACATGGCCTTAGCATAATTCCTTGTTAGTCCAAGGTGGGTATGTGGATTGTTTGGGTTGGGTAATAGGTACCCGTTAATTTATATAAAATTGATATTTTAAAGATAATTATTATTTTTTATTTAACGTAAATTTATATTATTGCAAGAAAAATATTTTTACAATGACGGTAATGTAGTTTAACAATTGAATTCTCGTGACATTTTTTTACAAATAATTATCGCATTTTATTATTAAAAAATTCAGCATATAATGATCACTAAGAGTAACAAGTCCGTAATCATCATCATCATTCTCTATTTTGGATGAACATAACAAAATATACTGAAATGACGAGAATAAGATCATTGTGTTAATAAACTTTAATTTAGTGATGGAAATTTTTGTTTATTAACTTGACCTACTGGCTACTACGAGAATAGGGTTGTGACCGGGGTTATAATTAAAAATCCAAGGATGAAAGGAAATGGTCGAAACTTAAAAGGAACAATTGAGAATTTAGAGTTGAAAGAGAATGCTTGAAAATTTAACACTTGAATATTATGTAAATCTGCAAAGATATGGACAATTGAGAATTGAGAGTAGATGTGTAGAAAAGTATTATATAAAATTAAAAGTATATAAATATATTTTATTATTACCGGGTATCCCGGGTACCTAGAAATCGTATTTTTGCGGCCCTGGTCTGGCCCATTAAAATGTAAAATTTTTGGGCGGGGTACCCGACCCTGAAAAAATAAAAAAGTACCCGATTATTTTATACTGGGCCGGTGGATGGACGGATCGGGTATTGCGGGGCGAGTATATGTGAACACCCATACCCCGTGTGCCGCTACTAGCATAAAGTTTAAAAAGAGTTACACCGTAGGGTGAATCAGGAAAAATACATCTATTTTACTCGCCATAGCCCTAACTTGCAGAAAAAGAAAATAATAGTTTTCTTTTTTTTTGTTAAAAAAATTGCTAAAATGATCTTAACTTTAGACTGAAAGTGTTAATATAACCTTGAAAAATGAGAAAATGCCAAAATAATTCTAACTTTATGATGTATGTGTCAATCGAACCTTGTGCGCCATTGACTTTAATTATCAACAAGAGATTTGGCCGGAATTTAAGGAAATGATTTTTACCCTTAGATTAAAAAATCCACGATAAAAAAGAGAAAAGGCATTTATTTTTCTTTCTTTTTCCCCTTTACACCATATGTGACTTCTAGCTTCACTCCTAGGCTTTCCACTGCACGCCAGCGTCGCCATTCCAGTCTGCCGGACCTGCTCTACCACTGCCCGCATTGTCGCTTACATATGCTCTGGCACAACCGCGTTACCCCTCCGGCGCTACTCTGGATCTTGACCCTTAACGGGTCTCCTGGGTCACGTTTGCTCAACCAAGTTTGTATGGGTATGGGTCACCGAGTTCTCTCTCAGGCGCCATTGCGCCCTGCAGGGAAATTGGTCTGTGTCAATACAGAAATAAGGGGTGGTTGCAGGAAGTGTAGGGAGGTGGCGGGAGGTAGTAGAGAGAAGAATTGGTGGTGGTGGAGAGAAGAAAGGGTGGTGGCAAAGAGAAGAAGGGGTGGTGGCGGGTGGTGCGGTAGTTGCGGGCGGTGGTTGGGGGTAAGGGTGGGTTTTGAAGAAGAAGAAGAAAAGGGATAAAATGGGGATACAACTAATATGCAAAGGGTATTTTTATCATTTAATGTACAGTCAACATCTTAACTGACGAGTCAATGCCTGAATAGTGCCAAGAGGTTATAACTGCACGATTCAGTCTACAGTTATGGTTATTTTGATACTTTCTCATTTCGCAGGATTATATTGACACTTTCAAACTAAACTTAAGGTTAGAGTTATAAAAATCTCTTTTTTACCCCGAAGGAAATATCCATGACACCCTCATCTTCAACATGTGCCCTACAACTTCTTTAACACATCCATAACTCTTCATCTCACCTAGAACGACGCTACCGTCTCCACCACCCAAAACCCTTGATATTCATATCCAAAAGTATCATATTCATATCCTCATTATCATTCTTACTCACAAGCTTCCTTTTCAGTATACTTTTGCAAGTATATCTATGGCTGGAGGAATTTTCCGTGTAAAAGTACGTAACTCCAAACTGTCATCTCCCTAACTCCTTTCCCAACGTATACTGCCATTTTACATCCTCAAATGGCTTTCCAAGGATGGTATTCGGTTCGAGTCACTCCGGTTTGAGCACATGGTTGGGTTTTGGCGGTTGCTAGTGAAAGGATCGCTGATGCGGTGGATGGAGAGTTTAGTGCACGGTGGTGGTTGTTGTCCTTGTAGGCTGTGATAAAGGTGGCAGCGCCACCTGATCTGTAGTTTCCCAACTGAGATGATGAGAAAAGGAATGAAGATGAAGAGAAAGGAAGAAGGGGAGATGAGACTGGGAGCAGTACAATAATGGAGGTTGGGAGTAGTACAATAATAGAGATGGGGAGAATAATTGAGTTTTTTTTTAATGGGCTTGTAGAATAACGGGAGAAAGGGAACAACTCATTAATAGAGTTTAATTTTTGATAATAATGGAGAAGTAGAGTAATGAGTGGAATGGGAAGTTAATGGTAAAGGTTGTGTGAATAACGGGTGAAGGTTGTGTGGATTTTAAGATTGTGTGAATTTTGAGGATGGGTAAATTAAGAATGTGAATTTTTATGAAAAGAACATTGTGTAAAATTTTAATTTTTCAAGGGTAATTATTTCTTATGATATGTTCAAACTTTCCTAAAATGGAGAGTATGTAGATTTGTCTGGAACATACTAAAAAGGGAAGTGTGCCGAAAGGGTTAGAACGGAGGGAGTGCACATATAACCCTGAGATAAATTTTACCGCAAACTACTAAATTAAAGTGAAAATATACCCCTAAAGACTATATTCCAGCATTGACTGGCCATTTTTGGCTATTGATCGACTGGAAATGACCAAAATGTCCTTTCAGCCTAATACAAAATTTTGAAAGACAAAAATACCCTTTTCCCAACTGTTGTTCTGCCACCACTGGCCACCACCATTGCTGCCGCATCACTGCCGCATCACCTTTTGGCGAGGCCACTACCACCGCAGCCATGCCAAAAAATAAATTGAATCTGTTGTTTGTTACCTTGATCTTTTGTGTCTGCTTTACTTATCCCAACCACCACCGCACCGCCACTCATCGGATGCCATCACACCACTAAATGATTAATTAGTGGATATTGGGCGACTTCCTAATCTCCACGAGTTCTACAACATCATCTCTGTAATGATTGTTTAGTCAATCAATGTGGACAACATTATTCAGCGAATAGCAGTAGCAACACAGTACATGAAGCGGAGGAAAAATTGAAAACAATAAAATGAGATCATAAAGTGAAGTTGTTGGAAGAAGAAGAAGATGAAAAAAGGAAGAAGAAGATGAAAATGAAGAAGAAAAAGAAAATAAAGGACCAAATTCGCATTCTAGACGAGGAGCCAAGTGGATATACTCGACGATAGGTAGCGATGGAGAAATTACGGCCACCCCACCGCCATAGAACCACCCTATCACCCAGCCCTGCAAAACCACTCCAACCACCCGTCGCCGCTCTAGCATTGCAGAACCACTCAAGCCACCACTAAGCAAGATTTCGGGACCTTGGTCAGCCAATCGTCGTCGATCTTGACAAGTTCCTTGTGTGAACCACAGCCCACGAACAAGTATGGTGGAAATGGGGAACCCTAACTCTCTCGATGGTAATGACACAGAGCCGCGGAAGGAGAGAATAGCCAGAAAATGAAACATTATGGGTATAATAATAGCTTTACTATTCCATTTTTTAAAAGAAAATCAGAGGGATAAAACTAATTTTTCATCAAATTCTGGCCTCAAACTGTCGGGAAAGGTTTTTTTTTTAACTGAAAACACCCAAGGGTGGGGGTTGATATATTGGTACCCCAAGCCACATAATTTACGAGCCAGTGACATCATAGTAGTTTTATACAAAAAGGCAACATCATTGCCTCCAAAAGAATGATCAGATACTAATAACTATAAGTCTATATATGTGCAAGATCGAAGAGAAAGGTAGTTGCGATTCCAAAGTAGCGAATGTCCACACCCAGTGTTAATTCATTACTTTGGTCAGGCAACAACCAGTCAGTCATAACCGTAAGTAAAACTGATGGAGGAATTAGGGTAGTAAGCATGCCGTTGTTGGTATTCCGAGCTCGTAATCAGGAGAAACTTGCAGACCATGGTGAAACAGCCGGAGGAGTATGCTATTGAATGGCATGTGTCTAGCCGGGAAAAACCAAGCGTAATCATCTTGAGCACACGAATGTAGCTCGAGCACATGAATGTTCCCTCGTGCGCACGGAAGTCCCCTCAAACACACGAATGGCCCCGTCGAGAACACAAATGTCCCCTCGAGCGCACGAATGTCTCCTGTAGCAGTCCCCTCGAGCACAATGATGTCCCTTGGAGCACACGGATGTCCCTAGAGCACACGGATGTCCTCTCGAGCCACACGGATGTCCCCTCGAGCACACGAATGTCCCGTCGAGCACACGGATATCCCTTGGAGAAGTCGTAAGTCCCCTCGAGCACACGGATGTCCCCTCAAGCTCACGAATGTCCCCTTGAGCACACGGATGTCCCCTTGAGCACATGAATGTCCTCTCGAGCACACGAATGTCTCGTCGAGCAGTCGAAAATCCCCTCGAGCAGTCAAAAGTTCCGTTGAGCAGTCTAAAGTTTCATCGAGCACACGGATGTCCCCTCGAGCACATGAATGTCCCCTCGAGCACACGAATGTCCCATCAAGCAGTCAAAAGTCCCCTCGAGCAGTCGAAAGTTTCGTTGAGCACACGGAAGTTCCCTCGAGCACACGAATGTCCCCTCGAGCAGTCCAAAGTTCCGCCGAGCACACGAATGTCCCCTCGAGCACACGACTATTTCCTCGAGTACACGGATGTTCCCTCAAGCACACTGGTGTCCCCTCAAGCACACGGATGTCCCCTCGAGCACACGAATGTCCCCTCGAGCACATGAATGTCCCGTCTAGCAGTTCAAAGTCCCCTCGAGCACACGAATGTCCCCTCGGGCACACGGATGTCCCCTCGAACACACGGATGTCCCCTCGAGCACAAGAATGTCCCCTCGAGCACACGACTGTCCCCTCAAGCACACGAATGTCCCCTCGAGCACATGGATATCCCCTCGAGCACACGAATGTCCCGTCTAGCACATGAATGTTTTCTCGACCAGTCAGAAGTCTCCTCGAGCACACGAAAGTCTCCTCGAGCAGTCGAAACTCCTCTCGAGCACACGAATGTCCCCTAGAGCACACAGATGTCCCATGGGGCACACAAATGTCCCCTCTAGCACACAAATGTTTCCTCGAGCACACGAATGTGGATAGAAAATGTGGTTGTGAGCTCCCCTCTGGAAAGTGAAACATCATAACCATCGGGGGGAAGCATAGGGTTCCAGAACCATGATGAGGTCCATAACCTGCGGCAAAAAGGAAGGAAAGATCAGCAGTATCAATCATCTTTAGAGGCTTGCCTATGGATTCTAATATAAGGTGTATGAATGCTATCCATATAAATTAGCCCTCTAATATGCGCCAGAATGTTATTCAAATTAAGTGAAAAATCCAGCCGGGAGGTTGAGTGGTGTTTAACAATAGCATCAGCCACTGAATTACATTCTCTGTATATGTGCTTAAGAGAAACCTGGGATAGAAGTGTGTGAACTTGGAAAACCAATGGGTATAAAGTCCATTTGAAGCATGATGGATCATTGATCATATGAACTGCCTGTAAAGAGTCAGATTCGACAATGAAGTTTGGATATCTAGGAATACAGATTTGACATGCCAGAAGGACTGCCTTTATTTCAGCTTCCAGTGGTGAAATGGCTGATATGGACTCTGACTTGATTAGGAGTGGGAAACCCTGGTTATCACGAGCAATTAAGCCAATAGAAACAGATGTAGCAGACCATGAGGCATCCACATTAACCTTGATGACATTGGGACCTGGAAATTCCCAGTATACAGTGGAGATGATTGGCTTTGGTGGTGGTCTGGGGAGGGATATCAGAGAATGGAATTGATTGCATGAGTTATGGTGTATATTGGGGAGGTAGGGAGAGGTTGAAATGGAAAGATTAAGAGTATCTATAACTTCCTTGCTTATATGGGTAAAAGAAAAGGGTTTGTCCTCAAGAAAGTAGGCATTTCTAGCCTTCCATAAAGCCCAGCAGATCAATGGAGGCAACAGTCGACATATTATTTTCTGATACCCAGAAAGGTCACTACAATTCCAAAAGATGAAGAAAGTATCCACAACACTATGGACATTTTGCAGGTTGAAGTTAACTAAACGAGCACTCTGAATCCAAACAGATTTAGCAAGATGGCAGTTAATGAAGAAATGTTCCAGAGACTCAGATTGATTGCATATAGGACATCTTGAAGCCAAGCTAAAACCACATTTAATGAGGATATCATCCGGGAAAGGTTAAATTTGCACATACACTAGTTATCTAGGGTTATATTGGAACTTTAAATTATCACAAGGTTATATTTGCACTTATGTGAATTATGTAAGGTTATATATGATCTTTGCTCATAAAAAAAATTAGTTTGGTTATATTTATATTTTTTTTCAAAGCAAGTAGCCAGACTATTACATTCAAATTTGGTGGTTCTGGCTACGTATTACATCGTGTGCCAGGTTATGGGCGTTTGCTACACCATATCTAGGAACTTTCATAACATGGGCACCATAAAAAACCATTGCTAGCATATTTATACTTCTAACTAAACCCTTCAGTCCTATCGGGCTATTTTTCCACCACAATTTTACCTGCCAAAATTACTATTGTGGTCATAGGCACCAGTATATGTCATTCATCCAAAATCGGTGCTGGAAAATATTAAATTCAGATTTTTTTTCCTTTAAAGGCACCGGTATCTAGCACCAGTATTCAATGAATCGGTGCTGAATTTATTCTTAGGCACCGATACTTTAGTTTATTTTCCTGATTACTGGTGCCTATGAAATTCCTAACATCGATATTGCTCTCTCAGTACTGACTACCAGTGTCGATGTCCTTATTTTCCACTAGTGTATGCACTTAGGGGCAGAGGAACAAGGGGGCTGGAGGGGGCTCCAGCCCTCGCCAAGAAATTTCTAACAGTTAGAATATTTTTTCAAATTATAGTTCAGCTCCCTCCAAATAAATTTATTACACTTCAGACCCCTCAAGAATTTTAAAAAATAAAAATCCAAGTGGATAATCATGCCACATGCAATAATTTTATTGGTTATATATATTTTTTATCCTCTCACATCCTAACTTACCCATTTTTTCTCCTCACAATCACATTCACACACACACCACGAAAGCTTTCTTCCAAATTTTCCCAAAAAAAGTTTTCCCTTCCAAAAATTCAAAATGTAATCCTTTCATTTCCTTCCTATTTGTATGGAAAGAGAAGGCTTGAATTTTAAATTTCCAAGTTCAATAATCTCCGATTTCTACTCTACATTCACGCATATGCTCAATTTGGGAGGATAAATTCAATCTGTGGAAGCAAATCAAAGGTCAGTTTCATTTTTATTTATTTAAAATATGCATTATTTATTTATTTGAATACAAATATATAATTATTATTTTTACTATACATTTATCATACATGATGTTGTTTTAACCATATATTAGTTCTTATGATTTAAATGTTGAAGAAGAAAAATTAATTAGAAAGTTACAAGTTGAACTATACAAAAATTACTTCTTAATCACATGAATTCAATTGTACATAAATTAGTTCTTATCCATACAAATTAAAAATTACTTTGTTTATGTATGTAGGATATGAAGAGATTTTTTCAACCTACTGGAAGAAATTGTAGTGGGGAGTCTTCTAGTAAACCTGATGATGAAATCTCGGAAAATCGCTCAAGTGCACAATTTAATGTGGATTATATTGTTTATGATCTGGGTTTAAGGAAGCCAATTGAGGAGTTTGATAATGCTATTCGAGATCAAATTCAAAGAGAGTATATTGTTAAGGGGCCTTATTAACCAATTTGTCACAACCACCCAAAAAAGAAAGTTGGCAATCAAGAAAGGAGTTTTCAAGCTAGTTGTTATAGAGACTTTCCATGGCTAGAATATAGTGTGTCCAAAGATGCGGCATTTTATTTTTGGTGTTATCTTTTTCCGCCATCACATAATAAGGGAGGTGAAGTTGCTCTAAAGGCTTTCTTAGTAGACGGATTTACTAATTGGAAAAAGGCAAAAGAAAGATTTTATCTTCATGTTGGGGATGCGAATAGTTGTCATAGTGATGCAAGGATGAGTGTTGAATCTTTTAAAGATCAAAGACATAATTTGATAAATGTGTTTCAAGTAGTGATTCTACCTCTGGGGTTTCTTATCGCACTCGTATAATTGCTATGTTGGATGTGACACGATTTCTTTTTAGACAAGGGTTATCTTTTCGTAGACATGATGAGTCTTCTAGTTCGGTGAACAGAGGTAATTTTCTTGAATTGGTTGAATGGTATTGTCAAAACAATTAAGATGTTGCCAAAGTTCTTAAGCAAAATGCTCCGGGTAACAATCAAATGACTTCCCCTCCAATTCCAAGAGATCTAGCTCGGGCTTGTGCTGAATTGGTTGAATGGTATTGTCAAAACAATTAAGATGTTGCCAAAGTTCTTAAGCAAAATGCTCCGGGTAACAATCAAATGACTTCCCCTCTAATTCCAAGAGATCTAGCTCGGGCTTGTGCTGAAGTGGTAACACATTCTATTATTACTGGTCTTGGTGATAGATTTTTTTCTTTGATGGTTGATGAGTCTCGAGATGTTTCTACAAAAGAGCAAATGGGAGTTGTTTTTTGATATGTGAATGAAAAGGGAGAAATTATTGAGCGATTTATTGCTATTATACATGTGTTAGACAGTACTTCTATTTCATTGAGAGATTCTATTGTGGCTTTGTTTCTGAAACATGAGTTGTCCTTAGACAAATTGAGAGGACAAAGATATGATGGAGCTTCAAATATGAGGGGTGAATTTCACGGTTTACAAGCCTTGATACGAGAGGAAAATCCACAGGCTATGTACATTTATTATTTCTGTCATCAACTCCAATTAGTTCTGGTATAAGTTGCTAAAGAAATTTCTACAATGGCTGGTTTTTTTTTCTTATGTCACTATGATTGTGACTTTGGCTGGGGCATCTTACAAACAAATGGATAAAGTTAGGGAGTATGAATGTGTTAGAATTATTGTTGCTTTATAAGAATGACAAATTACTAGTGGTCAAGGGTTGAGCCAAGAAACTGGTTTGGCAAGACCCGGAGATACCCGTTGGGGATCACATTACTTGACATTGCTTCGTTTACATACGATGTGGCCTTCAGTGATACAATTGTTAAGTGATATTCATGACCATGGAAGCAGTTCAGAAAATAGAGGTACTGCGAGAAGTTTGATCGATAAAATGGATACTTATTAGTTTGTGTTTGTGATGCATTTGATGAAATACTTGTTGTCAATCACGAATGAACTATCAGTTGCCTTACAACAAAAGGATCAAAATATTGTAAATGCCATGAATTTGATTGGTTGTGTGAAACAACAATTACAAGCCTTTAGGGAAAACGGATAGGATATTATTTTGGAAGAAGTTAACAATTTTTGTGGGTTACATATAATCCCACTACTTGATATGAATGACAATATGACTAGTCGTGGCTATGGAAGACGAAGGGGGCAACTCATAACCAATTATCATCATTATCACGTAGATTTGTTTCTTCAGGTATGCTTGTTCATCATATTTTGTTAAGAAAGAGATATTTTTCTTTGTGTTATTGACCGTTAATTTTAAAATTTCAGGTTGTTGATTTGATCATACAAGAGATCAACAATCGTTTTTCAGAAGTTAGCACAAGATTGCTTAGTTGCATTGCCTATCTTGATCCAAGAAATTCCTTCTCTCAGTTCAGCGTTCCAGAATTGAGTCATCTTGCAACTATGTATCCGGAAGACTTCTCTCATACTGATCACATGTATCTTGAATCTCAGTTGAGGAACTATATCCATGTTATGCAATATGACCCTTGCTTTTCAAGAATTGCAAACTTGGGTACTCTTGCTCTAAGGTTAGTTGAAACTAATTTTCATAGAATATTTTCATTGGTATATCGGTTGATTGAGTTGGCATTGGTTTTACCGATTGCAACTGCTACTGTGGAGAGGGTGTTTTCTGCTATGAAATTTGTGAAGACTGATTTGCGTAATCGTATGGGAGATGAATTGATGAATGATAGCCTTGTTGTGTACATTGAGAAGAGGTTTTTTTGCAACAATCGACAATGAATCTATTCTACGACGTTTACAAAACATGAAATCTCAAAGTATGCAGTTGTCTTCGCTTCCTCCTAGAAGTTAGGTTATTACTATTCAAATAATGTTTTATATGTATGTTAAGAATTTCACTATTCATCATATTAATTTCAAGACTTAAGTATTATTGTATTTTTTTTATTAAAAATTTCCTAACTAGCCCCAACCACAAAACATTTCTTGCTCCGCCCCCATATGCACTGTTAGGATTGGTGGCTATGCGCAGCATGGCGAAGCCAGTAATGCAGTAGTTTTGTTTTCTGAAATGATGGGTGATCCAAAGAAGCCTTTTCTTCCAAATAGTTTTACTTGCTGTATTTGCAAATATTGATCCACTTCACATCCCAACTGGCATTTATTCTCATTGTTTTTCAAAGATAACTTATATTTTTCTACGAGTTGAATGCTTATTTTATATGTTACTTACTCCATATACTTGTTAGACATTTTTTCTTCAAATGTTATAAAAATAAAAATAAAGTTATTTAATTCATTATTTGATGATTTATAACTAAATCGATCATTTTTACTTTCTAATTCATATTGTTATTAGTAGATTATTAAACTCTTAATTTAAACACCACGCAAAGCGCGGTGAGACTCCCACTACTATAAATCTAAAAAGAATACTATGATTTTAAAAATGTTCGGAATTACTTTCTGCAGAAGTGCTTTTAAAATTTGTTTCTAAGTTTTTAAAGTGGATCTCCTGACAGGCGGTCTGTCCATAAACTTATGGACATGCCATTTATTTTTTACCTTATACACTGCATTTGTTAAATTACATACAAAATTTATAATTTTTGAAAACATTTTTTATATCATATATTTTCATATTTTAACCTTCAAATACATTTTATTACTTGTTTTAACTTATAAAATGCAATATTTAAATTTTATAAAAAAATTACAACATTTAACGTAAAAGCCCTTGAGCACTATTATAGAAAGGTCTCAAGTTTTTGAACTTTCATTCTTTTATTATTTGATTAGTTTCACTTATGATTTTTTTTTATGAAAGCTTTTCTTATATAAGTCAAATCACTTCAAATGTTCAACATTTTGGGGCTATCACCCCAGCCCTACACCAGCCTATTTACAAGCCCAGCATTTAACAGCTTAAAACATAGTCCAACTTGCAAACTACTGTATCGAATTGCACAAACTACGCGCGCCTGTGTCATTCTGAGTGAGAGGTCCGAAAAAATTACAGGTTGGCCGGACGGAGTAGCACGCCAGAAACCGAAGCAACCAAGGTCACCGCGGAGAAGAATCTGTTTGTTGGCGGTGCAAATTGAGGCTCATTGCCGGAGGCACAAAACCAAGGCTCGTCGCCGGAGTGAACAACGGACACAACGGCGGCGACGGTCGGAGGTGAAAAACGGCAACAACGGTCAGAGATCTGAAGCGAAGATAAGTTAACACACGGTGATGGTGGAGTCTGAAGATTGATCGGAGAGCAGTTGAGGAGAGGCTCAACAACGTGCTGAAGGAATTATATATTTTTTTAATTATAGCAACAGAAAAGTAGTTTGGATCGGCGGCGCATGGAGGTCGCACGCGGATGACCCCGACATCGCTTGCGAAAAATGTAGGATGAAAATTTAGTGTTTAGGTTGTGATACAATATAAAAAAATAAAGGTAATGATTGTCTTTCTTTATTTATGACCTCATGGTACATTATATAGTAGTACAAAATACCTATAAAAGCTAGTAAAAGAAAATAAAACCTAATTACAATCACAAGTAATATTTATATTCCTTAACAATAGCTAACTTCCCATTTAAGAACAGCCACAGAAAGAATCCGTGCTTTGGAAAGATCAGTTTGTGCCGAAGTATAACATATTTGGTGCTCACTCATTCTCCTCCTTTTAGCCTGTTGTAAACTTCAGCTATTTTCAATTTCCATCTCTTATCTTTGCATAATTCCAGTTCTGGGAAGATCTTTTTTCTAATTTTGATCAAGAATTTCCAGATCCAGCTTTGGGAGTTAGTTGCCTTACAATCACACAACTTTTTCCCCTTCGTATAATAGGTTTGTAACCATTGAATCCACAAAATATCCTCCTAATCAATATCCCATAAGTGTAGGCATAATGCAGCTTAATTCCAGACACCAGGATCTCTTACCCCCATTCCACCATATTTCTTCGCTCTGCCAATAACATTCCAAGATGCAACATTGAAACCTCTTGATCTTTCTCTCTTCCCCACAAATAGCTAGAATATGTTTTTTTCCTATTCCACTATTTATACTTTCAGGAACCTTCATAATGCTACCCTAATACCATAGTAATACTTAGTACCACAGTGTTTATCAATGAGAAAGATTCCTAGCAAACATTCACAATCAGTTTTGTCCCATTTTATAGAAGACAGAGGCAAGCTAAGATACTTCATATGAAAATCACATTTCACTATCTTCAAGTAGTCAGTCAAAATCAGTTGATCAGTTTCACTCATTTTTAGAAGTAAATTATGGAACTACCTGCATTTACTCCCAAACCCGTGACATACAAGAAATCCTCCAAATTCTTTTTTACCCCATCCACTAAATTCTTATCTGCACTAAAAAAAAGTAGCAAATCATCTGCAAAAAACAAAGAATGAACACCAATTTCTAGAACCTTTGGTAATATTCTATCTGCTTCTGTTTAAATGACCTGTTCAACATTCTAGTTAAATATTCCATGCAAATAACAAACAACTAAGGAGACACAGGATCACCTTGCTTTACTCTTTTTCCATGTTTAAACGACTCTGTGAATCTACCATTTATAGCTAAACAGAATGAAGAATTCTGAATACATCTTTCTATCAATCTAACCATCAAATCAGGAAATTTAAGCATCCTCAACCAATCCAATAATAAATCCCATCCTACACTATCAAATGCCTTACCTATGTCAAGTTGCAACACAGTACTAGACTTCATACAATCATTCCTATACATGTACAATAATTCTTGTGCTAAGAGTGGATTGCGAAAAATATGCCTTCCTTTCTTAAAAGCACTTTGGTTAGTGCTTATTATATCAGGTAATAAAGATCTCATCCTAACACAAAGAATTTTAGTGATCATTTTATAAATCACAGAGTAGTATGCTATTGGCCTAAAGTCTGAGTACCCGTGGGAGGGCAACTTTAGGCAACATAGTAATCACAGCATTACTGAAGATTGCAGGTACTTTATCACCATTAAAGAATTCTTGTATAGCTCCTATTACTTATTTACCAACTAAGTCCCAAGATTCCTTGATGAATTAACTAGTAAAACCATCTTTACCCGGACTATTGGATGCATAGATGCTTTTGAGAGCATAATGAACTTCTTCATTACTTATAGGCCGGATCATTTTTGCTTGCTGCTGTTCATTTACAACCCTTCCAAACTTCACCACTTTCATATCAAGTTTCCATTTTTTTACTCTGGCCAAGTAAAATTTTGAAAGCAACACTAACAGTTCCTCAATGTCCTTTTTTCAGAATACTTCAGAGGTACCCACCCTCATGTTCACAATATTAATAGTTTCTCAATGTCCTTTTTACTCTTTATGATAACGTGTAATTTGTAACTGGACCCGAGCGCGCAGTCTAGCCGGCCAAGGTTCTTTATTTAATCCTTTGGTAATAACCTTTGGGCCGGCCCAGGGAAGAGTTCTAGTACTTACACCATAAGCAAACAAAACAGCTTCCCTACTAGCCAACATATATAAAGGATAAATGTAACCCTACAAACTCAACTATTCATTCCTAATTAAAGAACGCTCTTTCTGACTTGATCGTCGGAGACTCTTCCCCCCTGAAACCTCCAGGGGCTTTATCTTGCAAACTTTGACCAAAGCAGCGGTGCACACAATGATGATAATTTTGGGCACATCAAGTTGGCACATCCGGTGGGATCATTTTTTAGATTTGCGCATTTTGCTGTTTATGTCCAATTCTATAGCTAGCACTTTGCGTAGAAGTGAACGGCTTAAAGGAAATACCTTAGGTGTCAGTAAGGAAGTACAACCCCCCTACCGAAGAAAGAAGGGACGCAAGAGTAAGGAAATGCAATTGGATCTACCTGCTCCTTCAAGTACCGGCAACAGACTCCTAGAGGTAGTCTGAGACCAGATCCTAACAACAGGGGTACCAAAGGGGTCTCAGATCAAAGCTACCATACCTCCTAAATGAGTGGAGGTCAGTGTTGAGCCCTGGGTAGGAGGTGCCGGAGCCGCTCCATCACAAAGCCAGACACACTAACAAATGGAGGATAAGCCAAAGTTTATAGAAGCTATGGTGGACTCGCAAGTGGAAGCGAGTGTAGGGGATGCTCGAGCGACAATAGGCACGAACAATGCATTTTCCCTATCGTAGCAAGACCTAACACAACTAGCTCAAACCCTCAGATCTGCTGGCTATCAGGTGGAGCCTCTAATGCTCTATCGAAGGATGGTCCAACAGCAGGTGGTGCTCCCACCTTTGATGCCCTTGACGTTGCAGCCAGAATTCTAATTACAGGCCAACCCAAGAGCATTCTACCAAGTGAATATGGGAGATATGGGCTCATGATCGGCCTCAACCAACATTCCCTAATATGGACCAGAAACTGGCATATTCGGTGCCTGTTTCGGTACCTCACATTCCAAACCAGGTGATCCCTTACTCGATGGACTGACCAATGGAGCATTACCCAGGTTACAAGAACCAGATGCATTCATGGCCTCAACTGGAGATCCCTTCATATGACCCTTATCACCAAGGGCAGCATCAGCTGTATCACAACTCTGCTGTGAGAGGACTACGACCTTGATACATGGCCTCAAACCAGATACCCAGTATTTACACTTCATTCTGGCCAAATTAATATGAAGATCCACAAATGGGAGACGAGTCAATTGATGCCCTCACAAGGGGGTTGAACAGATTGATTGGGCCCTCGGGTCAAGTCGCGGCCTCCCCTTTAAGTTCTTTAATCATGGTGACTCGATGACCCAATGATGTAAATCCATGCGAGGGGGTTCCCACGTACACCGGAGATACCGACCCCTGGGAATTCATACAGACCTTCCTCAGTCTGATAAATTCGAGGGATTTCAACGAACAACTGACATGTAAGCTGGTAAGGAGTTACCCCAACACCCCCGAGGAAAGGATAAAAAATGGTTTAACAAAATAGACAAGGGGTCGTTGCATTCATACAAAGATTTTGGAAGGGCCGAGTTGGGCTAGTTCTTCCAAAAGAAAATATTTACAAAAACCCTGATCGAGCTCTATCAAATCAAGCAGAGGCTGGGCTAATCAAATGAAGCATTCTATCGTTGATATGTGGATGAGATCCTCAGTGCAATCAACCACACTGAGGATGGGGTAATCCTTGGCTACATGAATGGAATATCCAATCCTGACTTGTACAAGAAGTTGGCTAGAAGAAACCAAAAACTCTGCAGCAACTACAAGAGATCGTGGAACAATATTTGAAGATCGAGGAAGCTACGAAGAGGAAATTAGAGGGGGACAGGTGGGGAAAAAGGGGCCTTAGGCCTCGAAGTCAAGGCCAAGGAGGTTGGAAGCTTCAAAAAAAAGGCTCCGAAGGCTATGTTCCCCTAACCAAGACATAAGTGGAAATACACTCCATCCTTAAGGGGATGTTTCGAGCTCCCCCTCCCGGTAAAGACTTCCCTGGAAAAACAAAATCGCCCAAATTCTGTGACCACCACAAAGAGTGCAACCATGATACAAATAAATGTATCCACCCAAAAAGGTAAATTGATAGATGTGCAAGAGAGGGTTTACTCCCGACTACGTAAAAAACCAAGAGGAGAACACTTCTCGAAGGGAAAAGGAAACAGCCACTGGAAACCCTACAAGAAGGGGCCAATTGAGGTGGTAGAGAGAAGTAAGGGAATAATTGAGAGCAAGCTAGAAATCAAGCAAGAGAAAATGGCAGACTTGACTCGGAGGCTCTAGCGGATAGGAACCGAGAGGAAGGGCCAACAGTGTGATCAATTTCATCAAAATGGTGGTAAGTGACCAATCCTAGAACACCATTATCAAAGCACAATCCTGGTATGTGCCCTCCGGAGAACCCTGCCAAAAACAATTTTGTGCAGAGGAAGCAATAGCTTACTCAGAATCAGACCCGGTGCCCAGTCGAACCCCCCCTACGGACCTGATGGTAATCCATGAAAATATCATACTTCTATGTCAAAACGGTGTTTGCAGATGATGGCAACAGAGTGGAAGTTATGTTTGCCAATTGCTTTGATCAACTGGGGCTAAGGCGTGAAAGTTTGAGAAGAACGGCCTCACCATTATCTAGCTTCACTGGGAAAATGATGTGGCCCTTAGGGGCCGTAACCCTCCCAGTCGAAGTGGCCAATAGAGATAAATAAGTCACGATCAATTGCAGCTTAGGTGTGACTGATGTCATATCCCCATATAATCTAATATTGGGAATGCCTTGGATGTTTCGAACGCGAGCCATATGGTCCCTCTACCACTTAACAATGAAGTTCCCCACCAAAAAGGGGATATCAGTCATAAGGGGGAATCAACCGGTAGCCAGGAACTACTTGGAGATAGCCTTGAAAGAAGCTAAAAAGGAGGATATGGTAGCTTCGATAAATGGAGAAACTAAACCCACAGACACGGAGCCAATGGCCATTTGAACACAAGGAACGATGACCATGGGAAAGATGATACCTCCCGCAATGAAGGAAAAACTGAAGGATCTCCTAGATAACTATGCAGACGTATTTTCGTGGAGCACATTTGATCTCACAGGAGTACCAAAGCAGCCAATTGTCCAAAGATTGAATGTGGACCCCTCCTAAAAACAGTTAAACAGAAAAGACGTTGTTTGCCTCGGAGAGGGCGGATGTTATAAAGGAGGAAGTCCAAAAGCTTCTTCGGGCGGAGGTCACGAAGGGGTAATTTACCTCGAATAGATAGCAAATCCCATCATGGTTCCAAAACATGATGGGGATTGGTGAATGTGAATAGACTTCACAGACCTCAACAAGAGCTGTCTCAAAGATATCTACCCTTTGCCCTCTATTGATATGCTGGTCGAAGTGATATCAGGATATGAAGTACTCACCTTCTTTGATGCCCATAAAGGCTACCACCAGATACTCATGGTAGATGAGGACAAGCAAAAGGCGTTATTCATAATGGATGTGGGAACACTTTGTTACAATAAAATTCCCTTCGGCTTAAAGAATACAGGGGCAACTTACCAAAGGCTAGTTGACAAGCTCTTCAAAAATCATATTAGCAAAAATGTGGAAATATACGTAGATGATATGGTAGTCAAAATTAAGGGCTACGTTAAATTCTTGCTGGATCTTGAAGAAACCTTCCAAAAACTCCGAGAAGATAACCTAAAGCTGAACCCAACTAAGTGTGTGATCAGAGTGGGAGCCAAAAAATTCCTAGGATTCATGGTCTCGAAGAGGGGGATCGATGTGAATCCAAAAAAGGCAAAGCATTAATGAGCGTGAATCCCCCTCGAACGGTCAAAGATGTTCAAAGGTTAACATGATTGCTGACTGCACCCAGTCAATTCCTCTCTAAAGGGGACGAGAAACATCTTCCATTCTTTGAATTTCTTCGAAAAGCCAAAAAATTCAAACCGAAGGTGAAGTGTGACCAAGCTTTACGAGACTTAAAAGAACACTTACGAAGCTTGCCCACCTTGATGAAACCACAAAAGGGGGAATATTTGTACCTATACATCTCGACATCCCCCCTTAATGATAAGTGTAGTTCTGGTAAAGGAAAAGAAAAAGGTGCAACACCCCATCTACTTTGTAAGCAGGGCATCGCATGGTCCAGAAACTTGATACACCGCCCTCGAGAAGTTAAGATTGGCCCTAGTTCATGCGACAAGATGGCTCCGGCCGTACTTTCTAAGCCACAAGATCATATAGCCTACTAGCCATCCAATCAAGCAGGTGTTGCTTAAGCCAGAGGCCTTGGGGTGAATGATGAAGTGTGTAATAAAACTGGGTGAGCACAACATCCAGTTCCACCCAAGAACAACCATCAAAGACCAAGCCTTAGAAGACTTTATCATGAAAACTACAAAACCAATAGCAATTGGCAATGAGAAAGAAGTCGAGGTAGTGTGGAAGCTATACATTGATGGGCCATCATACTCCGGGGGCAACGGAGCCGGTGTTCTTCTCACAAGCCCCGGTAAAAAAGACTATCCTATGCTTTGCAATTTGATTTTAAGGCCACGAACAACGAAGCGAAGTACAAGGCATTGATCACATGACTTTGGATAGCCAAATATTTGGGAGTTTGAAGCTTGGAAATTTTCAGTGATTCCTAAATCGTGGTCCTACAAGTCAAGGGGGAATACGAGGCTAGTGAAAGGAGCTTTCAGCACACCTTGGAAGTGGGAAAGCCCCTCCTCAAACATTTCCACCATTAAACCCTGACGCAAGTCCCTTGAGAAAAGAACCACAAGGCCAACACCTTGAGCAAGTTGGCTTTGTAGGACTTGGACTTGCAGTCCCAATGGTACTTAATGGTGGAAATGCTAAATAAATGCAGCTTCAAAGAAGAGACAATTGTGATGATGGGGAGGAAAAAATTTGTGGAAAACACCTATTATGAGCTACCTTCGAGATGGCACCTTTCTAGAAAGTACAACCAAAGCAAGGAAAATTAGATAGAAAGCACCCGAGTATGTGATCCACAAGGATATGCTCTATTGACGAGGTCATCTGCAGCTACTTCTTCGCTACGTAGCCCCCACGAAGCTGACTATATGATCCGTGAGACTCACAAAGAAGTGTGTGAAAGTCACCAAGGGGCTCGGTCAATAGCTAAGAAGCTCCTCCTGGCGGGATACCACTAGCCCAAAATGTTTGATGAAATGAACAACACATCCAAGCCTCCTATCAGTGCCAAAGGCATGCACAAATCACTCATGTCCCCCAAGAAGAAATGATGAACATAAATAGCTCCTGGTAATTTGACAAATGGGGGATCGATATGGTAGGCCCCTTCCTAGAAGCCCTTGGCCATTTTTGATACCTGATTGTGGCTGTGACCTACTTCAAGAAATGGGTCGAGGCTAAAGCTCTAACTAGCATAAAGGGGAAGGCGATGATCAGTTTCTTCTTGAAAAACATCATCTGCTTTTTTGGGATCCCTTGAACCATTATAACGGACAATGGCACCCAGTTCGTTAATGACTCATTCAAGAGCCGGTGTTAAGAATACAAGATCTACCAAAAGGTTACCAACGTTTACCACCCCAAGCTAATGGGTAGGTGGAGGTCATGAACTGAACCATCGTTAATGTTATCAGATCAAGACTCGAAGGGGTAGGCGATAATTGGATCAATGAATTATCCAACATGATTTGGTAGTATTGAACGACGGAATCCTGTACCATGGGTGAAACCCCATATAGCCTGGTCTATGGTTTGGAGGTCGTAATTCCCAAGGAGATAAGGCTTCCTCCTTTCTAAAGGTTTGCTATAAGCAATGAAATCCAGGAGGTCAATGATGAGTAGTGCCGCCTGGACTTGGACCTTCTCGAGGAAAAAAGAGAAAAGGCATCCCTCCACAAAGCCAAAGTGAAGGAAAAATATCAAGTGGTATCACGACCGAAGGGTCTAAAAAATCCAGTTCTTCCCAGGGGACCTCTTAATTAGGAGGAAAAAAGAGCTGAAGGGAGCTAGAAGGTAAAATGGCAGCAAATTAGGAAGAATACCTAGTCGTTGAAACACATCCCGGAGGCAGCTACGTGTTGGAACACCCCCCCAGGGTGAGTCAGTTCCACGCATATGTAACGTTTCAAACCTTAGGAGGTACTACTCTTCTAAATCTCAGTAGATTTGGTAAGGCTATGAAATAGCTAGCCCTAAAGTAGCCATAGGCCAAAAAATACCTTTGACGAAAATCTCGCTGTAAGTTGATAGGGTTTACCTTTTTTTGTTACCTACCTATTGAAGTGTGTTTCTTTAATTATTCCAATTTTCTGCTAAGTACTAAAAAAACAATAACCAGAAGAGGTGTAAGTCCATCACTCTCCTTAACAAGGAGCATAAAATAATTGAAAGGCCTCTACGGTTCATTGAGCGATCGGGATCAAAATCCCCTCTACACGTATAGATGCTAAGGGTAAAAACCTTGTAAAGATTCAAAAGGCCTTCGTAGCCTGTTAAGTGCTCGGGGTCAAAATCTCCTTCACAATATGAGTATCAAAGGTAAGAACCTTGTGAATAATTAAAAGGCCTTCGTAGCCTATTAAGCGCTCGGGGTTAAAATTTCCTTCATAATATGAGCGCTAAGGGTAAGAACCTTGTGAATAATCAAAGGGCTTCCACGGTCTATTGAGCGCTTGGGGTCAAAATCCCCTTTAACATGTATGAGCGCCAAGGATAAAAACCTTGAAAATAATCGAAAGGCCGCCACAAACTATTGAGCACTTGGGGTCGAAATCCCCTTAACATGTAAACAGCCCACTAGGATAAAATCTTCAAAAGGCCTATATGGTTTGTCAAATATCATAGGAACCAAGCCCCTTGGGATGAAGAAAGTGAAATAAAATTTTGAGATACTTAACTAAGCTGGAAGGGGTGATTCCCGTGAGAAGTATCCTATTGCTCAAAAAAGTAAATAAGCTTTATTTAATCATACAAAATGCCACTCTAACTATACAAAAAGGGTGTGATTACAACATGCAACATCTACCTATACACAAAATCAAGGTGAGTGAAACCCATCATAGGGGATGAGAGGATCTTCTACTAAGTCCCCAGCCTTCTGCACCGAGATAATGTTCGAAGGTCCAATGGCTAAACCTTGAGATCTCTTCCGCTAGGGAGAAACTTTAGCGTCTTCACCCCCCTCAGGAACTTTGGAAATAGGATCAAGATCAACACCACGAAGAGCGTTAGAAGGGGCCCCTCGACTTCTGCTGGTAGTGATGCCACCCGCTCTATTGGATGAATGACACTTAGCCAAGGAACGACCGCTCCTCCCTCGACTGGAGGTGCTTACCTGACCGGTGGCTTGGATCAAGAACTCGTGGTTGTTACTCAAGCAGGATAAGCCTACTCAGTAGGCATGCAATCGAATCTAGTTGGGTCAAAGGTTGGCCTAGACGAGAGAAGACAAAGCCACTCCTTGTGCGGAAAGTTCTAGAGGTGTTACCTTCCAGGAAGCCCGAATCCCCACTCATTTTTGGAGCAGGTCGGGAGCTCGAAGCCCTTCTCTTCTTCTTCTTCTCCTTTCACAATTCGTAGAGTCGCCTTTTAGTCTCCTTACAGGTTTCACTATACTTGTGGTTTTCTGTAATTTTCTTTCTCTCCATGGCATCGAGTGTCTCTTGGAGATACACTTCAAATTCTTCAATTGAGTTTACCTCAATCGTCCCAAGTCAAAGGTCATACGCTCGGAGACTATTAGTGCAAGCTGTGAAGGTTTGGTATAGTTCTTCATAGTCTCTCTTGGCTATCTCCTTATCCTTATAAGCAATCATACAAAGCACTCCGTTCTCCTTAGTGGTTTGCTCCAAACTTGACACCCGAGATCGAAGCTCCCAGTTTCGGTCTTTCCACTCCCAAAGTTTGACACTGGTTGTGTGAATGGACATGTAGGCCAGATCTAAATTATCTAGATGCATTTTGGCCTCGAGATGATAACACCCAATAGCTTCGTGTGGTTGAGAAGATGATGCTCCCTCAGAAGCCTTAAAGGCCTTAGCAGCAGTGATGCATTCATGGATCGAACCAAAAATGGCTTTGGCGGTAACCTCCTCGAGGACCTTGCTATGCCGAGATTCGAGGAGGCGATAGTCAGCAAAAATTCCATCCTTAGCTGTAGCCTGGAAGTCCCTTTCCTCCCTCGAACGGTAAAGTGCATCGAGGAGTTCTTTCTGCCTATCATGCAGACTATTACGCTATAAGTTAAGCTCCTCATGAGCAGCTCAAAGCTCCTCCTCGAGTTGAAGAGACTTATACCATAATTGAAAGGCCTTGATTTAGTGCTCCCATACCAACCCTTCGTTCCTATGATACCATGTTTTTCATCACTTGAAATAAGAAGTCGAAGATGCCCCCCCCCCCCTTGCAATTGAGGGGAGCTGTAAGGCACCAAGTCTAGAAAATACATAATGACAAAAAAGTAAAAACACAAAAGTAAAGAAAGCAACTCTCATTCATAACAGGGGAAATAGTACAGTCAAAATCCTAGCATGAATACTTCATACATTTTATTTTTCCACTACGCTATGCTCCACTTGAGTGGAGCTCGAAGAAGTTATCATGCGCTTGGACTTCGGCCAAGTCCGGGGGTCTGGCTGGCTCCACTCATCATTCTTATCCACCTTTAGATCGCAGATTTCCTCTGCAGTGAAGAGCCGATCGGAGGTCTTCAAGTGCTCGAGCAGAGGGAACTCGAAACCCTCATCTCTGATGGACTTCCACCAAAGGTAGTCCAACTGGGAAGAGTTTGAGTTATGCTTGAACACGTCTAGCATGGTGGTGTACTCAGCAGGAAAATCAGTGTAGATGGAATTAGTGAGGGAATTCCGAGTAATCCCTATGCAAACCTCAGATAGAGACGAAAAGACATTTAGAAACCCCTAAGTCTTCACAAGCTTATTGGTATAGGCCTTGAGAAGGGAGGCTTGCTAGCCGGAGGTGGAAAGATTGGCCAGCCTAGCATTCTTGTTAGTCAAAGACTCAACAGACCTCTCAGCCTCCGAGAGTTTCTCTTGAAGCCCCTTTAACTTCTCCTCATGTTTGGAGGCTATATTTTCCAACTCCTCCTAGTGATAAGAGGCAACCTTCTTGAGCTCCTCTTAAAGCTCATTCACCTTGACCTCATGGGACTTCTGCAGTTCCACTATTTTAGTTGCAACTTCGTGGGCTTGGCTGGCCTTGGCCAGGAACTCTTGAAAGACAGAATCCAGGGCACCCAAGGTGGTGGCCACTCCCAAAAAAGAGGCAAGAGTGGGGTAAACCACTCTCGGGGGAATGAGGCTAACCTCCCCCAAGGTAGGCTTGACCATGGAGGTAGCTTGGGACTCGACGAGAGTCTGATTAGTAGTCTTCTACCTTCGGGGAAGGGACTATAAGAATATGGGCCCTCAGAATCCCTCTTATTCCTAACTGAGTGATCTTGGGTCTTCGACTAGGGCTGAGGGTGGGGATGGTAAGTAGGACTTTCCATTTGCTCCTCATAAACGAGCTCTTCATCCCCCCCCTCAAAATTAAAGAAGGTGGTAAAACTGAAACAAATAAAAGAAAGAAAAGTAAATAACAGAAACGCAAAGTGGAAATAACTAAAGCAAAAATTAAGATGCTGCGAATACCTTTGTGTGGGGGGGGGGGAATTCCAGAAGGGGACTCTGCGACATTAGCAGGCTCCAAGGGCTTTGAAACAGGCTCCAAGGGCCTTGAAACAGACTCTAAAGGCCCCGAATAGCAGGTACACTGTATACTTTGGCCTCGTAGTGGCTCCATCCTCGGAAGCGAAAGTGGCCTTCCTCTTAACCTATTTGGGTTTGCTACCCTCAGCCTCTTTCTTCTTACCCTTTCCCTTCTCAGCGGGAGGGGCCTTCGAGGAGTTGGTCGGCGGGGGAGGTTTAATTAGAACTGGTTCCTCGTCATAAACTCACTTTTTGTAGACCTCGAACAACTAGGAATAGTTGGACACGTTCTTAGAAACATCTAGGAACTCACTCAATAGTTTTTCCCTATCTGTAACCACGCTGTCCGGAGCGGAGAAATTAGAAATGTTCTGAAATTTGGGTTTTGAATTCCACCTCGGGACATAATAGCACTTAGTTTCACTGTCAAAAGTGTAAATTGGGGGGTTGGTGCCAGCCTCCGTAATTTGAAGAGATTTTAATGGGGTGGTTCAAGAACCTATTACTAAGAGTAAGAATCCCCTTGATTTTTGTATCCCCATGCATTATGGCTCTACTACAGGAAAGGTAGTAAAGGGACCTAAACAATTCATAGCTAGGGGTGATTCCTAAGTTGTAGCACTGGGTCATGAATGGCATAACATAACGAATGACTTTCGAATAGAGTTGGGCTAAATTGATTTGGTGTTCCATAAGAATCCATGATAGGATAGGGGTTAGGGAAAGTAAAAGCCGAACCTAAAATGGTGCTCATAAACAGCGCACTGACCATGCCTTGGGTTCTTAGGGGTTTCATCATCTCGAAGGACCTCCAATTTCAAGTCCTCGGGTTCCAGATGGAAGGATAGACAGTAGATGGGAAATTTCCTTTGGAATCGGCTGGGGGCTCTCGACTACGTGAGATAAATCCTCTCGAAAATAAAGGGTCAGCCCTCCTCGTCTCTCTGGATAACTGCCTCCATCAGAACCCTCTCTTTTGATACCACCCACTTCCGACGGTAACCCTTGGGCGGTGCCGGACAACTTGTCGGATTTTCTCTATCCCCCCAACTGAAAAAACTGGAACCAGCGGCCGTTGAAGAAATGGTGCTGAAAATTTGAAGACGGAAATTCTCAATCCCACCGGTAGAAGGAACGATCGAGAAATAGGCTAGAATTCCCCCTTTCCCCCTTGAAGGCGCTTGCGACATTGGGAAAATTTAAAAAGAATGCTAAGCAAAAGGGGGAAAGGGGACTTACTTGTGTAAGTGGCCGGAAAGGATTGGTCGGAGTTCTTTGGAAATCTATGAAAATGACGAGAAGCTTTGGAAAGAAGAAGAAAGTCTTGAAAAATGATGAGGGTAAAAAGTAATTTAAGACGCTTTGAAGTGGCTTATATAATGGGAAGAAAAAGCAATGATTACCTCGGGCCTAAAAAAAATCAACGACATAGGTAAATGGGCCGCCTGGGAGTGAAATTCCAAGAATTAATGAGAAAAATGGCGTACGTGGAATCCAGTGCGGACCTCACGTGCTCGAAGGTATAAGTGATCATCACACCCTTCATGTCATTTCCACTTCTCTTGCCAGAGCCCTTTCGTGAATAAGAGATCGTACCCCCCTATTCCTTGCTGTCGAGGCCCAAGGGCCCCAACGGGATAGAAACTAGCCTCTTGAGCCTTGGCCTCTAACACAAATTAGAAAGCAGAGGGTTGAACCCTGAACAAATAAACCTACTTGAAGGTCGAATCCAAATCTAGTCCCAAATCGACCCCGGGGGACGAACCCCTGGATCCTCAGGGGGCTCGAAAATTGAACCCTATGTCCAACAATGAGTTCAAAGCAACCATATCGAAGGTTGAATCAACAAACTTATCGGGGTAGATTCGAGGTTAGACCTAGGGCCTTCAGATGAATTTGAGGGCCGAACCCTCAACTTTCTAGGGGCTTATTAATAATGTGTAATTTGTACTGGGCCCGAATGCTTTGTCTAGCTGGATCAGATTCTCTATTTTATCCTTTGGGTAGTAACCTTTGGGCCAGCCCAGGGAAAAATTCTAGTACTTGCACCACAAGCAAATAAACCAGTTGCCTTACTTGCCAACCTATATAAAGGATAGAGGTAACCCAACAAACTAAACTATTCATTCCTAATCAAAGAACACTCTTTCTGACTTGATCTTCAGAGATTCTCCCCCCCCCAAAACCTCCAGGGGCTTTGTCTTGTAGATTCCAGCCAAAGCAGCGACGACAATTTGGGGTTCATCACTTTACTACTCCAAATCTGTCTAACCATCTCTTTGAATAGTGAAGATAAAGAGAACATGCTAAAGTATTTAAATGGTTTTTGAAAAGGTTTAGTATTGACATCAAACCTGAATAACAAGGGAAGATGATAAGAAACTTAGTCATTCTTGACTTCACAATGCAAATTTTATCCAGCCATTTCTCATCTAATAGACCCTTATCAATTCTACTCTATACTTTATCCTCTCCAACCCTTCTATTACTCTAGGTATAGAAATTTCCTGTATTTTTTTTTTATATTTACCAACTCTAGCTCTTCAATCACCTCTTAGAAATCTTCCCATTATTTCTCCTTTACGGGTTGCCCACCAATTCTGTCTATAACTTCAAATGAATTGTTAAAATCACCCCTCATTAGCCATGGTTTGTCCTTATTTCCCAGGTCTTTCAGAAACTGGCACAAAGATTTCCTTTTCTGATCAGTGTTATGCCCGTTGATTATTGTACAGTAACAAGTTTTACTAACATCCTTCACCGATATCTGTAAATCAATCCATTGATCTCCTTTGCTCAAAACACTCAAATAATCATCCCTCCATAAGATCCAAATTATTCCTCCAGATATGATATCACTGCTTGTTTCTAACTCCCAACCAGACCCCAAATTTTCAGTATCTCCAACTATTTTTCTTTTTTAATTTTTGTTTATAATAAGCAGAGTAATCAAACCTTGTTATGCAAACAAAAGTTTCTGACAACACCACATGTAATTTTTTTACGCTCACATAAATATAAATATAAGAGAAATGTGCTTATATTACCCTATATAATTCATATAAGTGCCAATATAACCTTATGATAATTGAAAGTGCCAATATAACCATAGATAATAAGTGAAAGTGCAAAAATACCCTTTTCAGAAACTTTTAGCCAAAATTTCGTGGAAAGATATTTTTACCTTCTAGAAAATAAACTAAAAAATTGGAAAATATGGAATGACTTTATTGCCCTTAGCATCACTAATATTCTGCTTATAACCCTCGGACCGCCGCGGCACTAACACCGCTGCTTGACCAGGTCGGGTTATATAAGCACATTATAAAAACCGATAGGGTTCAATCAACACATTTCTAAAACTTATAGGGTTATATCAAAATATTCATCTAAAGTGAAGGGTTATATCGACACATACTATAAAAATATAATGTCACTTCAGTACAAAATCAATGCCAACCGCATGCAACCGCCATTTCAACCTCTTCTATAGATCGCCGATGTTCTAGAGTGTGATTCCGGCGACGAAGGAGGAGCTTTGGCGATATCAACACAATGGACGTTGAAGTGGAGGTGCGGGAACCCTTAAAAATGGTATCTTCATTCAAATTTTCCCTCAATTCACTAGACTATTGTGGTATTGAGTTTGATTCTCTGGGTTTCTTTTGTTTCTCATCTATGAAAAGAAATATGATGTATATATGACATATAATATATGGGTTTTGATGATATTTTCTTTATTTTATTGTGTTTAGTCCGGATTGATGACTGAATGACTTTTGGTGTTGCGTGTGTAGGTGTTATTTTGTTGTGTTCTTTGACCCAGGGTTTTTTTTAAGTTATTAGATTTTGAAAATAGTCTAGGAAATGTGATAATGGTGTTTAATATGAATGACAGTGTTATGATGTTGAATTTTATGGTGTGTATGTTGTTGTTATGATGTGATAATGATGTTTATAATGTTGTGGTCGCTTGTTAAGGTCAGCCGAGTGCATTACCACACACTTTGCTTTTTATAGTATGTGCTGATATAACCCTACTTTTTTTTACAAATGTGCTGATATAACCCTATAAGTTTTAGGAATGCGCTGATATAACCCTATCAGTTTCCATAATGTGCTAATATAACCCTACCTAGTTCGGCGGTGGTCCGATGGTGGTCTGATGGTGATTTGACGGTGGTCTGGTGGTGGTTTGATGATGGGTAAGGGTATAATTGTCCACCCAAATTCAACTTTTGGTCCAAGGGCATTTTTGTCATTTTAGGGGGAGTCAATGGCCGAAAAAACTCGACAATGCTGAAATGTCCACCAGAGGGTTATTATTGGCACTCTTATAAACCAATTAGGGCTATTTTTGTAGTTTCAATTATCTGAGTGTTATATTGGCACTAACTCAACTATACATGGTTCCATTAGTATATGGTACACAATGGATACATTATGTACGGTATCCCAAGTAAATGAATAACAAGTGAATTGTTAGTAATTTAAAAATTAACTTAATTGCTAGTATTTAGGTAAAGATAACTAACAAGTTTTTACTTTACCGATATATATGGGGATACCATTTTTACGATATCCGAGGTTTATGGAATATTTATATGTAGGGTTATATTTGCATACATCCCTAAATATAATTACTTTCTTTGTCCTAGACTAAGCTGCACATTTACTGTTTAATAGTCAACACTATAAAACTTTGACCACATATTTGAATATATATATATAAACAACAATATTATCATATGTGATATTGTTGTATTCGTCGTAATAAGTAATTTCTAAATATCAAATTTTCATTTTCCGTTATTATACATAGTTAAATATGCTAACGATTATATGTATTTCTTAAAAATTGTGAAAAAGATTAGGCAAAGTCTTGGGAAAGATCGACTTTCCATAAGCCTATGGAAAGACGGGATTTAATTAGAATAATATAAAGGTAAAAAGTTTTAGTTGCAATATTAATAATTTATTATGCATTGTGCAATAGTTACAAAGTTATGACTCGATTAATGCAACCTAAAAATTTTATCTTGAGAAAAGTGCATATATAACCCTACCTAATTCACATAAGTGCCAATATAACCTTTTGATAATTAAAAGTGCAAATATAACCCTAGATAGTTAATGTAAGTGCAATTTTACCCATTGCGTCTGTTTTAGGCCATATTCAATTGAAAAGACTATTTTACCCTTCCAAAAAAGAAAAAAGAAAAGAAAATTGATGAATTTACAATTATACACTAATAACCCCAATGTTCTTCCTCCTCCTCCCCGTCTCTTTATTCTCTCCCTCAACCTTCTCTCCCGTAGCCTTCTCTTCCGGCGAACTTACTTGCATCGTCATCGTTGCCGTTAATCATCGTTACATTGCATCATCGTAGTTGTTAATTTCCACTGCATCACATCGTCTCCGTTGCCGTTAATCATCGTTGCATTATCGTTGTTGTCGTTAACCCCACAGCCTTCTCTCCGCTTATTCCACATTCGTCGACGTCTTCATTTGCCGATGTCGTTCATTCATCGACACCGTTCAGATCTAGATGACATCCAATTCTTCGTTGCTTCATTTCGTCGGCGAGCGGCCCTTGAAATGGTGGGTTAGAAAGTTGTTCATTCGCTCCACCGCTCTATTTTCATTGTGCTGGGTTGCATAGCGACGATGGGTTGCAGAGCGACAGTGGGGCAATGGTGATGAAATCTGGGGCGGGGTGATGAAAATGGGGGCGAGGTTATGAAATCTGGGGCAGGGGTGATGAAAATGGGGGCGGGGTTATGAAATCTGGGGCGAGGGGGATGAAATCGGGGGCTGGGTGATGAAATCTGGGACGGGGTGATGAAATCGAGATCGTTGGAGATGAAATCAGGGGCGGGTGTGGTGGTGGTGATTAAATCTGGCCAGTGGTGGTTGGTGGTGATGAACCCCGGTGTGGAAGGTGATGGTGGTGAGGTGGCGGGAATGAAATCAGGGGCGGGTGTGGTGGTGGTGATTAAATATGGCTAGTGGTGGTTGGTAGAGATGAACTCGGGGGTGAAATGTGGTGGTAGTGAGGCGGCGGGTCGGGGTGGTGGTGAGGCGGCGGCCAGCTGGTGGTGGTGGTGGTGAGGGCAAAATAGTCCTATCACTTTTAGCTTTTAGGGTAAAGGGCATTTTAGTCATTTTATATATGGTCAACGTTGGTCAATATCGAAAATGATGTCTTAGGGTTATATTGACACTTATGTCAACTAGATAGGATTGTTTTTGTACTAAAAATTATCTGAGGGTTATATTGACACCTACTCAAGTAGGTAGGGTTATATTGGTACTTATCCCTTTTATCTTTATCTATAAATCTATAAATATAGCTACAAAAGCAACCAATTTGACAAGTGGCATCTCCAATGCTTGCCACATCAGCTTAAAAAAATACATTCCCCCATTTAAGAAACCTCTATACTGTATTTAGAACTCAATTCAATGCAGCATCCCTTCTACATAACTTAAAGTTGTCTAAGTTAATACATATCTCTTACTTGATGAATATACTTCATGCATATCTAACGCCTTTTTAACTCCATCAGATTGACGCCCCTCAGAGATTTATGCTTCCATATCTACTATTTAAAAAATCAATATGATTTATTGGCCGATTTCAAAATTTGTAAACAAAATTAGAATTGATTGGATAACTTTTGTTACAGTTTAATGGTTTCAGTATCTAATATGGACTCTCATTCCTTTATATTTTATATATTTACAAAATACATTATATAAAGGTAAAAGTCTTCTTAATTTGTTTTTATTTATACACTTTATTGCTTAAATTATACACTAAACTTTTAAAGTTGGTTAACACATTTTTAAAATTAGATTTAGTATATGTTACATGTTACATGTTATCTTACACCCATATTTTATGACAAAGAAAACTTTTTCTTTTTTATGAGAATAAATAATTTTATAACTTTACTTAAATAAGTATTTATTCATTATTAACATATAATTCATACTAATCATTATATTTCTTATAACTTAAAGTAAACATATAGATTATTTTTAATATAAATAAATAAATAATCATTATATATCAACGAACATTGAGTCAATTTATTTTTAAATTAAATATATATTAATAAATTTATATTATATACTGCATCGTGTATTCTCATATATATATAAGGCAAAGTCTTGGAAAATACCGTCTCTCCATAAGCATATAGAAAGACGGACTTGAATTAGAATTATAAAAAGGTAAAAGGTCTTATTGGCAATATTAAGTTATAAGTTTATGATTCGATTAATTTAAATGATATTTTTGTCTTGATTTCTTCTAATTTGCAATATAAACTTTGGTATCTTCATAACTTATGAAAAGACCATATTCAGGAGACAGACTCTAAATATAATAAAATTTATTAGGTATTAAAATTGTAAATTATGTTATACTACTTCCGTTTCATTGGATGTGGCACACTAGGCTTATGTGCTTGATTTAGGTGAATAAAATGAGTGGATGTAATTGAATTTAGAAAGAAAAAAGTATAATGAGTGGATGAAAATGAAGGAATCTTCAAAAAAAGGAAAGTGTGCCACATCCAATGAAGCAGATGGAGTATTATAGATTTTCGTTCATAAATCTGTGTATCGGCATGGGTATTATCTAGTTTATTATAATTTATAATTTAAACGTTAATTTTTACTTTCAAGAGATGGACTTCGAAAGATTATGTGCAAGTTGGGGATGGAAGAGTATTTGAATGATCTTTATTTGTTTCTTTTTTCCCCCTTTTCTCTTATTCCTTGCTGCGAAGACTGAAATCGCCCCCAAAAATTGAAACTATCCCCCGAAATAAATTTTCAAAGTTTCCACCCAAATTTGATTAGCATAGTGCTTGTAATGTTGTGTTCTTTGTTGTTGGAATATTTTATGTTGAAGCAATCCATCACTCACTACGCAAACAAGTGGGCGAAGGAAAGCAGTGGACTGCTAGCCAGAAGGTCCAGCCTAGTTTTCTCATCTCTCTATCTTTTTCTTTTACAGTCTCTGGCTTGGGAGTGCACTAAATTTTATTGATTTATACCTATTATTCTCTGAAAACTGATCGAATTGAACAAGATGGATCTAATTGAGTTTTCTGAGATGCTTTCCTTTTGGTTTAATAATCTGTTTCTTTCGTGGGAAAAGAGAAGTCTGGTTCAATAATTTTTCGGACTTAATAAACTGCAGTGTGCTTGTGGTATTTGAGTGATGATTATGCTGTTGTAATGATGGTTTAGGGCAAAGGTTGTTTACATATTTGTTTTTCGTTTAGCATTGCTGTTGTAATGCTGCTGCTGTAATAAGTTGATGATTTTGAGCGAGAATTTGTTTACCTATTCATTGCAATGTAAATTTTGGTGAAGATTATTTGTTGAATTGAAATTTATTACCTAGATGAGATTGATAATGAGTTTCAAAACATTATTTTGGTGGTAAGGTACTTTGGTTAGGATTTATATTTCTTCATTTTCTCTTCGCAATTAATTCATATTTTACTCCCTCCGCTTCACAAATTTGACACACTTTCCTTTTGTGGTTGTTTCTTTTATATTGGCACATTTTATCTTCTTGACAAGATTCCTTCAATTTCATCCACTCATTTCATTCACCGTAAATCTAAACACCTAAAATTATGGTGCCCAATTTATGCGATACAACTATGGTGCCAACTGCCAAATAAAGAGAAACATAGGGTGTATGGAGCATTACTTAGTTTATATGCAACTATTATTCTTTATGTTTGGATGAACAAAACCGAAAATGTTAGTGATGATGAATATATACTTAACTTGTCTTTTTTAAATAGTTCTTTTTCTGCTAGAAAAGATTTGAAAGAAATTTCCTTTCATTGAAATCATATTCTTCCTATGCTAAATTGATTTGTTGGTCTATTACTTTTGTGATGTATTCTTTTTCCATTTGATCATTGATGCTATTGAGTTGGTTCTTCTTTGAATTTACCTTTTCTGTCAGTAATATGTAACACTTTATTCTACTTTGGACTTTGTTTATATTTGATTTTCAGGTTGATTTCTCTTAAACTTAGATACGCCTTCGAAGTTCAAAATTTGTCATGTAGTTAAAACACAGTTTGGTCAAATTTCACTGGAATTTTTTTTCGTATGGGTTGGAATCAGTTGATGAGATTTTTAATGGGCATTGAAGAGGTTGGTCAGTTTTTAAAGTGAGGAAGAAAGTTAAATGGTGGTGATGAAATTTAAAGTGGCGAGAGAGGGTTATGAGTGGTGAGAGAGGGTTATGAGTGGTGAGAGAGGGTTATGAGTGGTGATGATGAGAGGCCGTGGTGGGATGGATGTATGTGAATTGGAAGAAGACGAATGGAGTGTCTCTCATTTGGTGAAACCAACCTTAAAAAGAACGCAAGCAAAACACAGGACCTTAAAACTTTTTTTTTATTTCGTTGTCCCTGTTAGCTCAAAGTATATTATTTGCGTGTATCTAACAATAAGGGTGCATTTTTTTGTTAAAGAAAAAGTTTGGTACCAAACCCTGGGTATGTGAAAGGAAAGGTATTTTATTTCGATACACTCTATTTTAATATTGCAACATTTTCCCTGATTCCTTTTATTCTGCCACCACACTTTTTCTCTAGCTGTGCAGAATATCGAAAGAATCGTGTATAAACTATAGGCCGTGTTAAATACAAGATGTTTTGCTTTTAGGTGGAAGAACTACTCACAAGGTCCCATAAAAAGGGTCCACTTTCATTAACTTTTTTTGTCCCATAAAAACAGTCCATTTTATATTGTATTATTGTCCCTTTCCTATTTAGATTGACATATAACATCCTTTATTTGTAATATGTCATTTCAATTAATTTGACATTCAATGAATAATAAATAACATAGTGAAAATATGGTGCACATAAGATTACTTTTGCATTGTACTTCACCTCAATTAAAAAGTTGCACCTTAGGCAAAGTGGACTCTTTTTATGGGATGGAAGGAGTAACAAAAATTTATAATTTTTTATGTGAGTGAGTGACATAAACAAGGTTTCAAACATTTCCAAATAACTAGTGGCTATTTATTATTCTACACATCTTGTTCATTTTTTGGATAAAATATTTGTTTCCGGTTCTTGAATTTATTTATTTTAAAATGCTACGTTCATGTGTCCTTGTCCATAGCAATATTTATGTTTAATAAATTGACTCATATATTTGCATCAAGATGAACCACCCTTGCAGCTCTGGTTATTTTCATGTCAACTCAGGCATAAGCTCCCTTTGCCCCACTAACACCTTAGCCATTGAAATGGAGTTTGGATAAGGTAGGAATGAATGTGTGTATGATATGTAGTAGAGAGAATGAAAATTAGTAAAGAAAACACATGAATGGATGAGAATGAGTAAACTTTTCCAAAAGAGAATGTTTTAAGGGTGTGAAGATGTTAGTGGGATGGACAAATATAGTAAGTTTGGAGGTGTTAGTGGGATAGATGAGGTTGATCCTATTTAAAAAGATATTACTCTTGGAATTTTTTTAATAATCCTTAATTGCTCTAGGGTTCCACTCTTGAGCAATTGTCTTTGTTTTTTTTAATGTTCCCTTTACTTCTATGGACATTTGCTTGATACAACAGTGATATTTTTTTTGCTATGACTGGAGTTAGATAACTACCATTTGTACCTCCTGCTCTACAAAATGTGGGCTTGGTTTCATGTCAGTATGTTTCCTTGTGCTCCTAGAAGGTTCTTCCATTGACTATAGAGTATTCTTCACCTTTTGGTTTGTTAGAAACTAGAAAGCACCAGAGGTCGCCTCATGCTCGTAAAACATGGAAATACAAGCGGTGATTGCACTCCAATTTTTTTATCATGTTCAAACAAATTTTAAAATGGAAAAACTAGCTATTCATCTGACATTTAATTTTTCTTCCACTGTTTTTATTGATCAGCATTTCAAAATCTATTTTGAATGAGTATTCAGAAACAATTGAAGCAATTGCAACCAGATTAGCTTTCTATGAAGTTGATGTGGAGGTGAGTCTTACTAATTAACTTCAAGCTGAAAATTACAGCTTGAATAAAAAACGTTTGATGACCTAATGACAGAATACCATATTTGGATTCTGGAACTATTTGTAAGGTGGAAAACCAGGATTATTTCAATTTCAAATGCACCATATTTTATCTGGAGACTGTTTATCAGCTTGGTATTTTTAACTGGACTCGCTTTTATTTTAAATCCATTCCAAATCAAGAGCTATATGCCCTTGTTTCCTGTTGCACAGTAAAATTACTTTGATATTCATTATGTGGCATTTTATTTGAAAAATATCTTTAAATATTGTATGGCACACAAAAAGGGAGGGAATAATTTGGGATATTATGAACTAACTTCTTTTTCTTTTTTAAATTCTCTTTTCATTGTCCTTCTCTAGATTTTGGGTGCAATTTATAGCATTTCTTTGATATCATGGAATCTGCATACCATAGCTTGGGTAGTTAATGGCCAAATTCTGTTTAAAAAGTAATGTTTTGCCATACCGAATGAGTGGATTTTTCACTTTGACTCGCAACTGGAAAGAACATAATAGAGCATAAGATATAGGAGAAAGGCTGTTGTTGATTCGAAAATGGTATTAAGTACATAATATTAGTCAAGATTAAGATTTCTAAGATGTTATGAAGCACATGATTTAGTTTTGCATTCGGCTTCTTTCTTATGATTCTAAACGTGGAACCACACATAAGGTTTAGGACGTGTACTATTCTATCTTAAAATTTGAATCGTTTTAGATCATGTCTTTTAAAAAAAAGGAGCTTTACCTCAGAAAGTTTAAAGACATGTATTATTATTGAGTTATATGTATAATTTGCATCCTGTAAGTAAATATATGCAATTATTTAGTCATCCTATCTTTTCTGTTTATCTTTTAGGGGAGCTGTTACAGTGTCCAAAATTCTTATTCATTATGTTCTTTACTTTTCTATAATTGAAAGTTTGGTTTTGAGGTTATTTGTTGGCCTCATATCTATTATTATGTTTCTTTCCTTATATAGCCCGTGAAATTAATTTCAATGCATAAATTCTTGTTATTTTTCTCTCTAACCTCGTCCTTGGTATATTACTTCTCCTATTATCAATATTGCAAAGAACTCTGTAGATTATTTATAAACCATATCTGCATAGCTGGTTTCAGAATATAGTTAGTCTGCTCAAATGCTTGACAAGCTGCTCTATTACTAAAATAAATTGATGAAAGTCCAAGGTGTTTCTAAGATTGAAACGATGATTAATTTTCTTCTTGAAGACTCTGACTCATTTTTTAAAAGATTAATCTAATCATCACTTTAATAATATGGGAGCGGAAAAAGACATCTCTTCAAGTTATCTTAGTATTCTTTTGAATTTCAACTGGTTTTAGCATGCATGATTTCCTCTTATAAGTGAATTAGTGTCATTCTCACATTAAAATGGTCTGGAAATTTCTCTGAAATTGTATGTATGGTGACTTGAAAAGCAGATTGCTTTCTTACACGTAACTTGTGCATCGTCATTCTAGTAATAGAACTGTTGCGCTTCTTGTTAGATTAAGTAACCTTTTTCCTTTGGGAAAATCTAGTCCAGTGTTACCGCATGAGCATTCTCTCCAAGATTCCGTGATTGAATCTTCTATAAAAGGATTGAGGAGAAGATTGGTGTAAGTACTAATATATTTAATCTCATTAATCATAAACCCTATCTATTTCAACTTTTGTGATTTAGTTCAGATATGAGTCATGCATCTCATAATACCATTGAGTCTTATCCGACATCTCCAGTCAAACTCGATGCTATTTAATGCATATTCAAAAGCGTAAGTATCTTTTCGTAAAAATATGATGCTGAGTTTTTACCCTACATGAGATGGGCTCTCCTCTCTCTAGCTGATATTTTCCAGCAAGAAAAAGAACATGCCCATGAAACAAACTTTCCTAGGATTCATGTTGATGTAAAGGTAGTTCATGTGAATCTGCCCTTATAATGTAAAATAGACGAATTGATATTAATTGTTTAATGGATGTGAATTGGGATGGCATAAATTCCAACTGATATTTTCCACAAGAAAAAGAACATGCTTGTGAAACAAACTTTCCTAGGATTCATGTTGATGTTAAGATAGTTCATATGAATCTGCCCTTATAATGTAGAGTTAGACGAATTGATATTAATTGTTTAATGGATGTGAATCAGGGTGGCATAAGTTGGAAGAGCTTTTTTCTTGGAACCATGCTTCCATGGTAAAAAAAACCTGGATCAGAGTAATAGAACATGGGAAATTCTGATTGAAAAGCTCTCTGAACACGTATAGTGATGGGTAACTATGTGAAAGACCCAAAAAATTTTGCTTACACTCAGATGTACTATTCCAATGCTATATTACAAATGAAGATAAAATAGAAAACCACAGATGGTATTTATGATATGGTAATGACATTAATGTGAGAACCATAATTTGCTGGAAAACATATGACTACAAAATTAACAGTAGGTGTTGATTTTATGAAGTAATATTCTCATTAATGGGTTTAAACTAGCTTTTACATGTGGGGTTCCGATGCAAGAAGCTCTTCTTTTGTGCATACCTGTTTAGCTACTCCATTAGGGCTTGATAATTTAAGTTGATATAATGTATAGTTGTTTGTTAATGTGAGACCCGAGAATTTTTCTTCATTTTAAACAAGGAACCTTTTATCAATAATTTATTTCTTGTTGGGTGAATTTAGAATGATGCATATTTTGAGGATTAAATTTCAATAATAGTGAAGGTGAAATCATAAATAAAGAATTTTGGTGAGAGAAAGAGTTATATACATGATCAGATGCTTCCAATCTTTATCAAGTTTTAGTACAAGGCATGGGCTATTACGTGATAGATTGTGTAGATTTCAATTTGAAAGAGAGCTCTTGATTATTGGCCATGATTAAAACCTGATCAGACTATACTAACAAATCCTACTAGTATTCTACCTAGGTACATAAAGATCAAAGATACCCAACCTTAGCATTTTATACACGAGAATCACCTTTTCACCATAAAGAACCACACCAACACAACACTTCTGTGATCAAGTGAAGAATGCAGGAGCATTGGAGGGAGCCTCTGAAGCGAGTTGCTGCTTCCACCAGTACTAGAAGGAGGCAAGGCGATTGTTGAAACTTTCTGCGTTGGTTCTTGGATCCATAGGCAAATCGTAAGTAGATTCTTATTCTTAACAAGGCATGAGTAGGATATTGACGTAGAAACCTTCATAGGAAATTATGAGTGATGTGTGAGTAAGAGTAAATATGTTTTTCAGTTCTTATTTTAGTTCTGTAGTCACGTCGTACTAGCTATTTGAATGGGAAATAGGTAATTAAAATTTGTGTGTAATATACCAAAAGAAATGTCACGAAATCTAGTTTCCAATGATATATGTATATGAGTTTTATGATCTCCAGGTAGAAAGCTATGGTCGATTTAGTATTGAGTGGTCAACCAGTAACTGTCTGATTGCAGTGCGTGTTAAGTGAATTATTTTGAGGACCAATAGTGTATGCATTTTAATGAATGAACCGTCTAATGAAATCTATTGGAGTCTAGTTTCTAAGGATTTAGATTTAATAATTTTTGAAATATTATGTGATGAGTTATGACTGTTCTTGTGAGTACTGGTTAGTTGTAAATTAATCTGTTGAGTTCATTTTATATTGATTTGTTTAAGGGGTAAATGTGTATGGAATTCAAAGTGTAATGAAAGCTATAAGATTATAGTTTTAAGGGTTTAGATTTCATAATTTTCAGAATAATATGTGATGAGTTATGACTATTCTTGTGAGTACTAGTCAGTTGTAAATTGATCTGTTTTAGTTCGTTTTTATAGTGATTTGTTTAAGGGGTAAATATGTATGTAATTCAAAATGTAAAATGTCTAATGAAAGCTATATGAGTTTAGTTTTTAAGGATTTAGATTTCATAATTTTTGGAATAATTTGTGATGAGTTATGGCTGTTATCGTATGAAACAATTTTTGGAAAAACCCGGTGATTTGTACCTATTATTTCAAAAATTATGAAACCAAAACCCTAAAGAACAAGGCTCAAATAAATTTCATTAGACATTTCACACATTGAATTCCATACACGATTGACCCTCGAACAATTCGCTTTAATACGCACTGGAACCAGACAGATTACTGATGACACAAAAACTATCATATTTAATAACGATTTATTTTGAAAATTATGAAATTAAACTCTTAAGGACCGAATCAATTAGCTTTCATTAGATAGTTCACACATCAAAATTCATAAACGATTGACCCTCAAACAGTTCACTTTAACACGCACGGGAATCAGACAGATTAATGGTTGACCACTCCGTACTAAATTGACCATAAATTCTTACTCGGACATCTTAAAAATCTGAATCATATATCATAAGAAACTATATTTCAAGATGTTTCATTCGGTATATCATACATAAATTTTAATTACCTATTTCCCATTCAAATATCTAGTACAACATGACTGCAGAACTAAAATCAGAACTGAAAAACATATACTCTTGCACACACATCACTCATAATTTTATACAAAGCTTCCTCCATTAGTAACCTAATCGTGACTTAGTAAAGAATAAGAAAAAACTTACGATTCGTCTACGGATAAAAAACCAACGCAGAAAGCTTCAACAATTGCCTTGGTTCCTTCTCGTTCTAGGGAAGCAGCAACTCGCTCTAAAGGCTCCCTTCAATACTCTTGCGTTCTTCACTTGATCATATCAATATTGTATTTGTGTAGTTGTTTATGGTGCAGAGAGGTTTCTCATGTAGAAAATGCTGGGGTTAGGTCTCTATGATCCTTATATACCCAGGTAGAATACAAGTAGGACTTGGTCAGTTTAGTCTGATCATGTTTTGATCTTGACCGAGAATCAAGAGTCTTTTTCGAATTGAAATCTACACAATATTTTCACGTAAAAAAATATTCCTTGGAGTAAGACATGATCTCTCCTTCTTTCTGAGCTTAGTCTCCAACTTACATTATGCAGTTTGTGAGTATATTGTGTCTTCTGCAGGAAGCTCCAACAAGACTTGAGTGATGAGATGGTTGATTTAGCACGTCAACTGAAAGAGAGAAGTATCTTAATGATTCAGTCAATCCAAAACACTGAGAGAGTAAGCTTTTGTTGTTCACTAAAAATTTGACTGTTTAAATTAGTTGTGAACATGGTGCAAAGTTTGTCTTTTATTTGTCATTTCCTTCTGTTCTAGCTAGTCTGCTATGAACCAACATACATAATTTTTACTTAGTTTGCAATGCAGATTAGATTTTTGCCAAATTTAAAAGAGGTGTGCTAAGTGGCATAGCTTCACTACATTGCACTTTTGTGTTGAAGGTGTACCATTTTACCTTTTCTTCTATATATCTCTCTCTGGGTTGGGATTAGGTGGAGGATTAATCATAGTTTAAAGACTAGCAACATTTCATGGAACTTTTTTCCTTTCAATCTCGTGGCAATGCAAATCTGTTAAAATACTTCGGTCATAAAGCTGCAAAGAGGGGATGTATAACTTCATCGAATTTTCGTAAATCTGGTTGCATTGCCACTCTCAAATATACTGCTACAAAGATGGGATGTAGAGATTTGTGATAAATTTATGGACTTCTTGTTTAGGTTGAAATTGTTATATCTTCCTGTTTGTATATTTGTTTCCAAACAAATGTTGGACATAGTCTATCTTGTCTTCTTGGCTTTATCTGATTTTTATTGTTTTTTATTTTAAGACTTGAGGCTGTCTTTACTAAGTAGCATAATGTCTTCTGTTCTACAAGTTTGTAGGTTCCTAATGATAAGGGAGATTTTTTTTTACGAACATACTGATTGCTTATCGTGTTTTCAGTAGATGCTTTGAATACTTCTTGAAAATACTTTGAAATTCTGCATTAGAACAGTATATTAGCTTGAAAAATTCCTAACCTTTATTAAATGAACTCATGTTTATGGGCTGATTGAGCTATTTATGGTTTCCTGGTAGGATTTTATTTCAGTTGGATTTGTAGTTAATAGCTACTAACTAACTAACTATTTTTTCTTGTATTTCTCTTATAATTGATATTTATAAGTGAGATTATGCTTGTCATTTAGAATTATAGAATCACTGTTTAGTGCTGTCATCATTAACGGGTCTTTGTTCTTTCTCTATGTTTGTGTGTGATACTACTGCTCGCTGTGGTTATGTTGACATGCATATTCAAGAAGTTAAGACAATAATGAAATCCCTACAGTTTTATCTTGTTACTAAGAGTTTCTTTTCAGTCATCATTTCTTGTTCTTGTGAGGTGTAATGACCTGCTCTTGTTAGTCATGTATGAATGACGTTATGCTTCTCCTCGTACTTTTCCTTGGAATACAGTTACTTGATTCAACAGAAAAGGTAGCCGAGCATAGTTTGGCGAGCACTGGGCACGCTAATACCCGGGCAGAGGAGGTGTATTCTCAGAGTTTCAAGACGCTATGTTCCACATGGCTATTGATGTTCACAATGACTTGCATCTTCATCATTACGGTGCTACTTATTCGCATTGTTTAGTGTAAGTACTAGTTTTGGATTGTGGTTCCCAAAAGAGGTTGACACTCCTTAACATTAATAGGTTCTCTCAAAAGTTGTGTTGTGGTGTTCTTTATGAAACCATAATGATTAACACCACCTAGATAAAATACAAAACAACATTACACCTTATTAAACTCAATTCTTGCATTAATTAATATTGTGTTTTCAGTTTTCCTTCCATTCACGTATTCTACTCCGTTCATTCATATACTAATTCATAATAACTACACGTATACAAGTAGGATGCATGTATTCCATTTTTTTTTGCATATTCTTGGTATACGTGTAATTTGTATTCTAAATGTATTATATTTGGCACCTTTTTTTAAGTAAAAGATTTATTAGGATCCCTAATCCTGTAAACAATGAGGTTTGTTAAGGTTACAAAATATGATTCAAGTTGTGACTTGAATATAAGTATGTTTTGATTATACAGAAGTAAAAGAACCTCCTATACAAGCTAGTTTAGTGCAGAGGAAAATATTGTAGATGATTCCAATCGTGACACCTCTACCCCACGTGTTAGTGTAAAGCAATTGGCCAGATCTATAATTTTTTCCTAAGCACTTCAAAAATGGAAGATTGTGCAACTACTTTTGATTATTAGCTGGTTTCCTAAAAATGTTGTGATGCTTCCACTCGTATTGCCTCTGTTCAATTCATCCTTTGTACCACTTCCAGAGATGCTTTAATTCGGTCCTCCTTAAGCAAGTTTTCATTTTGTTCCAATAGCTTGCCTGCTGTGTTTTCGAGTTTGCCTCCAGTATTGCTTCCATCGTAGATATCCATTTGACCATTTCCTGGATGAAACATACCAAGATGTCCACTGTCTTCTCCTCTGATTGTGTACCTGCAAGAAACCAAAAACATACTAAGTAGCTTCCATTCAAAATCTGTCAGAGCGAGGGGATTGTAATATAATTTCTGGAGTACTAGCTCTATCCAAATTGACTAAACCCTTTCTTTTGCAATCCAGTTCTTGAAAGGTAAGTGAAAGGGATTGAGATATGTCTCTATTATCCATCTTGGAAAGCCTATCCGCCACAAGGTTGCCCTGTCTAAGTGATTCAGTTGTGAGGCAATATGAAAACAAGGCCATGGTGCACATAGTGGTTTCCTAATGGAAATAATTGCAGAAAAACAATCAATTTCCATTACAAAGTCATTGAAGTTCATTGTTGCTGCAAGATTAAGGCCTTCAAGAATTGCCATCAGTTCTTCTTGTAAAGGTGAGGAGGCTTTAAAGCTGATAATTTAGCTCTAATTACCCTACCTTCATTGTCTATGGCCACTATGCCTAAGCCACTATATGTTTTGCTCATATTCCAAGCAGCATCTACATTGATTTTTATGTCATTGGCTTAGTCCAAGCCACATGACATATCTTAGGTTTAGAGGGTAGTCTAAGCTTAGGAATAAGACCCGAGCTATACCAGAAAATGTCATCACTGTTATTACTATAGCTGGGCTTGGTTATGAAGGCAGAGAAGATATCATCCTTGACCAGTTTTATTACGTTGACAGGATGAGCTTTTTATCCCTCAAACAAGAAAGAATTTCTTGATTTCCATAGATTCCAACAGATTAAAAAACGTAGTGAGTAATAGCAGTGTGTATTTTACGTTTCCACAAAATGTCCAATAAAAAGCCAGTGTGTCAAATATGTACTCAGTATGGTGGCCTGATACCTAGAGTAGCATTCATCCATTCCCAACATTGTTGAGCAAGGTTACAGTCATTAAAAAAATGGGACATGGTATCAGAGTGAGGACAGAGAGGACGTTTTGATGCAAGATGAATGTTTGAGAATATTAGAATGTCATCAAAAGGCTGACAGTCATTAACTAATTTCCAAATAAAAATTGAAATCTTCTTTGGAAGTTTATCATGCCAAACCTATATTAAATTTCTCAGTTCCCTTCTCTGTTGTGTCAGGGTTTGATGTCCACTTTTGAAAGTGAAATCCCCATTCACTGATGGCTTCCATATAAGCCTATACTGCCTTCCTTCGTGGATTTGTGCTTCCTGCAAAAAAGAGAGGCAGTTAGGGGGTAGTTGTGTTAAGGCAGGTAAAAGTTACCTTTGTCTCTGATGAAACACTACAAGAGTACAAGATATTACACTTTTTATCTCGGTTCTGAATGGATTTTTACCTCAGTTCTGAAGGGGGTTTTACCTCAGTTTTTAGCTCCAAAAAATTAAGGTCAATACATGCATAGTAAAAATTCTATTTTTTTACCTCAGCTCAAAACCAAGGTAAAAAATAATTTTTACCTCGGTTATTTAAAATATAACCGAGGTAAAAAGTGGGATTGGGCCAAAGGTTTAGCAACATCGCATGTTGTATAACCGCAGTAAAAAATCTACCCATAGTTTAGCGACATCGCATGTTGTGTAACCGCAGTAAAAAATCTACCCATAGTTTAGCGACGTCGGTAGGTGTCTGTTGACATAAAAAAACTACTGAATGCAAGGACTATGTCGATTATGCATTCAGGAGTTCACACTCGGACAGAGTTTTTTGGCAAGCCCATGCAGTACCCAAATATTTTCCGGCAAGCCAATACAACCTAGAACCATTACACACAATGTTTAAACAAATCCATTCAGTATTCAACCATTTCTAACCGAATAATGAACATAATCAAGTCTAAGAGAATAAATCAAAGAAATGAAACTAATTAAATAATCTAAATCTTCACTCAGCAGTGGTGTTGGGTGGCGAGGAAGCGGTGGCAGCGGCATAGTGCTCCAGCCAAGCATTGGCGGAACCACGTTTAGGCGGGGGCAGGCGCGCGCCTGCCCTGAGATCCGTCGGCCAGGCGGGAATTACTGTTCCCGGCCGACGGAAGGGGGGTTTCCACCTACGGCGGCGTAGGCGCGGTGGTGTGTGTGTGTTTGTTTTCCCTCAACTTATTAGGTTTCTTTGTAGAACTGAGATCTGTCTTTTCAGGGGCTTTTAGTGGTTTCAGATTGTGCTTTGATCTAGTTCTTGTTATCCCCATTTGCTCTCTATTCTCATTTTAGTTCCACATGTTTCTAAGTTTGGGTAAGGTTTTGTTGATTTCTTGAAGAAGAAAGTTGTGAACAGCTATGGCATTGGTTGCATTTTCTTGAGACTTGGTACTAAATTGAACATTTCATGAATGAGAATATTGCTAATTGGAGATAAACTCACTGGCTTGCTCTGTCTGTACTGCATTGTTCTGCTTTTGTTAAATGGTTATGAGTTTTACTTCTGTGGTACAATGGTAATTCTGGGTTTTGATCAAAATAACTTCTTGACATGAAAATGGGAAGATGATTTTGTTGAATTGAGGAGTTTTTAGTTGTATATGTCTATTGCGTCCTGATAGCATTTTTCCTTGCAGATTTTATCTGTCTTTGGCCTGTATATCTAGTGTGCCGCTTCTGATCCTTCTGATCCAGGTGTTTTCAAGTCCAAAAAGTATCTCAACATTCCAGATAATCAAAAGCCTCTCCCTGATAAGCAATCGAAGCTCGGAGGAGGATCAACTTCGTCAATGCAAGATGCAAAGGCTGCAACGCCTGGGATGCTAACTGATGATGGAAGTAACAAGGATGCTGATGCAAAACCGGAAGAGGCTAAGAATGCTTCACCTACTAAAACCCGACGTTCAATGGCAATTTTTTCCCTTTTACCTTGTGCCCTCTTCCGCAAGTGTTCATGTTCACACGAAGAATCTTCTGATCAACAACTGAGTGAAGATGGCATGTTCTACTGCAGTTTGTGTGATGTAGAGGTGCGCCGTTGTTTCTTTCTCCTCATCAGTCTCTTCTAAAAAAAAAAATCAATTCATACTGAAGTAAATGCTATCTTGCAGGTTTTCAAGTACAGCAAGCACTGCAGAGTTTGTGACAAATGTGTCGACCGCTTTGATCATCACTGCAGGGTAAATCACGGTGTAGAATTATGTAAATGGTTGCCATTTCTGCTAGATAGACTTATGATCCATTTGGTTTTGTTGTTTCTTTAGTGGCTGAACAACTGCATAGGCAAAGGGAACTACAAGAAGTTCTTCGCACTAATGGTTTCTGCTCTTTTACTGGTACAGGCTAATTTCAGCCTAAAATTTTTTAAGTACAGGCTAATTTCAGCCTACCCTCAAAAATTTTCCTGGTTCCGCCACTGCAGCCAAGAGAGGAAGTGGTGGCGTCGACATATGGCTCCGGCGGACGCATTCAATGGCGGTGCATCGACTCAGTGCTCCGGCCAGCTGTTGTGTTAACCGATTCAGTCAAACTCCGGTGGGGTCAACTCAGTGCTCCGGCTTGGCGTCCAGCGGTGGCGTCGATCGATTCCATCGAACTGCGGTGGCGTAGACTCAGTCATTGGCGGAACCACATTTAGGCGGGGGCAGGCGCGCCTGCCCTGAGATCCGTCGGCCAGGCGGGAATTACTGTTCCCGACCGACGGAAGGGGGGTTTCCGCCTACGGCGGCGTAGGTGCGGTGGTGTGTGTGTGTTTGTTTTCCCTCAACTTATTAGGTTTCTTTGTAGAACTGAGATCTGTCTTTTCAGGGGCTTTTAGTGGTTTCAGATTGTGCTTTGATGTAGTTCTTGTTATCCCCATTTGCTCTCTATTCTCATTTTAGTTCCACATGTTTCTAAGTTTGGGTAAGGTTTTGTTGATTTCTTGAAGAAGAAAGTTGTGAACAGCTATGGCATTGGTTGCATTTTCTTGAGACTTGGTACTAAATTGAACATTTCATGAATGAGAATATTGCTAATTGGAGATAAACTCACTGGCTTGCTCTGTCTGTACTGCATTGTTCTGCTTTTGTTAAATGGTTATGAGTTTTACTTCTGTGGTACAATGGTAATTCTGGGTTTTGATCAAAATAACTTCTTGACATGAAAATAGGAAGATGATTTTGTTGAATTGAGGAGTTTTTAGTTGTATATGTCTATTGCGTCCTGACAGCATTTTTCCTTGCAGATTTTATCTGTCTTTGGCCTGTATATCTAGTGTGCCGCTTCTGATCCTTCTGATCCAGGTGTTTTCAAGTCCAAAAAGTATCTCAACATTCCAGATAATCAAAAGCCTCTCCCTGATAAGCAATCGAAGCTCGGAGGAGGATCAACTTCGTCAATGCAAGATGCAAAGGCTGCAACGCCTGGGATGCTAACTGATGATGGAAGTAACAAGGATGCTGATGCAAAATCGGAAGAGGCTAAGAATGCTTCACCTACTAAAACCCGACGTTCAATGGCAATTTTTGCCCTTTTACCTTGTGCCCTCTTCCGCAAGTGTGCATGTTCGCACGAAGAATCTTCTGATCAACAACTGAGTGAAGATGGCATGTTCTACTGCAGTTTGTGTGATGTAGAGGTGCGCCGTTGTTTCTTTCTCCTCATCAGTCTCTTCTAAAAAAAAATCAATTCATACTGAAGTAAATGCTATCTTGCAGGTTTTCAAGTACAGCAAGCACTGCATAGTTTGTGACAAATGTGTCGACCGCTTTGATCATCACTGCAGGGTAAATCACGGTGTAGAATTATGCAAATGGTTGCCATTTCTGCTAGATAGACTTCTGATCCATTTGGTTTTTTTGTTTCTTTAGTGGCTGAACAACTGCATAGGCAAAGGGAACTACAAGAAGTTCTTCGCACTAATGGTTTCTGCTCTTTTACTGGTACAGGCTAATTTCAGCCTAAAATGTTTTAAGTACAGGCTAATTTCAGCCTACCCTGAAAAATTTTCCTGTTTCCGCCACTGCAGCCAAGAGAGGAAGTGGTGGCATCGACATATGGCTCCGGCGGATGCATTGAATGGCGGTGCATCGACTCAGTGCTTCAGCCAGCTGTTGTGTCGACCGATTCAGTCAAACTCCGGTGGGGTCGACTCAGTGCTCCGGCCTGGCATCCAGCGGTGCCGTCGACCGATTCCATCGAACTGCGGTGGCGTAGACTCAATCATTGGCGGAACCACGTTTAGGCGGGGACAGGCGTGCCTGCCCTGAGATCCGTTGGCCAGGCGGGAATTACTGTTCCTGGCCGACGGAAGGGGGGTTTCCGCCTACGGTGGCGTAGGCGCGGTGGTGTGTGTGTGTTTGTTTTCCCTCAACTTATTAGGTTTCTTTGTAGAACTGAGATCTGTCTTTTCAGGGGCTTTTAGTGGTTTCAGATTGTGCTTTGATCTAGTTCTTGTTATCCCCATTTGCTCTTTATTCTCATTTTAGTTCCACATGTTTCTAAGTTTGGGTAAGGTTTTGTTGATTTCTTGAAGAAGAAAGTTGTGAACAGCTATGGCATTGGTTGCATTTTCTTGAGACTTGGTACTAAATTGAACATTTCATGAATGAGAATATTGCTAATTGGAGATAAACTCACTGGCTTGCTCTGTATGTACTGCATTGTTCTGCTTTTGTTAAATGGTTATGAGTTTTACTTCTGTGGTACAATGGTAATTCTGGGTTTTGATCAAAATAACTTCTTGACATGAAAATGGGAAGATGATTTTGTTGAATTGAGGAGTTTTTAGTTGTATATGTCTATTGCATCCTGACAGCATTTTTCCTTGCAGATTTTATCTATCTTTGGCCTGTATATCTGGTGTGCCGCTTCTGATCCTTCTGATCCAGGTGTTTTCAAGTCCAAAAAGTATCTCAACATTCCAGATAATCAAAAGCCTCTCCCTGATAAGCAATCGAAGCTCGGAGGAGGATCAACTTCGTCAATGCAAGATGCAAAGGCTGCAACGCCTGGGATGCTAACTGATGATGGAAGTAACAAGGATGCTGATGCAAAATCGGAAGAGGCTAAGAATGCTTCACCTACTAAAACCCGACGTTCAATGGCAATTTTTGCCCTTTTACCTTGTGCCCTCTTCCACAAGTGTTCATGTTCTTACGAAGAATCTTCTGATCAACAACTGAGTGAAGATGGCATGTTCTACTGCAGTTTGTGTGATGTAGAGGTGCACCGTTGTTTCTTTCTCCTCATCAGTCTCTTCTAAAAAAAAATCAATTCATACTGAAGTAAATGCTATCTTGCAGGTTTTCAAGTACAGCAAGCACTGCATAGTTTGTGACAAATGTGTCGACCGCTTTGATCATCACTGCAGGGTAAATCACGGTGTAGAATTATGCAAATGGTTGCCATTTCTGCTAGATAGACTTCTGATCCATTTGGTTTTGTTGTTTCTTTAGTGGCTGAACAACTACATAGGCAAAGGGAACTACAAGAAGTTCTTCGCACTAATGGTTTCTGCTCTTTTACTGGTATAGGCTAATTTCAGCCTAAAATTTTTTAAGTACAGGCTAATTTCAGCCTACCCTCAAAATTTTTCCTAGTTCCGCCACTGGATTCAGTGCTCTGGCCTAGCGTCCGGCGGTGGAAACAATTAATTGACGTTGATTGGCATCCACCAGTGGCGTCGATTTGTTGCAGTAGAGAATAAGGGCGGTGCTGGCAGAGTTGATTGGCGAGGTTGGCATCGGTCTTTGTCTGACAATAAGGGAAGAAGAGGGTGTCGTTCTGAGGTTAGAATGAGGGAAAGAGGAGGGTGGCATTCTGAGGTTAGAATAAGGGGAAGAAGAATTAGGCATTTTAGGGTTCGACTTTTATAGGGGAAGGGTTTGGGTTATTGGGCTGAATTGAATTGGGCTGATCAAATTCACAAATTTGCATTTGGCTGATTAATTATGTATTTACAAAGCTTTAATTACTAAATTTAACATTAAAATTTTATTTTAAAATTTTAATTTTTTTAAAAAACTAGGCCAATTATAAAATATTAAATTTATGATTATTATATATATATATGTAGAAAATATTTCTTTAGTGTTCATACATGTAAAGTCAAGTAATAGTTGACCGTTCATTAGTTAAAGTCATACATTTTCTTTAACATTTATAAATGGAAAGTTAAGCAAGAGTTTATCGATGATTAGTTAAAGTCAAACCATTTCTTTAGTGTTCGTATACAGAAAATAGATTAAGAGTTTATCGTTCATTAGTCAATGTCAAATCATTTTATTATATATATATATAAATATGAAATGTAAAATAAGTATTGACAGTTCATTAATTAAGGACAACTAATTTTATTAGCATTCATATATGGAAAATGAAGTAATGGTTGGCCGTTTATTATTAAGGTCAAAACTTTTTATTAGTGTTTATGTATAAAAAGTCAAATAAGGGTTGACCATTTAATGAAAAATTACACCATGACCCAAAATTTTGTTACCTTATACTCTATTGCTCCAGAATACATTATTTTTGGTATTCTTGCATGAATATAGATATATAAAATATATTATTTTTTTGGCGAAATGTTAGAAAGCGCTAGTACATGTTCTAGAGTAACTTAGAGTTGGTTACATAGAAGTAAGAAAAATAAATCGGAAACGATTACAAATATATTTTTGTGTATGTTTATTGATAAATACTGTGTTATGGACTTGGAAAATACAATTTGGTTGTATAGGGTACCATCACGTTCGAGTGACTTTCAATTTGGAGTTACTAGTGAAGTTTTTACCTTTTGCACTTAGGTTCCTCCAAGAAAGTTGAAATTGGCAACATCAAAATTCAATTCAATAATGTACAATTGCGATTTTACAATTTGGGCATGTATGGGTGAACGGAAGGGCCTCAAAAGTCAACATTGATTACTTCTAAACAATCTTGAAAAATTACACTATGAGCTAAAATTGTGTTACCCTATAATCCATTGCTCCAAAATACCTGATTTTTGTTATTCTTACCAAAATATAGATATATAAATATATTATTTTTTTGTTGAAATGTTGGAAAATGCTAGTACATGTTCTAGAGTAATTTAGAGTTGGTTACATAGAAGTAAGAAAGATAAACCAGAAAAGATTACAAAATATATTCTTGTGCATGTTTATTGATAAATACTATGTTATGGACTTGGAAAATACAACTTGGTTATATAGGGTACCATCACGTTCGAACGGATTTTAATTTGGAGTTACGAGTGAAGTTTTTTCCTTTTTGCACTTAGGCCCCTCGAAGAAAGTTGGAATTATCGAATCACAAAATTGGCAACATCAAAATTCAATTCAATAATGTATAGTTGTGATTTTGTAATTTGGGCATGTATGGGTGAATGGAAGGGCCTCGAAAGTCAACATTGATTACTCTACACAATCTTGAAAAATTACACTATGGTTCAAAATTGTGTTATCCAAAATATATAATTTCTGTTATTCTTGCATAAATAAAAAAATATTAAATAAATGAATATTTTGATGAAATGTTGGAAAACGCTAGTACTTGTTCTAGAATAACTTAGAGTTGGTTACATAAAATTAGGAAATGGATTAGCCACGTAGCAAATGGAAAATACTAAAAGAGTAACTCTTATCCATATCACCTTTGACACATGTCACCCTTAGAATTAGCCCTGTGTCAAATAAATAAAATTTTATACTTAATTATATAAAATAAGTAGTGTATAAAATTTATGTACTACTTATTTTATATACAACTTATTTTATATAATTATGAATAAGTAGTAAATAAAATTGTATTTGGTGAGCAAATAAAGTTTAATTATTTATATTCGACTAAAAACGCTTGCAGACTGATAACTACTGTATCTAGGTGCGAAAATAGTGCGAAACACACACTAACCAAAACGCAACTTTCTTTCTCGTTTTTTCCTCTTTTTCTTCCTTTTCCTTATCTGATAACGGTCAGAAACTGGTTTTTTCTTCCTGCTTATGGCGGCTCCTCCGCCTGGCCGTGGTGGCAACGCTGCGGCCAAATCTTTTCTTCAAGCTTTAGGTAATCGCCCGCCACCTCTAAATGTCTCCCTCCCCTCTAACCCGGAAATTGTGCCGAAAACCCATTACAAGGGAGATATAGCCTGTTTGGTATCTCGTCGAGACGCTGAAACTTTGGCTTCTCACTACCAAAATGCCCTAGTGGGTAAGTTCGCAAGAGGTAAGCCACCGATGTCTGCCCTCAATGATGCTTTCAACTCTGTGGGATTCAAGGGCAAATTTCAACTCGGATCCATTGACTTCAGACATATCCTAATTCAGTTTCATGACAAGGAGGATTATCAGAGGCTATGGCTCAAAGGTCAGTGGATCTTCAATCATGCCCCAATGAAGGTTCTCAAATGGACTATCGATTTCTCGCCTGAGGCAGAATCTTCCATAGTCCCGGTATGGGTCACTATCCCCTACGTTCCTGTCTTCTTCTACAATACTGCAATGTTAGAAGCTATGGGGAATCAAATAGGGAACTACATTAAGATGGATGCTGCTACTGCTGCTCTCTCGAGACCTTCAGTAGTTAAGATGTGCGTCGAAATAGACTTGAAAAAAAAGCTGCTATAATTCATTAGAGTTGGTATCGAGGAGGATGGAATAGAATATAATGTGGTTAAATTACCCCTAGAATTTGAGGACCTTCCACTATACTGTAACCACTGCAAATCTATAGGACATGACGATACACACTGTATTTATTTGCATCCGGAACTTAAGATATCAAAGAACCATAGGATGGATAAATTCAATCCTAGCCATATGGAATCAAGGCTTGGAAAGTCAGTATTTCATAGTAGGGATCAACAAAGGGGTTCTAAAGATCAAGTTAATGAAGTTGTAAGCCTAGTGCATGCTGATAGCAATAAGCCAGAAGGTTCTGGTGTTTCAACCACTGAGAAACTCAAAACTCTGTCCTCACAGAAGTTCAAATATGTTCCAAAGCAACAGGTTGTATCACTTACAAATGTCGAAGAGGATGGGGTATCTGAGTCACCTCATGCGGAGAAGGCTAAGCTTCCTGAGAACATTGTTTTCCCTGAAGCGGTGGGTGAGCAGATGTTTTCTGATCCGATTCGGGATACTCAGGCTGCTGGACACGATACGGATGCTGCAGATCAGTTTAAAGTTCCTAATCAGGATATAGTAGCTGAGCAGGTTTTTGATGCCGCTAATGCTGACCACCTTAAGGCCATCCAAGATGATACTGCAGAGTGCATACACTCTCTACTTCAGTCTCCTACACATCTGACCAAGCAATCTCTATCTGCTCCACCAAATCTCAATCCAAAGAAAGTTTTTGCTAAGGATGATCTTCCTAGCAAACAGGGTAAATCTTTCTCACCTTTTAATACCATTATTTCTGCTAAAAATTTTATTTTCTCTCAGCAGAAACACAAGCAAAATAGATTCCTCCCCCTTGCGGATGAAGACTTATCCAGTGATGAAGTTACTCAATGTGACATCCCATTCATTGCTGAGGTCCTAGGGTTTTCTGCTACATGTGATCTTATTAGAGTAGAGTCCCCGATGGTTCTAACTGATCACCTGGAGGCTTCTCCTACCAATGGTACTGGCAGTAGAGCTACTCAGGTAAGCCAGGTAAGCTCTACTATCCTACACTCCAAATCAAGCAAGCAAAAAAAAGGGAAACAAACAGAAAAAGTAACTAATTAGAGTAATGAGACATATTTAACTCAGTTAAATACTATCATGACTAGATCAAAAAGCTCTAATAATGTTTCCCTATGAATAACACAACACTTAAGATTAAATTTCTGGTTTGGAATCTAAGAGGAATGGATACTTCGATGCTAAGACTTCATAACTTGATCAATAGACACAGGTTTGAGCTTATCTGTTTAATTGAGCCGAAACATGACAACATGCAATGTGATTCTTATAGACAACTTGATGTGTCCATTTTAGATGGTTATTTTAGGATTTTTAGGATTAGGTTTTGTGCAATTTTGTGCTCTACATGTGGCATTTTGCCTTGAAATCATCTAAGGAGGGATAAAGGCGGCTTTGACGTTTTTATCACTTTTTAGATTATTTTGTGTGACAAGGTGGTTTGTTTGAAAACTTTGAAGATTTGAAGACTTTGAAGATTTGAAGACCTTTACATTTGAGCTTTGTGAAGATTTGAAGAAGTGAAGAGATGAAGAAAGGAGACCAAAGCAACGGATGAATGATGATCCGGGGTTCTCAGAATTTTCCGAGAAGAATCAGCCTTCAAGAGTGGCACCATTGGATTCCTCTTCTCGAGCACTATAAAATCAACTACAAGAACTCCCGAAACGGATCAACGGTTCACCCGGAGGAAGCAAAACAAAACAGGGCTGCAGTTTACTGATTTGGTCGCGACTCGCGACGAAGCTCGTCGCGACTCGCGACGACAGCTTAAAATCATCCCTGCAGCAGCGTTTTCTCCCCTTTTTCTTCCCCCTATAAATACCTCTTCACCCCTTCTTCTCCACAGCTTTTGGCCCCTGTTTTGGGCCAAAACCCTAGCTTTTATCTTCTTGTTTTCTTAGTTTCTATGTCTTTTGTTGTTCTAGAGTAGTTTTTGTACTTGGGAGCAAGGATTGAAGCTTCCATTTCTATGTAGTAAGGAGCATTTATATCTATCTATTTGGTGTTTTTGCTATTGTGCTTTTATTGTGCTTTGAATGTTAATTGTTGATGCCATTGATATTGTTGAAAGCTTGAATGAAATACTTGTATGAATTGCTAGCTAGGGTTTGGGGGATTTGTGTTAATTTCCCCCCTTTTCTTGTTAGGAATGTATGAGTATGATTTAGGGCTTTTGATTGTGTTGATGGATTGATAATGTGCTAGACGAATGTGATTGATGTCGAACTCTTCGTCATGTTCGTTTGTGTAGCAAACGAGAGAGTTATATGCTCTTGGATGAATGTGCGTTGCACGTTCATCCAATCTCGTGTAATTGCATGAATTGGTTAAATGCTTAGTCACGGTGTAGTGGTCATAAGCATTGCCAAGCTTGTTGGTTCTTTGTGATTAAATGCCACCAATGATACCTTGAGTCGTGGTCGCGACAACGGGAGTCATTGGTGAGGTTTGACGAGAGATGTCGAACTCACTCTTGCAAACTACGAACTAAGAAGGATAGGAGTTTAGTCTCCACAACGAGTAGTTGAAGTATTGAATAGATGATTTTAACTCATCCTTGAAGCATTTGTTATTTAGCATTTGTGTATTCTTGATGGTGTGTTTCACTTCACTTGTGCCATGAGTTGTTTGAGCATAGGGAGTGCTTGTATGATTGAATTGGTTAGGTGTTAGGAACGTGACGAATTCCGTAGCTCCTTTGCATGAAAATCTATGAGCGTGAACTTAGAACTTCTTGTGTATAACGTGTTGTGACTCTTGCTAGATGGGTATGTTGATGTTGAGTCATGTAATGCTATATGATAGAATGAGTGAATGATTCAATGACCTACATTAGATTTGGAAGTGGATATCCCTTGCCCCCAAGGCTCTTTATCTTTGTAGTTTAAAACCCCCTTTCTTTAGTTTTGTTTGATGATTAGCATAGTCACTTGACCTTGCTAGTTATCTTGTCTTTTTACTTTCGTAACTTAGGAAAACCAACCAACCAACCCCCCCTTTTACTTGCTTTTATGTGTGTGTATATATTTTATCCTAGCATAATATTAACCATTTGTGCTTAGACGCTTAGGAAGATCCCTCTTCTCTTTGGACGATCCCGATTTGCCGCTATCTACCTAGTTGTAGAACGTAAGCAAAAAGGGCTTATAAATTATCTTTTGCACGGAGGGCGCAACGACCGCCTGCCTGTCAAAATGGCGCCGTTGCCGGGGAAGAGGCGTTTATTTTTAAGTATTTAGGTGTATTTGGTTGTGTATTGGCTAGTTGTTTTTATTTTCCACTACTTGGTGGTTGTTTTTGTTCGGAGTAGGTATTGCTTGAGTTCTTGGTAATTTATTTTATCGAGAATCCTTGCACTATGATTCCGAACTTTTGAAAAAAAAATAAAATTTAATGGAGCGTCTCACCTTGAGGGAACTCATGATGAGAAGAGAGGCTCAACAAGCAAGGTTTTGTAGGATGTGTCGTTCCAACCATCCTACCGAATCTTGCCCTTTGTTGTGGGAAAAGCACGATGACCGAGAAAGAACCCTTGGTTTTCAAAACCATGGGTACTATGAAGAGTGCTATCAAGAGGTTGGAGATGTTGGTTTTCAAGGGCAAAATGTTCAAGAGTGTTTTCCATACCACAACTCTAACAATCCGGAATTGAGTGGTAGTCTGGATTGGTGGTATGAGAATGAGCCGGAAAACCAACATTACGAGCAACCTAGTTGGCCATCACCACACTATACCATACCCCAAAACCAAGCCCAACAAGGAAGTTCAAGTTTGACACATGAGGATGTCTTAAATACCATAGCAAACTTGAACTCCTTTACTAGTGAGGAGCCGGATACCCAGCTCTCCTCTAGTGTTGAGGCAATTGAGGGGCATGCGAGGAACATATTAGAGGTATTGGCCCGCATGGAAGCTCGTGATTCTGAAAATACACCATCCCAACTTGAACTCGATGACTCGGTGAGTGAGGTCACCAATAAAAATGATTTTGAGTTTGAAAAGGATGAGGAGTTGGTTGTAGAGGATAGAAAAATGGAGGAAGAGGTGATAGTACTACATCCATTAGCATCGTCACCCCTTCTCCCACCTGGTGAACCAACTCCACCATTTTTGGAAGTTTTGAGGGAAACGAGAGAGGAGCCGAAAGATTATCCCAAGCTCCCTAACCACTCAATTCCCTTTGAACCATCTCCACCTCCACAAAACTTTCCTCTTGAAAGTTTTGTACCCCCACCTCTCGACTTTTGGAAGCTCATGGTGAAGGGGTTCAAGCCTTCACCATACGAATAACATTAGGGTCGTGCCGACGACCTTAAAAATACGGAGCTTCGTCGTGCCGACGACGTTAAATAAATTCGGCATTTCTTTTAGTTTTTGTTTCTTAGTTTGTTTTTGTTGTTGTTTTGTTTTGTTCTTTTTATGGCATGTTTTTCTGTGATTTTGTAGCAACATGAAGTGCATTGCAATGAAGGAGATGAAGGAACGAGATCAATGAACGAAGGAAGAAAGCTTGGACAGTTGGTAAGAAAACGAAAAAATTTTAAGCCTGGGATACCCTGCCGTCGCGAGCGCGATGAGCTTCATCGCGAGTCGCGACGAACAGGGGAGAAAAATCCACTCCCAGCACCAACTTTCCGCGAGTCGCGATGACCTCGCAATGCTCGTCGCGAGTCGCGATGAGCTTCATCGCGAGTCACGACGAGCTCAGAATTTTTGAGCTCTCGGAACCAACTTTCCGCGAGTAGCGACAGACTCGCGTGATCAGAAAATTTTTCCAAAAATTATGCTCCCGGCCTCTACATTTCGCGAGTCGCGACGGACCAGTCGCGAGTCGCGATGAAAATTCCAAGTTTTAAATTGATCTTAAACATTGCATGATTCTTCCTTCTTCTCCGCCCAACACTCCCAAGAACCACCACATCTCCACTCATTCTCAACCATCCGACATATATTGGCATATGAACATTCTTGCATCTTTATAGTACATTTGTTGATTGTAGTATGCCAACTACATCATTGTGATCGTAAGTACATATCCTATAATGATGCTTGTATACATGTCAATATATGTTGGATATTTTTCATGATTATTCTTATAGTGTTGGTTGAGTGTGATTTGGTTGTTCTTTGAAAATACTATGGTTATTAACTCTTAATGCTAAACCTAGTATTACATATCCTTATGTACTTGTGAGTTTAATGTGTTCTTCGTGGTGTTAGTCTTGATCAAACGGCGCCATGGAGACAATGCTTTTCTCGAGGGGTGAGTTATTCTACGGCATCTTTGCTCACCCGTCCGGTTTCGACACCTATTTCGGGACCATACAAGTGCTTGGATTGCGCCATATCACCGGCGAATTGCGGAGACACGGGTGTCATTCTACCCCCTTACCTTGATTTTTATTATTCTTGCCTTAGATGTTTACATTGAGGGCAATGTACTGTTTTAAGTGTGGGGAGGGGTTAGAGGATTCACATGCATGCTAGATAGTTTTGGAATGCTTTTTGCTACTTTTGATTGGAAAAACATGAGAAAAAAAATATAGAAAAACAAAAAAGAAAAAAAATAGAAAAAGAAAAAAAAAAAAAAGAAAAAGAAAACCCGCTAAGCTGAAAACCCGAGAGGGCAACTTAGGCAACATTGGGGGCCCGGATAGGTCGAAAACCCGAAAGGGCGGCTTAGGCAAAAATGAGAGGCTAAAATGTGCGGAAAAAGGTGAGATGTGAGCTAAAGAAACATGATGTGTGGCTAGGATGAAAACTCGAAAGAGCTCCTAGGCAAAATGAGAGAAAAAGAGAGAAAAAGAAAAATTCTAAGATTTCACTCATTTGCCGGCGTTGGAGTCATAAGGTTGCGGTTGTCACATGGATGGATCGGGTAGCTCAACATCTATAGACCTCTTGGGATTGGGTAGCTTAGTGGGTTAGGAAACGAAGTGTGGTTATGAAATTCCTTATCTCTTTCTACTTCGTTTTTGGTTGATATATTGGCATTAGGTGAAGCATGTGTTTGAACCTCTTATATGGCTTTAGCTTCATTTTATGTCATTGGATTTTGGTGGATATATTGGCATTAGGTGAAGTATGTGCTTAAACCTCTTAAATGGTTTTAACTTCATCTTGTGTCATTGGACTTTGGGAATATCAATTCTGGGCTTTGAAATATTTTTATGGGTAGTGAATTGATAAGTGGTAGGTTTGGTTAGATTTAGGATTGGGGATGTGTGTGTGAAAAATTCTCATGTGAGCTTTTATTTTGGGATTTATGATATTGAGAGTTTTTGTGAGGCTTTGTTTGGGGGATTAGTTTAGGATATGGCCATATGAATTCCTCCGTGTGCTTGGATCTTTTCTTACTCGAGGGCGAGTAAGGTTTAAGTGTGGGGAGGTTTGATGAGGCCATTTTATGTGGTTATTTTAGGGTTTTTAGGATGTGGATACGTCATTTCCTCCGTGTGCTTGAATCTTTTCTTACTCGAGGGCGAGTAAGGTTTAAGTGTGGGGAGGTTTGATGTGTCCATTTTAGATGGTTATTTTAGGATTTTTAGGATTAGGTTTTGTGCAATTTTGTGCTCTACATGTGGCATTTTGCCTTGAAATCATCTATGGAGGGATAAAGGCGGCTTTGACGTTTTTATCACTTTTTAGATGATTTTGTGTGACAAGGTGATTTGTTTGAAGACTTTGAAGATTTGAAGACTTTGAAGATTTATCTTTGAAGATTTGAAGATTTGAAGACCTTTACATTTGTGCTTTGTGAAGATTTGAAGAAGTGAAGAGATGAAGAAAGGAGAGCAAAGCAACGGATGAATGATGATCCGGGGTTCTCAGAATTTTCCGAGAAGAATCAGCCTTCAAGAGTGGCACCATTGGATTCCTCTTCTCGAGCACTATAAAATCGACTACAAGAACTCCCGAAACGGATCAACGGTTCACCCGGAGGAAGCAAAACAAAACAGGGCTGCAGTTTACTGATTTGGTCGCGACTCGCGACGAAGCTCGTCGCGACTCGCGACGACAGCTTAAAATCAGCTCTGCAGCAGCGTTTTCTCCCCTTTTTCTTCCCCCTATAAATACCTCTTCACCCCTTCTTCTCCACAGCTTTTGGCCCCTGTTTTGGGCCAAAACCCTAGCTTTTATCTTCTTGTTTTCTTAGTTTCTATGTCTTTTGTTGTTCTAGAGTAGTTTTTGTACTTGGGAGCAAGGATTGAAGCTTCCATTTCTATGTAGTAAGGAGCATTTATATCTATCTATTTGGTGTTTTTGCTATTGTGCTTTTATTGTGCTTTGAATGTTAATTGTTGATGCCATTGATATTGTTGAAAGCTTGAATGAAATACTTGTATGAATTGCTAGCTAGGGTTTGGGGATTTGGGTTAATTTCCCCCCTTTTCTTGTTAGGAATGTATGAGTATGATTTAGGGCTTTTGATTGTGTTGATGGATTGATAATGTGCTAGACGAATGTGATTGATGTCGAACTCTTCGTCATGTTCGTTTGTGTAGCAAACGAGAGAGTTATATGCTCTTGGATGAATGTGCGTTGCACGTTCATCCAATCTCGTGTAATTGCATGAATTGGTTAAATGCTTAGTCACGGTGTAATGGTCATAAGCATTGCCAAGCTTGTTGGTTCTTCGTGATTAAATGCCACCAATGATACCTTGAGTCGTGGTCGCGACAACGGGAGTCATTGGTGAGGTTTGACGAGAGATGTCGAACTCACTCTTGCAAACTACGAACTAAGAAGGATAGGAGTATAGTCTCCACAACGAGTAGTTGAAGTATTGAATAGACGATTTTAACTCATCCTTGAAGCATTTGTTATTTAGCATTTGTGCATTCTTGATGGTGTGTTTCACTTCACTTGTGCCATGAGTTGTTTGAGCATAGGGAGTGCTTGTATGATTGAATTGGTTAGGTGTTAGGAACGTGACGAATTCCGCAGCTCCTTTGCATGAAAATCTATGAGCATGAACTTAGAACTTCTTGTGTATAACGTGTTGTGACTCTTGCTAGATGGGTATGTTGATGTTGAGTTATGTAATGCTATATGATAGAATGAGTGAATGATTCAATGACCTACATTAGATTTGGAAGTGGATATCCCTTGCCCCCAAGGCTCTTTATCTTTGTAGTTTAAAACCCCTTTTCTTTAGTTTTGTTTGATGATTAGCATAGTCACTTGACCTTGCTAGTTATCTTGTCTTTTTACTTTCGTAACTTAGGAAAAACAACCAACCAACCCCCCACCTTTTACTTGCTTTTATGTGTGTGTATATATTTTATCCTAGCATAATATTAACCATTTGTGCTTAGACGCTTAGGAAGATCCCTCTTCTCTTTGGACGACCCCGATTTGCCGCTATCTACCTAGTTGTAGAACGTAAGTAAAAAGGGCTTATAAATTATCTTTTGCACAGAGGGCGCGACGACCGCCTGCCTGTCACAATTGTTACATTATGACAACTGTATGTATGCATCTAATGGCCAGATCTGGCTCTTTTAGAACTCTGGTATATCACTAACAGTTAAATATGACAATTTACAATTCCTAGTTCTTTTTGAATAAAAGCATGGATGCTTTCTTTGTGTATGGTCTCAGAACTAGAAATGGTAGGCAAAATCTTTTGTCCGATCTCAAGTCCATTACTCACTCAGATTCTATTTTCATTGGAGATTTCAATGCCATTACATCTATAAATGAATATAAAGGTCCTTCTACTCCCAAACTGGGTAGTATGAGGGACTTTAATGAATTTATTAATTTAATGGCTTTGGAAGAAATTAATACAGTGGGTAACCTTTTTTACTTGGAGTAATAATAGGCTAAGGAATCCTACTGTTCAAAGATTGGATAGAGGTCTCCGTACTTCTTCTTGGTCATCTACTTTTCCTGCCTCCTCTGTTCATATTTTGAATAGGATTTCTTCAGATCATAACCCTATGCTTCTTACTATTGGCAGTGATATCCCATCTAACCCAAGGCCATTTAGATTTTTGAACACCTGGTATAAAAGAAATGAATTCAGTGATGTAATTAAACAAAACTGGGATCTTCCTTTTAATAAATCAGAAATGCTTGGTTTCTTTCTTAAACTCATAAGACTGAAAAAAGTGCTAAAAATCTGGAATAAGGAACATTTTGGTAATATAAATGATAATGTTGTGCATGCTGAAACTGCTCTAGAAGCTCAAGAACACATATACGACCTTAATGATTCTGATGACAATCTGGTTAAACTGAAGAAAACTAAGGCTAAGGTGGTTAGGGCTTTAGCAGAACAAAAAAGTTTTTGGAAACACAAGGCTAAGATTAAATGGCTAAAGGAAGGGGACAATAACACTAGTTTTTTCCATAACTCTGTTAAGGAAAGAAAAAGTAGACTAAAGATCACAAAAATAAAGAGTAGCAATGGTCAGTGGCTAGATAATATACATGATATAGAGAATGAAGCCATTCACTATTACCAGGATATCTTAACAAATGATAGCTCACCCGATAGCAGTCTCTTCCAGTCTCATTTCTTGAGCCAGATACCCAAATTAATTACTCAAGAGGATAATGATAGACTCCTGCAACCTGTTTCATTGTCTGAACTCAGGGATATTGTTCTTAGTCTAAATAAGAACAGTAACCCTGGTCTAGATGGTTTCACAGCTAAGTTTTACATTAAATCTTGGGACATAATTGCAAATGATTTGCTTTCTGCAGTCCATGATTTCCTAACCGCGAACAACATTCCTAGGGGTATTGGTAGTACCTGGATTGCAATTATTCCTAAAAAAAACCCTATTTCTTTTGATGACTACAGGCCAATAAGTCTTTCCAATGTAATTAACAAAATCTGTTCCAAAGTTCTAATGGAAAGACTTAAACCTCTAATGCCCAAACTCATTTCTCCACACCAAACAGCTTTCCTTAAAGGTAGAGACATCTCGGATAATGTCATCTACCTGCAAGAAATGGTAAGATTTCTGAACAGGAAGCAAAAAGACCCCAACTGCATTGTTAAATTAGATCTCAAGAAGGCTTTTGATAGAGTTAAGTGGTCTTTTCTTAATTGTGTCCTTGCCAAATTTGGATTTCATGCTAAATTCATTTTTTACATTATGAAGAATCTATCACAGGCATGGTTCTCTATTTTAATAAATGGCAAGCCAACCAATCTACGAGGGGTATCAAACAGGGTGACCCCCTCTCTCCTTTTCTATTTATCATTTTTTCTGAGGCATTTACCAGGAGTTTAGCCTTCATTTTTCATAATGGTAAATTGGCATATTATGGCCTTCCAGGTAATTCTCTCCAAATCTCACATTTATCTTATGCAGATGACACTGCGGTTTTTTTAACTGCTGGTAATCATACTTTGATTAGATTTAAAGCTTTCCCGTCCATATTTGAAGATGTCACTGGTCAAAAGATAAATTACAGTAAAAGTGACATCTTTATAGGAAAGCATGCTTCTGTTCACACAGTTCACAATATAAAGAGGATTCTAGGTATGAAAATAGGGAGCCTACCGTTTACATATCTGGGAGTTCCTATATTTACTGGGATTGCACAAAAAATCTTTTTCCAGCCACTAGTTGAGCAGATAGACAATAGGATAGGTAGCTGGAAAAATAAGTGGCTCTCTACTGGGGGAAAAATCACACTTATACAGTCATGCATCTATTCTATTCCTCAGCATATATGGTCAGTTCCAAAACCTAGCAAAGAGATAATTGCTGTCATAGAAAAAAAACTTGGCAGATTTTTCTGGGGGTCTAGTGATCTGAAACCTAAAAGAACATGGAGGAAATGGGAGGCCCTTTGCTTTCCTATTAATCAAAATCGCCTAGGTTTCAGATCAATAACCACCATAATAAATACATGCTCAGTAAAGCTATGGTGGAAATATCAAAAGGCTGAGGCTTTATGGACTCATCTTGTTGCATCACTGCCTCCCTCTTCTAGGTCTTCTCCTAACTGGAAGAGGATTTGTTCATTTAATGCATGGGCATAATCTAATTCTAGAGTAATAGTAGGTAGCGGTGACTGCAATTTTTGGACATCGAATTGGTTAGATATAGGTCCCATTATGGATCTCTGTGATCAACATCTGGTTAATATACCTGCTGCCTGTACAGTCTCTGAGTTCATCACAAATAAATCAGCTTTGATTCAGAAAATTTCTCCTCTTCTACCAGCTTATGCTATCTCTCTTTTATAGGAATCAAAGATCTCAATTCACAGAGAGGATAGGCTCATATGGAAACCTGGAATCAAGGGTGAGTTCTCATTTAAATCCACTTATCAGTTGCTCAGAACCCAGAGAGATACTATTGCTTCTATTCAACATCTTTGGTGTTCTAGAATTGAAAAGAAAATCTCTGTTTTTATGTGGAAATTGATAAACTCATATATGCCTTTTGATAATGTCCTGCAAAAAATGAAATTTTGTTTGCCTTCCAAATGCTGTATGTGTAACAATCATGAGGACTCTCTGGATCATTTCTTTAATTCCTGCAATTTTGCTGTGCAAATTTGGAAAAATGTGCATCACTTCATGGGAATCAGGGACAGATCTTTCTCATCTATATGGGAAAGATTATCATGCTATCTCACTTATCCTGGCTTGAGTTCTTTGCATTCAATAATTATTCGAACTGCTTCTGTAATAACATGCTGGAACCTTTGGAAGATGAGGAATAAATGTTTATATGACTCTGCCATGCCATTAACAATTTTAGTGCTCAATCTAACAAGGGATCAAATTTTCTACTCCTTTAGTGCTAAACCTGTCTTCATAGCCTCCCAAATTGACTTAAGCATTCCTGACCACTCCTTTTTACCCCTGATCAAAGCTCCCCCGAAGCCAAAAATTTTCAAAATTGCTTGGATTAAGCCATGTAAGGGTTACAAAATTAATGTTGATGCTGCATGGTGTTGTCATTCTAACATGTGTGGACTTGGTATGATTATTAGAGATAACCGAGGTAATTTCATAGCAGCTCATACTCAATATACACAGGCTAATTCCCCTCTGGAAGCTGAGTTGAATGCTATTTGGTTTGCTTTAAATAAGTGTGTAGGATACTCTGTACCTGTTTATATGGAATCAGATTGTCTATATGCAGTTCATTTTGTTCTAGATCCACTACAAGCACACTGGAAACTGTTCCAGTTATCTGATGATATTCACCAACTTCTGAGAGATATTAGCTTAGTGCATATTCATAGACAAGCAAATCTGGTTGCAGATTCACTGGCTAAAGCTTGTCTCAAAGCTCAGAATAGTACCTCCTTGTTTAGATTTCACATGCTCTTCAATGCTATTCAAGGTTTAATTAGGCTAGATCAAATAGGTACATCATCATTAAGGATGGTACATTGAATGGATGCTACTCATTTGAACTGGTTTTTGTAGGATTGAAGCTGCATCAAAGTCTGGATGGCATAAGGATCGAGGGACCCCAATTACTGCATCATACGGATCATACGGCCTTGCTGCATCATACGGATCGATGGATTTTTATTCTGGTAGAGGATAAGCTATTTAGTCTATTTGGGGTGATTTTGACTGCCTTGTGTTTCGTTAATACGATTCACTAACAAGTTCGATGATCTTCTCAGATAGACTAACTATTTTTGTAATCCTCTAACTATTAATTACTTCCCATTCATTATTTTGGAAGCAACAATTGTTGCTTCAAGAGCTTATGGCTCACTCTTGTATATCTCAACTAAGCCACAGCTTCACCTTTTCCTTCTGTTTTAATTTCCTGTCTATTACACGGCTTGGGAAGGCCTAATATAATTTCCCCCATCCTTGGATGGTTTTATTTAAAAAAAAATATATATTCGACTATGATCATGTATTACTCGAACTCTACGTTTAATTCATTTCATTTGAAAATATAAACACAAAGTCATAGTTAAAAGCATAGTTATACAATCTTTTAAAATATAAAAGAATTAAATTTGTATACTTTTTTATAAAAAATATATATTTTAGTTTAGTTAAGAAATAAATTACACTATTAATATATATATATATATTCAATTATTTTAAATCGTGCATCGCATGGGTGATATATGTTATTCATATACTTATAATTAAGTACCATGTCTGCAAGAGTGACGTGCCACGCCGGTCACAAAAACAACCGATATAGGTAAGTTAAGACATGCCTGCGACATTGGTCATTTGTGTCTAGGACATGTACGTGCGACCTTGGTCACAACGTCGGTAAGCCATATATTTGTGCGACGTCGGTCTTGTGTGTCTGGGATAGGTACGTGCGACCTCGGTCACAACGTCGGTAAGCTAGACATGCATGCAACGTCGGTCATTCTTACCTGGGATAGGTATGTGCGACCTCGGTCACAATGTTAGTAAGCCAAACATGCGTGCGACGCCACTCATTCTTGTCTGGGATAGGTACGTGCGACTGATGTGTCCATTTTATGTACATATTTTAGTACTTTTTGGGATCACTTTTGTGCTATTTTGTTGTCAAGAGCTTGTGTTTTACCTTGAAATTCTCTTAGGAGAGGTAAGAGCGACTTTACTCTCTTTTACCATTTTCTAAGTGAATTTTGTGTGACAAAGGAAGAACATCGAGACTTGAAGACTAGAGACCATTGAAGATCACATTTTGAAGACTTTGAAGATTTGAAAACTAGCTTTGAATATTGAAGACAAAAAGAATCAAGGATTTGAAGGCAAGACGACACAAGGTTGGAAATGGGCATCCTGCCCGGGGGAGCCCATTCCCTCACGGGCGTGAGCCTGTTACACTTTTGATTTTTGCTTTTCTTTTCCTCCCTCTTGTACTATAAAAGTAATTTTTGGCCACCCACTTCATATCCTTATCCTCTTGGTCGATTCCTCTTCAAAGAACCCTAGGTTCTTCATCTTTTCATCCTTTCTCACTCTATTTCTCTATGCATTTGTTTATGGATGTTAGTATGATTTGCATTAGCTAATCTAGTTCTTGGGAGCTATTGACCAAGGAATCCAAGCCCATGTCTTAAGAACAATTTGTAGCCTATTTGATACTCTTACTATTATGCATTTATGGAGCATTGAATGTGTTTGTTAATGTCATTAATGTTCTTGAAAGCTTGAGTATATGAAGTACTTGCATGATATGCTTGTTAGAGTTTGTGGAAATGGGTTGATTTCCCCTTTACTTGATAGAAATCCAAGAGTATGATTTAGAGCTTTTGATTGTGTTGATGGATTGATAATTGCTAGATGAATATGATAATGTTGAGCTCTTTGTCATGTTTGTTGCTTGTAGCAAATGAGAGAAGTCTATGAATGTCGATCGTTCTTGACTAATCTTGTGTAAATGCATGAATTGGTTAATGCTTAGACACAGTGTAGGGTTTATAAGTGTTTCCAAGCTTGTTGATTCTTCGTGCTCCAAGCCATTAATGGGATACTTTTAGTCGTGTTTCGACAAAGGGAGTCATTGGTGAGGTTTGACAAGAGATTTCGAATTTACTCTTGCAAACTACTATCTAAGAAGGATAGAAGTTTAATCTTCACAACAAGTAGTGAAAGTAGCAAATAGGTTTCATGTTCAATGACAGATAAGAGGCTTGGAAGTGGAAGTCAATTGCGCCCAAGGTTTCGTTAATTGTTGGTTTAATACCCTTTAGTTGTCGTTGCATGATTAGCATAGTTCTCTTGCTTTGCTAATTGTTGTCTTTCAATTTGGTAATGTAGGATAAAAATCCAACCTATCCCCCCTTCTGTACATGCTTTTATATTTATCTATATATGTATAAGCCTAATATGTTTTCTCCTATATATGTTTAAACACATGAAAATATACCTCTTCTCGTGGACGACCCCGACTTTCCATTATCTACTTAATTGTAGATAGGAAGCATTAGGGCTTATAAATATTAACTTTGAGAGGTACAACGATGACCTCCCAAATTTTAGCACCACTGCCGGGGAAGAGACGTTTATTTGTAAGTGTTTGGGGCAAGAAACCCAAGAATGGTATCCATACCATAATTCTTACAACCCGAAATGGAGTGGTAATCTGGATTGGTGGTATGAGAATGAGCTAAAAAACCAAAAATACGAGCAAAATAGCTGGCCATCACCATCTTATACCATACCCCAAAACCAAGCCCAACAAGGAAGTTCAAGTTTGACATGTGAGGAAGTCATGAATGCAATAGCAAACTTGAACAACTTTACTAGTGAGGAACTGGACACTTGGCTCTCCTCTATTGTTGAGGCTATTGAGGGGCATGCGAGGAGTATATTGGAAGCGTTGGCCCGAATGTAAGCTCGTGATTATGAAAATACACCATCCCAAGTTAAACTCATGGATTTGGTGAGTGAGGTCCCCATGGGAAATGAGTTTGAGTTCAGTGGGGATGAGAAGTTGGTTGTTGAGGATGGAAAAAATGGAGGAAGAGGTGATTGTGCTACATTCATTAGCATCGTCACCCCGACCACCATTTTAGAAAGTTTTGAGAGAGATAAGAAAGGAGCCAAAAGACCATCCCAAGCCTCCTAACCACCCAACTCCTTTCAAACCATCTCCACTTCCTCAAAACTTTCCTCTTGAAAGGTTTTTACCCCCACCTCTCTATTTTTGGATACTCATGGTGAAGGGGTTCAAATCTTCACCATATGGATAACATTAGGGTCGTGCTGAGGACCTTAAAAATATGGAGCTTCTCGGGAGGTAACCCGAGTTTCTAAGTTAGGTTAGTATTTTTATTTTCTTGAAAAAAAATCCTCAACCATGTCCTCAAACCCTTATCCAAAACCACAAGAATACCACAAGAATACCACAAAAATCCACCACCAAAAACCACTACCAAAACCACCATCTAGGAGTACTACTAGTTGTTGTCTTTTGTGAGTGATGATTGGGATTTGCATAGTTGTGGCTTCGTAGTGGATGGATCAAAGTTTCATATTGGGAGGAGTAGGAGAACATGGAGGAGAGAACATTCATTGAGAAGTGAGCATTGCCATCACCGGGTAAGACCTCCAAGGTCCTAGTTGTAGTATATATATATTTTCCTTCTTCCTTCTCCCTTATTTCTTTATCTTGTCCTTTTCACATTGAGGACAATGTGTGTTTCAAGTGTGGGAAGCTAAAGAGAAATATATCTCATTGTATTGTGTTGTAGTGTGCATATGTTCCACTTTGATTTGTTTTGTTTGAAAAAAAAATAAAAAATGAAAAAACAATTCCCGCCAAGTTGAAAACCCGAGAGGGAAACTTAGGCAAAAGTGGGAGGCCCGGATAGGTTGAAAACCCGAAAGGGCGACCTATGCAAAAATGAGAGGCCAAATGGTGGGGAAAAGGTGAGGGTGAGCATTGAAAAAGATAAATGTGTGAAGCTAGGATGAAAACCCGAGAGGAAAAATGAGAGAATATGAGAGAAATTGAAAAAAATTATGCTTTTCTTGATTTTTCTATTGAGTGGCTTTTTCAGTGGAGTAAGTTAGCTTGGCATTATATGTATACCTCACTTTTGTTATGGTTTGTTTGTTGTTTAGATTATCTTAGGCTTTGGGATGTGAGAGTGTGAGAGTGTCAGAGATTCTTATGTCTTGGGGGTTAGGGTAGTCTAGGAATATGATGTTGGATGTTTTGGAAAAACTTTTACATGCAAGTTTACGCTTTGATCTTTGCTTGTTCTTGTTTAATCATGGACAAGTAAGGTTTACGTGTGGGGATATTTGATGAGATGTCAAATTCATGTTATTTCCAAAGCATTTAACATTTCTTTTGTCATATTTTTGTTATAAGATTGCTAGATTTATGTAGGTTTACATGATAAGGGGTTTCGATGGCCATTTTTGGTTTTTATATCTAAATTCTTCATTTTGTAACCTATGTTTAGTCTAATGGATTTTTGGTCCTTACGAGCATCTAGATTCTATTTTGTGAGCTTCATTTGTAGATGTCTCATGAGCCCTTTGGAGTGGTTTAGTGAAGGCCACGTGCCAAAACGTGGTAGAAGATAGAAGGGTCGAAGAAGGAAGGCAAAGAAACAGATGAATTATCACTCGAAAGTTTAGACAAAGTTCTTAAAAGTATCTAAGAAGAATCGGCCTACAAGGGTGATGTCATTGGATTCGTCTTCTCGAGTACTGTAAAATCGACTACAAGAACTCCCAAATGGATCAACGGTTCACCCGTGGGACGTAAAATAAGAAGCCGCAAATTGTAGCCCATTTGAATTTTTTGGGCTAAAACCTCCGCAGCCCGGGCGATGCCATTTCCGCCCGGGCGGGAGCCTGCTGCATTTGTTTTGGTTTTTCTTGACCAAATTAGACTATAAAGAGCCCCCTTCTTCCCAAATTTCCTAAGCCCTACTTGGGGGCTTCAAAACCTAGTTTTTCACCATTTTCTTCCATTTCTTCTTCTTTCTTTGTAGATCTTTGTTCTATGTTATGGGTTTTGATTATCTAGCTTAGTTTTGTACTTGGGAGAAATTGATTGAGACTTCCTTGCTAATGTCTTGAGAATCATTTCTATCTATCTATTGCTTTCTCTATTGTGCATTTATTGAGCTTTGAATGTGAATTGTCAATGGCATTAATGTTGTTGGAAGTTTGAATATATGAATTGCTTGTATTATTGCTTGTTAGGGTTGAGAGAAAGTAGCTAATTTTCCCCTCTTTTAATGTGGAATCCAAGAGCATGAGTTAGAGCTTCTAAATGAAGTTGATGTGTTGATAATTGCTAGATGAATGTGATGATGTTGAACTTATTGTCATGTTTGTTTTAGGTAGCAGATGAGATAAGTCTATGAATTTACAACAAGGCATTTATAATATCCATCAATTATTAGAAAGGTTTGAATTTCCATGCTATTGGTCGAAACCTTCCAATTTAGGATGGGTCCAACTTAGAGAGATTCACCGATATCCGTTCCTTACTAATTATGTGCCCCAAAAAGTTTAGTAGGTTTAGCCAGAATTCACCCTTGCTAAACTTAGCGCACAACTTATATTCCTTAAGTAGCTGTAACACCTTTTTTTAAGTGTAACTCATGCTCCTGATGAGACTTTGAAGATACCGAGATGTCATCAATAAATATTATGACAAACATATCTTAGTGCGGCTAAAGTACTCGATGCAAAGATCCAGGATTGCAGCTTCCACCTCACAGAGAATTGGTGATGACTATATCGAATGTTAGAGGAAGTACTCAAAACCTCCTACCTTTTTTTCCACCCACAATTGGTAATACCCCTATTATAGATCCAGCTTATTCCTAGGGGTTGATCAAATTACTCCTCAATGATAGAGAGATGGCACTTATTTCAATTGTCACATTATTTAGGCCTGGGTAATCGATACATATCTGTATAAAGTCATATTTGTTCTTAACGATCAACATTGGGCTTCTAAGTGTGGTGTACTCAGTCAGATAAACCCCCGAGTTAATTAATCCTGAAGTTGTAATTTCAACTTATGTAGTTCTAGTGGCGCCACGAGAAACTGGTGCGTCTTTTGGTATCAAATTGATGGTAAACTCAGTTTCCCTCTCCAGAGGCAAACTTACAAGCTCCTTCGGAAATACCCCAGGGAAATATCGGACTACAGTTATATCTTCTCCCTTTAACTGGTCTGCTGGCTTATTCATGATATAATCGGTTGCTCCTTTACAAATCATCCATCAAGCCTTGACGCCAGGAACCAATAATGAGAAGGATCTCTTCTCACATCTACTTCAATCGGAGGTTCCCCAGGTCGATACAGCTCAACTTCCTTCGTATGACAATTTAACTGGTCATGGTTTTTAGCAAGCTAATCCATGCCAAGTATTACTTCATATCCCGTTAAGGTTAGGGAAATTAAATCTATGGGAAATTCCCATAGTCCCACATTTACCCCACAGTTTCTACATACACATCTAGTTAGAATTTTAGCATCGCTTGTGGGAGTGCTAACTTCTAATTTATAAGGTAAGCTCTCCATCCTATCTTCCATATGTTCAATAAAGGAATAGGTAGAAAAATAATGAGAAACACCAGGATCAATAAAAACTTCAGCTAGTTTACTCAGAATAGAAAGGGTACCTTCAATGACCTCGGTTGAGACGGGGGTCTCATCATCCTCCAACGCGTAAACTCGAGCCTGCACCTTTGGTTGGTTGCTTCCACTTGCTCCTCCTTATGGAGCAATTTTGGTGACCGATGCCTGGGATCCCAAAAGTTGAGACAAAGACCCCGGATGGGGCCATGAGCACTCTGACATCATGTGCTCAGAACTCCCACATCGTAAACATTTGTTTACGTTCCACTAGCAATCCTTCTCCTCGTGTCATCCTTTTCCACAGTACTTGCAGTGAACTCAAGACAAATCTCCCAGACCAATACTTGGACCATAAGACAAGGTACAAGGCTGGGGCATGACTCTTCCAGGGGCCTTGTTTCCCCCAGAGATTGAACCTTGTGCACCTAAGTTATACAACGATTGGGACTTCACTTTCACCTGTCTCTCCTGGTGCATGACACGTAAGGCATTCTTGGTTTCTTCCACCTTGGAAGTTGATTCGACGGCTGCAACGTAATTACTGGGAGGCCGTCGCCGTACCTCTCAAAGTTAATATTTATAAGCCCTTTTATGCTTACTATCTACAACCAGGTAGATAGCGACAATTTGGGGTCGTCCACAGAGAAGGGGGATCTCCCTAAGCGTTTAGGCACAAAAGGTTGATATTAGGCTAGTAGTTAACATATGTACATACATATAAAAGCATGTAAATGGGGGGGGGGGGGGGTTTGGTTGGTTGGTTGTCCTAAGTTATGAAATTAAAACGACAAGATAACTAGCAAAGTTAAGTAACTATGCTAATCATCAAACAAAAATAAGGAAAAGGGGTTTTAAAACTACAAAGATAAAGCCTTAGGGGCAATGGATATCCACTTCCAAACCTAATGTAGATCATCGAACCATTCACTCATTCTATCACATTCGTTACTTGGCTTAACATTAATATACTCATCTAGCAAGAATCACAACACATTATGCACAAGAAGTTCTAAGTTCATGTTCATAGATTTTCATGCAAAGGAGCTAAGGAATTCGTCACTTTCCTAACACCCTAACACTTTAATCATAAAAACACTTCCTATTCTCAAACAACATATGAAATAAGTGAAGTGAAACATACTATCAAGAATACATAAATGCTAAATAACAAAGGATTCAAGAACGAGTGAAACAATCTATTCACTACTTCAACTACTTGTTATGAAGATAAATCTTCTATCCTTCTTAGATAGTAGTTTGCAAGAGTGAATTCGACATCTCTTGTCAAACCTCACCAATGAATCCCTTATTACTAAGAGTATCCCATTGATGGCATTTAGCACGAAGAATCAACAAGCTTAGCAACACTTATAAACACTACACTGTGTCTAAGCATTTAACCAATTCATGCATTTACACAAGATTAGTCAAGAACGATCGACATTCATAGACCTCTCTCATTTTCTACCTAAAATAAACATGACAACTAATTCGACATCATCACATTCATCTAGCAATTATCAACACACCAACATCATTTAAGAAGCTCTAACTCATGCTCTTGGATTCCACATTAAAATATGGGAGAATTAGCTACTTTCTCCCAACCCTAACAAGCAATCATGTAAGCAATTCATATACTCAAGCTCCCAACAACATCAATGCAATTAACAATTAACATTCAAAGCTCAATAAATGCACAATAGGAAAAGCACCAAATAGATAGATATAATGGTTCTTACTACATAGAAGTGGAAGCTTCAATCCTTTGCTCCCAAGATAAAACTAAGCTAAAAAACTAAAAGACATAATTAATCAACAAAAACTAAGAAAAGAAAGAAGAGAAAAACCTAGGGTTTTAGCCCAAAAAACGCAGGAAGGAGAAGGGGCCAAAAGCTGTTGAAGAGGAGAAGACAAGGGGAGTATTTATAGCACAAAAATCAAGAAGAAATTTAGACCACCCGTTCGTCGCGAGTCGCAACGTGCTCGTGACGAACCATCGTGAGTTGCGACGGTGTCGCGACAGACGCAAATTTCAGCATTGTTTCTTCTTTCTCTTTTATATCTCATATCATTCTCTTCTCTTCACTTCTCCACTTCTTCATGTCTTCAAAAAGATCAAATCCAAGTCTTCAAATCTTCAAAGATATTCTTCAAAATCTTCAAAGTTTTCAAAGTCTTCAAACAAATTACCTTGTCACACAAAATTCTCTAAAAGGTGGCAAAAATGTAAAAGTCGTTTTAACCCTCCTTAGATAATTTCAAGGTAAAATGTAAAAGGCCCTAATATAATCGTATAAAATGGGCAATTCAAACCTCCGCCCACTTAAACCTTACTCGCCCTCGAGTAAGAAAAGATTCAAGCAAACGGAGGAATTCATATGTCCATATCGTAAACTAATATTCCCCCAATCAAAGCCTCACAAAAACTCTCAATATCATGAATCCTAAAATCAAAGCTCACATGAGAATTTTTCACACACACAACCCCAATCCTAAATCTAACCAAACCTACCACTTATCAATTCACTACCCATAAAAATGTTTCAAAGTCCCGAATTGATATTCCCAAAGTCCAATGACACAAAATGAAGTTAAAACCATTTAAGAGGTTTAAGCACATACTTCACTTAATGCCAATATATCAACCAAAATCCAATGACATAAAATGAAGCTAAAACCATATAGGTGGTTCAAACACATGCTTCACCTAATGCCAATATATCAACCAAAAATGAAGTATAAAGGAATCAAGAATTTCATAACCATACTTCGTTTCCTAACCCGCTACGTTACCCAATCCCAAGAGATCTCTAGATGTTGAGCTACCCGATCCACCCGTATGACAACCGCAAGCTTATGACTCCAACGCCGGCAAATGAGTGAAATCATAGCATTTTTCACTTTTTCTCGCTTTCTCTCATTTTGCGTAGGAGCTCTTTCGAGTTTTCATCCTAGCCACACATCTTGTTTCTTCGGCTCACATCTCACCTTTTTCCGCACATTTTAGCCTCTCATTTTTGCCTAGGCTGCCCTTTCGGATTTTTGACCTATCCGGGCCCCCAATGTTGCCTAAGTTGCCCTCTCGGGTTTTCAACTTAGCGGGTTTTCTTCTTTTTCTTTGTTTTTTTAATGTTTTTATAATCAAAAGTAGAAAAAAGCATTCCAAATCAAGCTAACATGCATTGAGTCCTCTAACCCCTCCCCGCACTTAAAACATTACATTGCCCTCAATGTAAACATGTAAGGCAAGAACAGTAAAAATTCAAGGCAAGAGGTAGAGTGACACATGTTTATCCGCGTAGTCGCTGGTGATATGGCACAATCTCATGCACTTGTATAGACTCAGTCCCGCCATTGGTTTTGGAGCCGAAAAGGGGAGAGCAAAATGCCGTAGAAGAACTCACCCCTCGAGCAAAATATTGCCTCCTTGGCGCCATTTGATCAAGACTACACCACAGAGAAAAACATCAAACTCACAAGTACATAAGAATTTGTAATACTAGGTTTAGCATAGAGAATTAATAACCATAGTATTCGCGAAGAACAACCAATCCACCCTGCAACCAACACTACAAGATTATTCATTAAAAATATCCAACATATATCGGCACATATACAAGCATCATTATAGGACATGCAATTATAGTCACAATGATGTAGTCAGCATACAACAATCAACAAAGGTACTATAAAGATGCAAGAATGTTCATATGTCGATATATGTAGGATGGTGGAGGAATGAGCAGAGGTGGAATAGTGAAAGGTGGCGAAATGGAGAAGATTGAAGGTTTAAGAAAAATTGAGCAGCACGACGTTGCGACTCGTGATGGATCCACCGCAACTCGCGATGGGTAGGGAAGGCTTGGTCGCGACTCGCGACGGTCTCATCGCGACTCGCGATGGCCCGTTGCGAGGCCGTCGTGGCTCGCGGAATGTGGAGGCTGGGAGCAGAATTTTAACACACAAGTTCTGATCTCGTTGTGACTCGCGACCTCCCCATCGCGACTCGTGATGGGCCGTCGTGAGGCCGTCGCGACTCGCGAAATGTTGAGGCTGGGAGTAGAATTTTAGCACAAAATTTCTGATCACGTCGTGACTCGCGACCTCCCCGTTGCGATGTTGTCGTGGCTCGCGACCTCCCCGTTGCGACGTTGTCGTGGCTCGCGACCTCCCCGTTGCGACATTGTCGCAGCTCGCAGAAAGCTGGTGCTGGGAGTGGATATTCTCCCCTGTTCGTCGCGACTCGCGATGACAGGGTTTTCCAGCACTTGGAAATGTTTTATTTTTTTCCTTACCAAGCTCTTTTCCCTCTCTTAAGGACCTTATTCCTTCATATCCTCCAATGCAATACACTACACTTTGCTACAAAATAATAGAGAAACACACAATAAAAAGAACAAGACTAAATAACAAAACTAAACAACAAAAATTAAAACAAAGGCCGAATTTATTTACGTCGTTGGCACGAAAAAGCTCCATATTTTTAAGGTCGTCGGCACGACCCTAATGTTATCCATATAGTGAAGGCTTGAACCCCTTCACCATGAGCTTCCAAAAGTAGAGAGGTGGGGGTACAAAACTTTCAAGAGGAAAGTTTTGTTGAGGTGGAGAAGGTTTGAAGTGAGTTGAGTGGTTAGGAGGCTTGGGATAATCTTTTGGCTCCTCTCTCGTCTCCCTCAAAACTTCCAAAAATGGTAGAGTTGGTTCACTAGGTGGGAGAAGGGGTGACGGTGCTAATGAATGTAGCACGATCACCTCTTCCTCCATTTTTCTATCCTCAACAACCAACTCCTCATCCCCTTCGAACTCAAAATCATTTCCCATGGTGACCTCACTCACCGAATCCTCGAGTTTGATTTGGGATGGTGTATTTTCGGAATCACGAGCTTCCATTCGGGCCAATGCTTCTAATATAATCCTCACATGCCCCTCAATAGCCTCAACACTAGAGGAGAGCTGAGTGTCCGGCTCCTCACTAGTAAAGGAGTTCAAGTTTGCTATTGTATTCATGACTTCCTCACGTGTCAAACTTGAACTTCCTTGTTGGGCTTGGTTTTGGGGTACGGTATAATGTGGTGATGGCCAACTATTTTGCTCGTATTGTTGGTTTTTCAGCTCATTCTCATACCACCAATCCGGACTACCACTCCATTCCGGATTGTAAGGATTGTGGTATGGATACCATTCTTAAGCATCTCGCCCTTGAAAACCAACATCTCCTACCTCTCGGTAGCACTCTTCACAATATCCTTGGTTTTGGAAACCAAGGGTTCTTTCTCCCTCATAGTGCTCCTCCCAAACCAAATGGCAAGATTCGGTAGGACGGTCGAAATGACACATCCTACAATACCTTGCTTGTAGAGCCTCTCTTCTCATCATGAGTTCCCTCAAGGTAAGACGCTCTATTTAATTTTTTTTTCAAAAGTCCGAAATTATATTGCAAGTGTTCTCGATAAAAACTCACCAAGAACTCAAGCAATACCTACTCCGAACAAAAACAACCACCAAGGAGTGGAAAATAAAAACGACTAGCTAATATGAAACCAAATACACCTAAATACTTAAAAATAAATGCCTCTTCCCCGGCAGCGGCGCCAAAATTTGGGAGGCCGTCGCCGTATCTCTCAAAGTTAATATTTATAAGCCCTTTTATGCTTACTATCTACAACTAGGTAGATAGAGGCAAGTCGGGGTCATCCACGAAGAAGGGGGATCTTCCTAAACATTTAGGCACAAAAGGTTGATATTTGGCTAATAGTAGACATATGTACATACATATAAAAGCATGTAAATGGGGGGGGTGGGGGGTTGGTTGGTTGGTTGTCCTAAGTTATGAAATTAAAACGACAAGATAACTAGCAAGGTTAAGTAACTATGCTAATCATCAAACAAAACTAAGAAAAAGGGGTTTTAAAACTACAAAGATAAAGCCTTGGGGGCAATGGATATCCACTTCCAAACCTAATGTAGATCATTGAACCATTCACTCATTCTATCACATTCGTTACTTGGCTTAACATTAACATACCCATCTAGCAAGAATCACAACATATTATGCACAAGAAGTTCTAAGTTCATGTTCATAGATTTTCATGCAAATGAGCTAAGGAATTCGTCACTTTCCTAACACCCTAACACTTCAATCATAAAAACACTTCCTATTCTCAAACAACATATGACATAAGTGAAGTGAAACATAGCATCAAGAATACATAAATGCTAAATAACAAAGGATTCAAGAACGAGTGAAACAATCTATTCACTACTTCAACTACTTGTTGTGAAGATAAATATTCTATCCTTCTTAGATAGTAGTTTGCAAGAGTGAATTCGACATCTCTTGTCAAACCTCACCAATGAATCCCTTATTACTAAGAGTATCCCATTGATGGCATTTAGCATGAAGAATCAACAAGCTTAGCAACACTTATAAACACTAAACCGTGTCTAAGCATTTAATCAATTCATACATTTACACAAGATTAGTCAAGAACGATCGACATTCATAGACCTCTCTCATTTGCTACCTAACATAAACATGACAACTAATTCGACATCATCACATTCATCTAGCAATTATCAACACACCAACATCATTTAAGAAGCTCTAACTCATGCTCTTGGATTCCACATTAAAAGATGGGAGAATTAGCTACTTTCTCCCAACCCTAACAAGAAATCATGCAAGAAATTCATATACTCAAGCTCCCAACAACATTAATGCAATTAACAATTAACATTCAAAGCTCAATAAATGCACAATAGCATAAGCACCAAATAGATAGATATAATGGTTCTTACTACATAGAAATGGAAGCTTCAATCCTTTTCTCCCAAGATAAAACTAAGTTAGAAAACTAAAATACATAATTAATCATCAAAAACTAAGAAAAGAAAGAAGAAAAAAACCTAGGGTTTTAGCCCAAAAAATGCAGGAAGGAGAAGGGGCCAAAAGCTGCTGAAGAGGAGAAGATAAGGGGAGTATTTATAGCACAAAAATCAAGAAGAAATTCAGACCACTCATCCGTTGCGAGTCGTGACGTGCTCGCGACGAACTCGCGACGAACCATCGCGAGTCGCGACAGACGCAAATTTCAACATTGTTTCTTCTTTCTCTTTTATATCTCATATCCTTCTCTTCTCTTCACTTCTCCACTTCTTCATGTCTTCAAAAAGCTCAAATCCAAGTTTTCAAATCTTCAAAGATATTCTTCAAAATCCTTTTCAGTTTTCAAAGTCTTCAAACAAATTACCTTGTCACACAAAATTCTCTAAAAGGTGGCAAAAATGTAAAAGTCATTTTTAACCCTCCTTAGATAATTTCAAGGTAAAATGTCACATTTAGAGCACAAAAGTGTACAAAATTTAATCCCAAAAGCCCTAATATAACCGTATAAAATGGGCACATCAATTACTCTCGTATGTCGAGGCTAAGGCATCCCTTAGTTCCAGTCTTACACCTTGGATGAATCTCCTCTTCCTTTTATCATTCGTGGAGACTAACTTTTCTGTGAACTTAGAGAGTCTTGAAAACTTTGCCTCATACTCTGCTACGCTCATTGCGCCTTGCTTCAAGTTTATGAATTCCGCTTCTTTCATTTCTTTAACTAGAGGTGGAATGTACTTCATCTTAAACTCCTTCTCATAATTTTCCCAGGTTTAGGGGGTTTCCTCCATTTCCCGCTTCCTTTGTATTATGTTCCACCAATCTTGCACAACTCCTTCTAACTAAAATATGGCAAAACTCACCTTTCACCCATCAGTATAACTCAGGCCTCAGAAGGTTTGAGTCATTGTTTCAATCCAATTTTTGGCGACTTCATCATCTGGGCCGCTATGGAACCTAGGGGGATGAAACTTCTGAAATCGTTCCAAGGCCACATCCACCGTCTCAGGCCATTGACTTCAATCTCTATAAGGAGATCGGGTTTGGTTCTCCCTTTCCATCATGCGGCTCAGTATTTCAGTCACTTGACTTGCGAACAACTCCATCCCACTAGGTGGAAGGTTCTGTTCAGTTGACAGGTTCAACCTTCTATCTTGATCTCCTTCCATTAGTGCCTACACGACATAAGTTTATCTTTACTACATTTAATGGTCCACTCTTGTTGTATCAATTTTAAATAGCCGTGAAGATAAGTATTATGATTCTTACATTCTTGGCTTGTTCTGGGGTTTAAAATTCCATTATTATTATTTAGAAACTTTCCCATTTAAACAAAAAACCTGATTCAAACTCTGGGTTGAGCATCCCCAAATAATTCAAAGGTTTCCTCAGTTCAAATAGAAAGATAACTTTCTTAGTTTTATTTTAAATTCCGATTTTACATTTTGATCCAGCAATCCCTAATTGATTAGCTTTGATACATCGTCTTTGCTTCTTATTTGCTTGAATAGTATAATCTTAAGGGATAAGGATCAATGATTTTACTCATAACTTTTAATTAAATTTTTGTTAGAACAACGGAATCACTCATATTAATAAGTCACTCATATTATTAAGACGGAGGCCCTACTGAATTTTGATGAACGCAGACCAGCTTAATGCAGCTTAATGGGTTTACCGAGCAAGCGGAAAAGGAAGACTTAGTTTTGCTTTCTTTTCTTTGTTGGTCGCACTGCATGTTTTTTTTAAATGCACCCTAATGTGGGGGATATTTATTAGGTTCCCCAAACTTATGTAGAACCAAAAAATGTACAATGATGTTTGGGATATTACATCGATAAGGAAACCCCGTTGCCTTCAAAAGAATAATCTAATAGTAGTGGACTAGTGGATGAAATGTAAAGGAAGTAGTGCTTGCTGGGTCGAGGTCCGGAGGGGTCGAGTCTCCATGGTTTGAGTGCTTGATGGCTAAATGCCTCGGTGGTTTGAAGGCCGCTTAGGGTCGAGGGCTTTAGCGTGCTCGAGGGCCTGGGTGTTCGAGGTATCCGGATCTCGAGGCCTTCAGGCTCAATGATTACAGTGACTCGAGTGCCCGATTGCTCGAATGCTTGAATGACTCCAGCGCTCGAGGGCTCCGGTGCACTAGGGCTCGAGGGCTTGTGTGTATCCAGTGCTCGAGGGCTTGAGTGTTCGAGGGCTAGAAAGTTTGGGGTATCCCGTGCTCGAGGGTTCCAAAGTTATTGAGTGCCTTAGTTCTCGAGAAGCATTGAAGTCTCTAAGCCCCTAAGGTTCCAGACCAGAAAATTAATGGAATTGGTGTATGTCATTGTTCACCTGATTTGTGGCTTTTAGTATTGGATCTTAACATCATCTTATTTAGCTGATTCAGGTAAGTGTTCTTCCTAGACTTGGACTTACCTGTAGTGTTTATGTTACCTGTTGATTGAGATTGAACATTAGCCACCTCAGGTATTGTAGTAGTGTTATCCAGGAAAGGTCCTTCTTCCTCCATTTCTCCTAGCAATGTTTGGTGTGGTGGATAGTTCAATTCTTCTTTTGCTTCTGAGGGTACTCCTGTGTCCTGCAGAATAGAAAATCTACTTGCCATCTTTCTATGTTGAGAAAGTGGAGGATTAGTGTGAGAGAATTTGTGGGTAAAAAGTTTTTGGGACCCTATGTATATTATCCTGAGCATAGACTTTGTGAGTTTTGTTATGGCTTGGTAGTGCTGTTGCTTTAATCAACTCTGTAGTAGGTGATTCTAGATCAGCTTGGGGTGAGTCTGTGAGGTCAAGGATTGGAGATGGATGAGGTGTCTGTGTTGTGTTACTTACAGGACTGACTTTTTGCTGTGCAATAATCTTAGCAGGGTTAGTTTCCAGGTGCTTGGGTATGTAGGAGGATGGTTGCAGTGTAGGGTTAGTAGTGGCTTTTTTATGCAGTGGCTGGTCTTTGAGATGGGTGCTGTTAGTAGGTTGTGGATCACTAACAATTTTAGGCATCTTCTCAAACTTGTTCCCTGTGGGTTGCCATTGTGGAGCTGTGTTGTTCTGGATTAGACCTCTACATTGGTTCAGTGAGTGTCCTAACTTAGCACAATTTTCACAATATAGGGGTATGTTCTCATATTCAATGTTATATTTCCTATTGTTTGAGACAGAGCCCAATCTTATGAAATGATTTAGGGGTTTTTGCAGGTCTATCTCAACACAGAGCTTGATTGCAAATGGCCTAGTTAGCATTTCAGTTGCTAAATCTTTTTTGATGAAATTGCCAATACTATTTCCAATAGCCTCTATAGATGAAGTATTGTAATAGTAAAGGGGAACTTCCCTGATTGTGCACCAGATTGGGACGATCGGCGATTCCTTCTGTGTGGAGAAGTCCGGCGACCATTTGAGGATCTTCATGTGAACTCCGTTGAAGCTCCACAGACCTTTGATCCAGCAGCGTTGATAGTCGTTTGGAAGTTCAAAGAGGATGAGTATATGTTTGTAGTCGAGTGATCCCAATTGGTATTTTCCAGAGAAACCCACAGTCTTGAAAGCCCCTTCCAGCTGCTCCATGGATAATCTCCCTTTGGTGAACTTACCAACAAGGGCATTCGTATAGTGAGCCGAGAGTATGGATATGTCATCATCAGAGTATAAACAAGCTGGTTCTCCGAGGTGTTTAGATTTTGGGGTGATCTCTGGATTGTTTGGTAGGGCTGAAAGGAGTGGCGGATCTTTCGATTGGAGCATTGCGATGAAAGATTTAGCATTGTGGTTGTTGTTTTATCAGCCATGATTTCTGATAAATGGAGCAACTCTCTCGTCAAGGTGAGAGAGAGCTATTTACGGTGGAGATGTGACTCTTTCCGATCTCTACAATAGAAAGCAGATTTCAGAGGGGATGGAGGAGGAGAGAAAAGAGAGCAAAGGTAAAACGGTCACAACACTGCATGCTTAAATGCATCTCCTGTTGACACAAGTCACACTAAAATGCTGATGCGTTGCTTGTATACAATGGGAAATGAACACGTGGTGTATATGTGCTACTTTGTCTGCATTCCATTTTTTTTGTTAATGAATGTATTCATTTGATTCCTGGTAATGTATTATGTATTCAGGGGGTAGGCAGCCGCCTACCCCATTTTCTATTACTATTATTTATTTAATTTTTTTAAAAATAATTATTGTGTGAAATTATAATATTATATGGCTAAATTATTTTTTGTCCCCAACATATATCGCAATACCATCTTTTGATATCATATACATACAGTATCCAATAAATGCAAAATGATTTGTTTGGCCCCCAAATGTGATTTTTAGGTAGACTAAATTATTTTTTTGGTTCCTAACATATGATCTTATACCATCTTTTGGTCCCCAAAACCACCTTGAAAACCACCTTGGAGACCAAATAAATCATTTTGAATTTGTTGGATGCTGAAAGGAAGCGGTATTGGTCTTTGGGACCAAAATATGGTATTACGATATATGTTAGGGACCAAAACAATAATTTAGTCAAATTATATTCTTATAATTTGAATTGAATAGACAATGGTAATTTAAATATTACAAGACTTTATTATAGAACATAATGATTTAATTAACGGTCAATTTAATCGTCAATATTTTGCTTTCAATTGTAAGTTTAATTACGAGACTTTATTATAAAATTTAATAACATAAATATTTTATTAACCACTCAAATTATTATTTCTTACTTGCTTATTATATTTATTGCTCTTTCAAGTGTGCGAATTGCATTTCTTGCTTCCCTCCAACTTATTATCTACTTCTTTTAATTCCTTACATAATTTTATTTTGTTATTTTTCTTGAACGAACTCTAGAATAAAACTAACATTTTATCTTATTTTATTATTACTATTTTTCGTAGCATACCTATTTATCTATTTTATTTCATTTCATTTTAAGCTAAAAATTTTCTTGTAGGATTGGATCTAAAATTATATATGAGAGTAGCCAAATAAGGTAGATAAAATTATATCATTTTTTGGTTAAATCTTAACTATTACATACGTACTAAATTCATTAAGGTCGGGGGTTCACGATAGGACTTCTTGGGACTGGGTTACTTAGCGGGAAAACGAAGCATGATTGTGAAATTCTTGATTCTTTGTGTGTTCTTCATTTTTGGATTGATATATTGATATGAAGTGGAGTATGTCCTTAAAACTATGATATGGTTTTGACTTTATTTTGTATCATTGGACTTTGAGTTATCAATTTGGGATTTGGAAATATTTTTTTGGGTAGTAGTGAATTGATAAGTGGTAGGTTTGGGTATATTTAGGAATCGATGTTGTGTGTAGAAAAATTCTCATTTGATCTACGATTTTGGGATTTATGATATTGGCAGTTTTGTGAGGTGTTGATTGGGGGAATATTAGTTTAGGATGTGGATATGTGAATTTCTTTGTATTCTTGAATCTTTTCTTACTCTAGGACGAGTACGGTTCAAGTGTGGGGAGATTTGATGTGTTCACTTTATACGGTTATTTTGAGACTTTTTGGACTCACTTTTATATCCTTTTGTAATCTAGATCTTGTATTTTGCCTACAAATTCTCTTAGTAGAGCTAAGAGCGACTTTTGCGCTCTTATAACTTTTTTAGGGAGTTTTGTGTGATGAGGCAACCGTGCGAATACTTGAAGATTTGAAGACCCTATTTTGAAGCCTTGAAGACTTTTGAAGATTTGAAGATATGAAGATTTAAAGAGAAGTGAAGTGAGGAGGACACCATGAGACAAGAAGAAGAAAAGTTTTGAAGGTGTTGTTTCTGGCCTCTGTCGCGACTTGTGAAGATTCGGCCGCGAGTCACGATGAACGTATGGCTAGAATCTTTTTTTCTTTTTTTTCTTGTACTATAAATAACACGGTTATCCTCTCTCTTCACTAACTCTTTCTTCCAGATTTTCTACCACTCAAAACCCTACTTTTCTCTACTTTTTTCATCTAGTTTCATCTTTCTTTTATGTTTTAATTGCATTGGATTGTTAGTACGATTCTTAGTAGCCAAACTCATCACCTGAGAGCAATTGATTAAAGCTTCCAAACCCATGCAGTGAGATTTTCTATTTTTCTCTTTCATGAGCATTTATTGCTTAGCATTTATTGTGTCATTAATGTTGACATTTGCTTCATTCATGCTATGGGTTGAATTGCTTTGGATTGTTAGTACGATTCTTAGTAGCTAACTCATCACTTAGAAGCAATTGATTGAAGCCTCTAAACCCATGTAATGAGAATCTCTATTTTGTTCTTTCATGAACATTTATCGTTTAGCGTTTATTGTGCCATTAATGTTGACATTTGCTTCATTTATGTTATAGGTTGTTTGAGAATATGAAATGATTGTATGATTGAAGTGTTATAAGGTTAGAGATGTGCACAATTTCTTAGCTCTTTGACATGAAACTCCAAGAATATGGAATTAGAACTTCTTGTGTTGTAATGTGATTTTAATGTTGTTAGATGAGTATGTTAATGTGGTTTGTTACCATATTTATCCTAAGGTAGTAATAAAGGTTGAATCTTAAATGTTTATTGTTTTAGGTAAAACCTAATAAATACTTTGTTTGGTTAAATGGCTACGCATTTGGTACAATGCTTGTAGTTGTTATCAAATCTATGGTTTTTTGTGTGGAATGTCATTGATGAAATACCTTTAGGTGTTGTTTGTCTAAAGTGATCATCAATGAGGTTTGCAAATTGTCTTTGATTGCTTTTGCAAATTACTCTTAAGAAGAAAGAAATGTTCATCTTTGAAATGAAGTGATAGCATTCACCAAATGCATTAAATGTGAATGAATGCGTGAATGAATCTATGATCTATACGAGGTTTGGAAGTGGGAATCAATTGCCCCCAAGACTGTCATTGTTGATTTTATCATCTCTTTGTAGCTTGTTGCATGTTTATCTTAATCTCTAGTTTATGATAGCTCTTTGTCTTTAATTTCATAACTTGGGAAAACCAACCCCTCCCCCCTATATATACCTATATATCTATATCTATATCTAGGCTATCATACACCTTATATGCATGGACCCTTAGGAAAATCCCTCTTCTTCGTGGACGACTCCAATTTACCACTATCTACTCAATTGTATTTAGGAAGCACTTTTGGACTTATAAATTATAAATTTGAGAGGTACGACAACGACTTGCGAGAATTATAAGATTTTTAAGATATCTCAAGCAAATAATGGATTATAGAATCAATTACAAAGGATACCCATTAGCTTTTGAGGGTTATTCTGATCCAAGTTGGATCACAAAAAAAGAGGATCACCATCCACAAGTGGTTGGATATTTATTTTGAGTGGAGGAGATATTTCTTGGGCATCAAAGAAATAAAGTTGTATAAGTGACTCTACCATGACTAGTGAATTTGTAGCATTGGTCACACCAAGAAAATAAGATAAATGGCCGAATAACTTGCTATATGAAGTACCAATGTGGCCTAAGCCTATATCGCCTATATCTATACATTTTATAATGGAAAATTGAGGCATATCAGAGTGGGACATAGTATGGTTAGAGAATCGATCACAAGAGGAGTCATAACCGTGGACTTAATCAAATTCAAAGAAAACTTGGTTAATCCTTTAACCAAAGGATTAAGTATAGAGTTGGTAGTGAAAACATCCACTGAGATGGGACTGAAATCCATACTATAGATCATAAAATGGTGGAAACCTCAATCCGACGCTAGAGGGTAAAGTACATTGTTAAATGGTTGGAGCACTAGCTAAGAATGTAGTATTCATTTTCTACTAGTATATGAGAGGATGAACTTAGTGTTCTTAAGAGGTTCAAGAAATGTCAAATACGATGTATTCATATGTTGTTTGCATGAAATAAAAAAAATACTTTGTATGGCGGGGACATATGAACTTGGTTGTGTGAATGTATGACTTGAAGTCAATCAAAGTCCTGGATTAAAATTTGGAAAATTCATGAATAGGATTGAGACATATGAATTCATATGTGTTGTTTTATATCAATTTAGAGGAAGCAAATCTATGTGTGGCTAATATACGTGGCTCGTTACATAAACCGTTAGTTCAAAACTTTGCCTACCAAACAGCTTGACGAGTTATAAAAACTTTCACTAAGGTAGTGGTTCAATCAAAAGACACCATTACTAATACATGTTTTATCAGAGTGGGTTTACTGACCTAGAAAATAGTTTTCAATAATTGAAAATGGTGGGGGATTGTTGGTATCTGTCTTCCCAAGCACCATATAATAGATATTGTTTGCTTTGGATGTTTTTAAAACCAGGGGTAATTCTATCCTTTTGACTTTTCTAACTTGCTAAAATAACACCGTTTTGCTACGAAAGCTTACTGATAGTGATGAAAGCAGGATACAACGGCGTCGTATACATCTATGTAATCATGGGAGAGATGTCCGACTCCAATCGGTGTTCAACTCCAATTAGTGTTCGATTATGCTCTTCTCATTTTCTTCCATTACCAAGCTCATTCTAATGCTTTCCACCACCGTGAAGTTCCATCGTAAGCTCCTGCCTTTGATTGAAAATCTACTCCAGAAACCTCTTGGGGATTGCGTTGCACTTGAATATTCTTGAGTGGAGGTTTGGGATCAAATATGGATTTGCACTGGTGGGATTGCAGGAGTATTTTTACGATTCAAGTTTGGGATTATCTTGGGTTGGGGATTACGTTTTCAATGACTTATTTTGCTTTTTTAAGCCTTCTACTATACCTTGACTAATTAATTGTGCATATGTATGCTTTAAATATTTGTTGTCAGAAGAACTTTATATGTTACTCGTAATGCTCTTGGTGAGCTTGCCTGGGTCTTGGATTGGAAATTAGCTGGCAAGGCATGTTCTTCCCCCGTTTATGTGTGATCTCCGCACTTGGAATCCTTGAGTGTTTTGTCATTGACAGTTGGATATTTCTTAGTTTTCATCATGGAAATTACAAGAAACTTCTTTATAGTAGACTATAGCACATGATCAATTCATTTATGTTTCTACTTTAGAGTGTATTCCCCTATGGGTTGATTGCATTCTCTCAAATGAATACCAATGTGAATATTGAGATTAGAGAAAACGGATTTGATAATAGGTCATTTTGAACAATGTCTCGGGATGATTTTCCAAGCGATTTGGTTAGGGTAATTATTTATCAACAATGTTTAATCATGCTCAAGAAGTATAATGATTTTTCATGATGTCACATGTCAGACTGTTTACTTCGATGTCTCAACTGAACCCCCTTTTTATATTATTTGACATGAAGCATGATAGATTGAATTAATGTTTTTAAATCATAAATTTTCTATCCCGACTCCTGAGTAGGACATTTACGATACTCTATTTTTTTCATTCCTTGTCCTATATATTGGTGGACTTTTGTTAAATCGAAAAAGATCCATGCCAAAACTATAACAATCAGTGAGAAAAAGCAGAGCTGCACTAAGTTTGTGCACCCCAGGTTTTCTTACATGGATTCTTTTTGATAAATTCTCTGTTGTTTTTATCTCCAGATGTGTTAGAGTGGACCAATCAGCAGCGTCAATGAAATTGTATTATCTTAGCAACGGAAGTGCAAGACTTGGCTTCTGGTGAGAATTACTAATATGTGCAGTAGTATATTTTGAGTTATAAATATTCAGTTTCTCTGTTGAATTCCTTTCATTTCTTTCAAAATCTTGGTTATTTTCATTTACTTATATTTCATAGCATATTATTAAATCTATGTATCCGGGAGTATACAATGATGGTTGTCAGAAGGATTTCTATAGATTAGAATGACACCATTTTTTACATACTAATTGAAGAGCTTCTCTTTGTCTGCTACTTTCTTTCAATCTAAATATGATAAACCTATAGCCTCTATAGTTTGGATCCCTTATTCTCTAATGACATGAAAAATAGTATTTGACATATATAAAACCCTGTTTTTAGGTAGTTAGGCACTAGGCTTCTCGAAATAGCTTTCGTTTGGGCTAATGATAATGTTTCTGTTTGATGATTCACCTGCGGCAGCAATCTGGTATGCTTACATTTTTTGGGTATGTTATGTTCAATATTTTCATAACTTGGTAAGAAAAATATTTGGTGTAACCATGTGTCACAGACCTCTTGTATGTATATAGAAGCTACTGGTCATGATTCTATATTGAAAAACAAATTGTTTGGAAGAAAATAAATCGTAGGCTTTCTATATCACACACTCATACACTGAAATCTGAGTTCAGTTATGGGATGTGATATGATTTATTTATTTATTTTACTGTATGTTAATTATTAAAGTAGAGTAAGCTTCGATCACAATAGAATGCGTGGTTTTTGTATCTGGTTTCACGGCTATGAACTTGTTTTACTTTTATACCTTCAATTAGGTTGCTTTCATGTGCACTAGTTTTAGGGTGTATTTATTCGAGCTTGTCAGATATTTATTCGATTGTATATACCTTTTGTCAAAGTTTCCTATTAGTGAATGATTGCTACCGTCATATGAAGAGTCTCGTTTTGTATTTGAATTTCGAGATGTTAATTTTAAATGTGAAGTGTAGAATGTTACCTTAAGTGGTCTTTTGGTTTTCTACCATAATTTTCTGAATGATGAGGCCTTTTATGGTGTCACTGTCTCATTGGTACTTGAGAGTATCAATTATGCCTTTGGGTTGTTAGTGTTATCTTTGCTGAATCTTGATGCCATCTACACATTTATGCATTAGACTAAAGGTCGTCGGACTTCCAGGCGGTATTTCTTTTGAGCATCTGTTCACCGTTGGATCTTGCTAATACAACCATCTATAGGTTTTAATAGAGATATACTCGATTTAGAATCAGGATAGTAAAGGAATACCCTTTCTGATTAGTTTCGTATATATCCCGTTCCTTATTTTTTCTACTTTGTATAACCTTTGTACTCACTATATATATATATCAATACACATAGCCACAATTTTTTTTGGGTTTTACATTCTATCATGGTATCAGTCAGGTCTCTCAATGGTATATAAGTGGTCCAACGAGCAAATGGTTGAGGGCCGTTAGGCCCAACTTAATGGCATCCAATGGCGAAGTGGTGATCGTGGGACATCCCACTATCCTCGCCCCTAAAAATAGGGAACCATAACCACATCAGTGTATAAATATAACAAGCTCTGAATGAGCTGAGCTAAGTGTAAATATCTTTAGAAATTCCAGTTTTAGGAAGTGAAAATTGACTTGTTCATTGGAGTCTTTCTCCCAGAATCATTTCCAGGATAATTTTTGCAGATAAGGAGATTCTTGGAGTGGACAACCAACTTGCTTGAGCGGTCTACCACATCATTTGGTGCCGATTGTGAGGAATCATTTTTTTTTTGTTTCAAGATCATTCAGGTACATAATGGTGTTCACCAGGAGTGAGAGGGGCCAAAACCATCAGTTACACAAACAAACGCTGGGACACGATAGAAAAATACACCATCATCAAGAATGAAACCCAAATAGGGAAAATGAGCACAACAAGGAGGAAGCAAAGGATGAAGCAGAGTCTTCGAACAATAACGATGACAAGGAAAATATGGCGTTTGCTGCGTTCTTAGAAGCGAACAGAGAAAGTGTTTATGACTGATGAGACGTCAAATGCATGTATTTTCCAAAGCATTTAACATCTCTTTTGTCATCTTTTGGTTGGAAGATCGCTAGATTTATGTAGGTTTACATCATAAGGGGTTTAGATTACCATTTTCGGTTTTCATATCTAAATCATTCATTTTGTAACCTATTTATAGTCTAATGGATTTTTGGTCTTACGTGCGTCTAGATTCCTTTTTGTAAGCTTAATTTGAAGATTGATCGTAAGCACTTTGGATTTGTTTAGTGAAGGCCATTTAAAAGGATGGTATAAGATTGAAGGCCACGAGTCAAAATGTGGTAGAAGATAGAAGGGTCGAAGAAGGAAGACAAAGAAGCAGATGAATTGCGACCCTGAAGTTTGGACAAAGTTCATATAAATATACAAGGATAATAAACCTCCAAGGTTGGTACCATTGGATTTGTCTTCTCGAGCACTATAAAATTGATTACAAGAACTCCCAAAACGGATCAGCGATTCACCCGTAGCGATGAAAATAAGAAGAGGGCAGCAGCACCATTGCAGGCCGCAGTCCCTTCCTTGCGGCCTGCAACTAAAATGCTAATTTTCCACATATGGGTAAGCCCCTTCGTTGCAGGCCGCAACCCCTTCCTTGCGGTCCGCAACAAACACTATTTGGCCCAACTTTAAAAGCTGAAATCAGCTTTTAATTCCCTTATTCATTTTTTTCTTCCCAAATTTGCCCCTGCAAAAACCCTTGTTTTTCTTCATCTTTTCTTAGGTTTTGCATCTCTTTCATGAATTCTTGTAGATTTGTTGTGGGCTTTCATAATCTAGACTAAATACTCTCTTGGGAGCAATTGGTAAGCATTTCTAGTATGAATTTGTGAGATTCTATTTATCCTATTTTGTGCTTTGATTATCAAGTATATTTGGTGCTTTATTGTGTGATTGATGCATGATTTAGACTAAGATGATCAACTAGTTGATGATTTTGGATTGATTATATGCTAGGTTTTTTGTCAATGTTAGGTTATAATTATGAGTGACAACTAATTATAATTGTTGATTGATAGAGTTGCTTAGAGCAAGGTTGAATTTAGATAGATTTGCCTAATTATCAATGTAGTCCACTAATAACGATTAGCATGAAGGCCGATCCTTGTAGATGTTATTAGTAAACATGTTTGTGATATCTATGTGTTTCTCTCCTCTAGGGCATTGTGGTAGTCATGTTGGATCTCCTTGTGTATTTCTATCCTCGAGTAAATCTATGGCGCAGATCGTCTAGGGTAACCCGAGGATAAGGGTTATTGTGTCGCATCGATCGCTCACTCTAACTATAATCGAGGAGAAGTGAGAAGTGAGAGAAAATTCTCTCTGGAGAGAAAAAAGGGCGCAGCCCTTCTCCGGACAACCGGGGCCGATTTTCTTCCAGTTTCTCTCCTACGAATCAGAGTTTCCGGCGAGGAATCCGACATTAATGTTGGATTCCTCGCCCGACATCTTTCGAGGTATGATTTGTGCTTGAATTTGAAGATTTGATATTTGGATCTGGAGGTTTTGGGTGAAGATCAGATTTTTCGATCTTGAAGTTGTGGATGGAGCGTATTTGATGAAGATCTATCATTGTTCCAAGTAAGTTTTAATCTTTCGTTGATAGATCTAATCTAGATGATTGATGAGGGGTTTATTTATGATGAATCTGTGTGGATTTGTATGGAAGATTATTTGTTTATGGTGGATAGTCAATGTGATGTTCATGTTGGATTGAGAGTAGAGATGAATTTGAAGCATGAATTTTTGGTATTTGGAAGAGTTCATGATGGATCTGTTGAGAGGGCATTCATGTGATCAGATGCCCCACTGTCCATGATTGTCTGCTTTAATTGGAACTTCGACTAGATTGCTGTGTTTCATGCCAAGAATTTAAATTTATTTTCTTGACTGATGAACAATCATGTGGGATTCAAGATTTTGGGTGTTTGAATGTTTTTGTTTGATGGGGTTGATGGTTTGGGATTAGTCGGATTCAAGACAGATGTTTGGAGTTAATTGGTTTAATTGGAATCATTAACGACCATAGGCCCAAGGTTTTCTCCTCGTTGTTTCAATCTCATGATAGTATTCAGATCTAGATGAATGGAGGAGCAGATTTTTTGTACAGGTTGGATTATTTGGATGATGATTGTTAGAATTTTCCGGTCGGGTTCGCCGGAAAAACACTTTTTCCGGTGGGTTCTAATGCTTATCATGTCTTGAAGGTTTCAGATTCGTTTGGTCAAGCATTATCCGATTGGAAAATATTTGGGAAATTTTGGATTTAGGAGGTTGGTTTTTTTTTCTCGTATTTTTCCGATTGGAAGTCACCGGAAAAAACGATATTCTGGCGATGGTAAAGCATGAAATTGCCTCAGTTCTCTGGCCTTAGACTCGGATTCGTATTTGTTCATGTTTGGGATGCATCTTAGGGCTGGAAAAAGAGAACAAATGGATGTTGATTTCGTTGTTTTTGCTCGCCGGAAAAACATTTTTCCGGCAAGGATAATGGTATTTTTTTGGCCGGATTGTAATGCTCGGATTTGGAGGAGGAAGTTCCTTGTTTTAGTTGCTAAATCCAGCCAAATTGCACAAGGGAAGATGCCTAAATTTTGGTGGAATTCTTATTGCCAAATTGATGCGGATTCCGGCGTGAATTTTCCAGATTCCAGCGGTTTCTGACGCCGGAAAACTGGGATGCCGGCAAGGGACTGGTTCTGGGAGCTCGACCCAGTTGTGCGCGCCGCCGGGTCATAATACCCGAGCAAGGAAAATGGAGCAGCGGCTCTTTTAGGGTTTTGACCCGTTTGGTGGTGGCCGGGTCATATGACCCGGTCATGGAGGCAACCGGATCTAGGGTTAAACCCTAGCTGATGGGCCAAGGGTTGGGCCATTCGAGATAGCAGCTGGGCTGATTTAAATAATGCAAACCAGGTCCTCTTATAACCCGGTTGAAAACCGGTTGAAGGAGCTGGCCGGGTCATGCGGCTTTGGACCTGGGCCGAGTCAATGGGCTGAAACAAAAGGCACTGCTGGGCCAAAAATGGGAATAGCGGGCGGACTAAATTGCAAGAAGAAACAGGTCAAGCTTATAACCCAGTTTTAACCCGGTCAATGGCTTCACACCTGGTGGTGGCTGCGGTCAAGTTGAAACCCTAGCTTAGGGTACTGGGCCGAGCGCTGGGCCGAAAGTGGAGCTTCTGGGCCGAGGGAATTAATCAAGCGGTTAGGCCGAATTTAAAGGCTCTTGGGCCTAATTAAATGAAATATTTTTTTCAGCTTACATGCATTATTCTTGGGGGAATTTCCTTCATTTTTGGGCTCTAATTTGTGGATTATTGTGGAGTTTTGGCCTTCTCATTGGGCTAAAATTGTATTTGGTGGATAATTGCATATTTTCCACTTGGAGGGTGGGAGAGCGGCCTTTCTACATTTGGTTGCTTGACCACAGGAGTTGGGTAGTGGGTTAATTAATTAGCATACGCGAAATTAATTAACTCACTGCTAGTAGTTACTTGGACTTGACGGTCATTACGCGCTCTATGCTCGCGCTACACTTTTTGTGTTAAATTAGCATAAAGCTGTCCATTTGCTCAAAATGGAGTGGGCAATTATAGAATCGCCAGGCTTGACGCACGCTGCATAAGTTGTGTCCGTTCTCTCCATCCTTAGGAGGGCTACTTTTAGAGGGATTCACAAGAGCTATTGGCACTGCCTATGACACTCTTGCCCTCTAAATTAGCCTCGGTTCATATCAAGAGAACGTTTGAAGGCCAATAACACCCCTCTATCCTCACCTTAGGGGTGTATATGGTAGAAGCTGCTCCTCCTTTGGCGGTCCTAGCTTCATTCGGATTCAGCAACACTAGCACACCATGGCGACCATTCAAGACCCGAGTACACCGCACTCGGCTGCGCTTTCTGTCTACCACTGGCGTCCTCCACATTATTTTCTTTAAGACCCGAGTCTCGGTTGCGATGAGGATTTCATATGAAGAGCCAGTACACATTTCTGGTTGCTATGTATAGGTCCAGATTTACACATCCGGACTTGCAGTTATTTTTCCCTAGGCTTAGTATTTTCTAGCTTAGGGTTAGCATTTCTTTAAAAATAATTTGGGGGGGGGGGGTGGGTACCCCCCTCTCCCCCGCTTCTTTTTCCCTAGGTTTTTAGCCTAGGGTTGGATTATGTTTTGTATTTGGTAGGGCTCTTTTAGGGCTCTACCGTGGGTTCCACCATCTATACTATTTACCTATTTACTCGAGGAGAGGTGAGAAATATCAGCACTTGAAAGGTGTAGATAAGTTCTCCACAATATGTGATCAATGCATAAAAATAGGATAATTAATCTATGATCGAAGGATGACTAGAAATGTAAACCAATTGTGCCCAAGACTCGTTATAATCTCAGTTACATCATTTGTGCTACTTGTGATCATTTTTGCATCGTTCTTTATAGTTGTTTGTTAATTTAGTTACTTTAAGTAGTTGTAGTGTTTTTCCAAAACCAAACCCCCCATTTTATTTCCACACACGTAGAGTGACGTCTTTGTGTGCTTTTTAACTACGCTTAACACTAGATAAAACCCTCTTTTCCTCGTGGACAACCCTGTCTTACCACTAGATACTATTTAGTAGTGAGCCATGATTTGGGCTTACAAATATTATCTTTGAGAGGTACGGCGATGGTTTCCCAAATTTCGTTGCTGTTGCCGGGGAAGAGGCATATTTTGTTGAGTGTTAGTGTAGTTCTTTGTGTGTTTTTTTCCTCATTGTGTGTTCTTGTTTGTTCATAGTTTGTGCTTGTTTTATTTTTGTTGTTTTTCGAAAGGATGCATTGCTTTTTTTCTTGGTTTATGGTACGTGCTCGTTCCAAGAACCGAGAACCTTTGCATTACAACCCCAAATTTTTCATGAGTATTTGTTTTTATTTGTTTTTTTGTTTAGAATGTGTATTGCTTGAGTTCCTGGTGTACTTCTAACCATAATCCTTGCACTACCATTCCAAATTTTTGAAAAAAGGAAAAAAATGGAAGATTTCACCTGGAGGGATTTCATGATGAGAAAAGAGTCTCAACAAGCAAGTTTTTGTAGGATTTTTCATTCTGATCATTCTACTGAGTCTTGTTATTGGTTGAGAGAGGAGTACTACGAGGAGAATAGTACCCTTTATTTTCAAAACCAAGGGTATCATGAGGACTGCTATGAAGTAATTGGAGTTATTGGTTTCCAAGGTCAAAGAGCTCAAGAATGGTATCCATAATATGACTCTTACAATCCGGAGTGGAGTGGTAATCCAGATTCGTGGTATGGGAATGCAATGAAAAACCAACACTACGAGCAATATGATTGGCCTTCATTAACTTATGACATGCCCTGAAACCATGCTCAAGGAGGAGGTTAAAGCTCGTATGAGGAGCTCATGCATGCTATAACCAACATGTTCGCTAACTTGGAAGACTGAACTGCAACTAGAATTGCTAACGTGGAGAACCGCTCTTCTGCAAGATTCAAGAGTTTGGAGACCCAAATTAGCCAACTTGCATCTTCCGTGAGCCGTTTGGAAGCTCGATATTCCAAAGATAGAGCATACCAAGTTGAACTCAAAGATACGGTGTGTGAGGTCACCTTGAGAAATATATTTGAGTTCCAATGGGATGGGGAGTTGGTTGAGGAAGACAAAGAAGTTGAGGAAGAGGTGATTATCCTATATTCATTGCCATCATCACCCATTCCTCCACCAATTGAACCAACTCCACCATTTTTGGAATTCTTGGAGGAGACAATAGGGGAGCTAGATTATTATGCCAAACTTCCAAACCACCCATCTCCTTTGAAACCATCTCCACCTCCACAAAACTTTCCCCTTGAAAGTTTTGTATCTCCACCTCTCTACTTTTGGATGCTCATGGTGAAGGGGTCCAAACCTTCACCATATGGATAGCATTAGGGTCGTACCGACGACCTTAAAAATACGGAGCTTCTTGGGAGACAACCCAAGCTTTTAAGTTAGGCTAGTATTTTTATTTTCTTGAAAAAAAAATCAACCATGTATTTAAACCCTTACCCAAAACCAAAAGAATACCACCACAATCCACCACCTAAAACCACCATCTAGGAGTACTACTAGTTGTTGTCTTTTGTGAGTGTTGATCGGGATTTGCATAGTTGTGGAATCGTTGGGGATGGGTTGAAGTTGCATATTTGGCAGAGTTTGAGAACATAGAGGAAAGAATATTCATTGAGAAGTGAGCATTTTCATCACTGTGAAGGACCTCTAAGGTCCTCGTTGTGGGTATTTTTTCTTTCTCCCTTATTTCTTTATCTTGTCATTTGGTTCACATTGAGGACAATGTGTGTTTCAAGTGTGGGGAGGTTAAGAGAAATATATCTCATTGTATTGTATTATAGTGTGCATATGCTCTACTTTGATTTTTTTTAAAAAGAATTCCCACTAAGTTGAAAACTTGAGAGGGAAACTTAGAAAAAAGGGGGAGGCCCAGATAGGTTGAAAACCCGAAAGGGCAGCCTATGGAAAAATGAGAGGCCAAATGATGTGGAAAAAGGTGAAGGCGAGCCTTGAAAAAAAAATTGTGTGAAGCTAGGATGAAAACTCGAGAGAGCTCCTAGGAAAAATGAGAGAAAATGAGAGGAATTGAAAAATTTTATGCCTCTCTTGACTTGTCTATTGGGTAGCTTCTTTGGTAGAGTAAGCTAGTTTTGGCACTTGTGTTTTATACCTCACCTTTGGTTGGTATGATGGTTTAGATTATCTTAAACTTGGGATGTGAGAGTGTGAGAGATTCTTATGTCTTGGGGGTTAGAGTAGTTTAGGAATATGATGTTGGATGTTTTGGGAAAACTTTTGCATGCTAGCTTATGCTTAGATATTTTTTGTTCTTATTTACTCGAGGATGAGTAAAGGTTTAAGTGCAGGGAGGTTTGATAAGACGTCAAATGCATGTATTTTCCAAAGCATTTAACATCTCTTTTGTCATCTTTTGGTTGGAAGATTGATAGATTTATGTAGGTTTACATCATAAGGGGTTTAGATGACCGTTTTCGGTTTTCATAGCTAAATCCTTCATTTGTAACCTATTTATAGTCTAATGGATTTTTGGTCTTACGAGCGTCTAGATTCCTTTTTGTAAGCTTAATTTGAAGATTGCTCGTAAGCATTTTAGATTGGTTTAGTGAAGGACATTTTCAAGGATGGTAGAAGATTGAAGGCCACAAGTCAAAATGTGGTAGAAGATAAAAGGGTCGAAGAAGGAAGACAAAGAAGCGGATGAATTGTGACCCTGGAATTTGGAAAAAGTTCTTATAATGATCTGAGAATAACCAGGCTCCAAGGGTGGTACCATTGAATTCGTCTTCTCAAGCACTATAAAATAGACTACAAAAACTCCCAAAATGGATCAGCGTTTCACCCGTAGCGATGAAAATAAAAAGATGGCAGCAGCACCATTACGGGCCGCAGCCCCTTCCTTATAGTCCACAGCGAACACTTTTTGGCCCAGCTTTAAAATTTGAAATCAGCTTTTAATTCCCTTCTTCTTCAGTTTTTCTACCCGAATTCCCCCCTTCAAAAACCCTTGTTTTTCTTCATATTTCCTTAGTTTTTGAATCTCTTTCATGAATTCTTGTAGATTTGTTGTGGGTTTTCATAATATAGACTAAATACACTCTTGGGAGCGTTTGGTTAGCATTTCTAGTATGAATTTGTGAGATTTTATTTATCCTATTTTGTGCTTTGATTATCAAGTATATTTTGTGTTTTCTTGTGTGATTGATGCATGATTTAGACTAGGATGATCAACTAGTTGATGAATGTGGATTGATTATATGCTAGGGTTTTGGTCAAACCCGGAAGACTTTGACTTGTAGTCAATGCAATTGTTGTTGGTCAATGTTAGGTTATAATTATGAGTGACAACTAATTATAATTTTTGATTGATATATTTGCTTAGAGTAAGGTTGAATTTAGATGAGTTTACCTAATTATCAATGTAGTCCACTAATAACGATTATCATGAAGACCAATTCTCGTAGTCGTTATTAGTAAATATGCTTGTGTTATCTATGTGTTTCTCGCTTGTAGGACATTGTAGTCATGTTGGATCTCCGTGTTCATTTCTATCTTTGGGGTCTAGGGTGACCTGATGATAAGGGTTATTGTGTGGCGCCGATCGCCCACTCTAACTATAACCGAGGAGAGGTGAGAAATATCAACACTTTAAAGGTGTTGATAAGTTCTCCACAATATGTGATTAATGCATAAAAATAGGACAATTAATCTATGATCGAAGGATGACTAGAAATGTAAACCAATTGTGCCCAAGGCTCGTTATAATCTTAGTTACATTATTTGTGCTACTTGTGATCATTTTTGCATCGTTCGTTCTAGTTGTTTGTTAGTTTAGTTACTTTAAGTAGTTTTAGTATTTTTCCAAAACCAAACCCCCACTTTGTTACCACACACGTAGAGTGACATCTTCGCGTGCTTTTTAACTAAGGTTTAACACTCGATAAAACCCCCTTTTCCTCGTGGACGACCCCGTCTTACCACTAGGTACTATTTAGTAGTTAGCCGTAATTTGGGCTTATAAGTATTATCTTTGAGAGGCACGGCGATGGCTTCCAATGACCAATTTTGAAAATGCTCAAGCAAAAACCCCTAGAACTAAAAAAAGGGTGATTCAAGAGCGTGGAATCCTTAACTATGAAGAAGAGTTATGTTACATCGTTGTAGAAGATGATGCAGATAAATCACCTTTAGCTCCACATTTGCGTGATTTTAAAATGCCAAAGTACTTCAAGCTTCCTTTGCATGTAAAAATCTACGATGGCACCACGGATCCAAAAGAGTTTCTGCACTCATACAAAAATAGAATGAGATTTTGCGACGCAAACATCGAATTAGTTTGCAAGGCATTTCCTATCTTTTTGACAGGAACAACGATCACTTGGTATGAAGACCTTCCAAATGGGAGCATCAAATCTTGGGCACAGTTGTCTGACCTATTCCAGGGTCGCTTGTACTAGAAACAAAAGTTCACTAAGATAATCGCAGATCTCAGTAACATAGCCCAGTGAAGTGATGAAAGCCTGGCATAATATCATAATCAGTTTGTCATTGAAAGCTTACAGGTTCGTGACTTGTCCTTCCAGTCATCATTAGGAGTGTTCACAGGAGGCATGCGATCAGGAGAGTTTTATAAAGAGCTAACGAAGAACATGCCTGAAAATCCAAGGGAGGTACAAAAGATGATTGAGCAGTGTGTATGAACGGAAGATGCAAACAATCGTAAGATAGAGCGGGAAAGAGGCAAAAAGTGAACAATGGAAGTAGTGTCTTTATAGAAGGGATTCATGAAAAAAGGTAAAGGGAAGCATCCCTTTCAAAGGAAGAAAACTAGGTTTGCATAATGCAACATTTCTGGATACACCTTTGACAAGGCCAAGGAAAGAAATATGGCAAGCACCCATGCTAGCACCACTAGAAAAAAGATCCAGGGAATATTATTGTGCTTTCCATAAGGGTCATGGCCATGACACTGAGTATTGCAGAGACCTAAGAAGATAAATTGAAGAAAATTTGAGGAATGGCTTCTTAGGTGAATATAGAAAAGAAGGGGAAAGCCAGTATGGAAAAATTAGCAAAATAACAAACACCTTAGCAAGGAGTCAAGGGAAAACATCCACATTGCCAAAGAATCAAAATATGACAATTGAAATTGATGGCAAGGAGGACAAAGGCGATGAAATACCAGAAATAGTAATCTTGTCTATACATGGATCCATGGAGTTATTGTCCAACAATGCTTGGAAAGCTAGAGCGCGATAATCTCCCCCACAAGAACTTGTTGACAAAAGATTCTGATCGGATGAGGCGGTCACCTTCATCGAAGGGGATGCAGTGCCGAATGCTTTGCCTCACAACAACCCCATGGTAATTATAGCAAAAATCGGAAATGCTATTGTACTTAGAGTGTTCGTAGATGATGGAAGTGCGGTCAAAATACGATTTTTTGACTGTTTCGACAAGCTGGGTTTCAAGCAAATGGACCTCAAAAATCCACATCCTCGTTAGTTGGATTCACAGGGCGATCAGAAATGCCTTTAGGCAATAAACAACTACCGGTCACTATTGGGGAAAATGGAAGAAATTGTACCATCATGTGTGACTTCGTAGTCATGGATGCTCCAAGTATGTTTAATGCTATAATATGAAGATCATGGATGAATAGAGCAAAGGCCATATGGTCTCGTTACCACATGGTTATGAAATTCCCAACTCCGATCAGAATTGCAACTATAAGAGAAAACCAGCAAATTTTGAGGCAATGCATGGTTATCGCAATGAAGGTAGGAAGATTGAGAGATAAAGCAAAGATGGTTAACATGATCTCAAATGGAGAATTGCTAAATTAGCTAGAATTAGTAGTCGATATGGGGGAAGAAACAGAGCAGGTTAGCCTGGATAACAAAGATAGCTCAAAGTGTGTAAGGGTAGGGAAATACCTTCCCAAGGAAGAGAAGAAGAGAATCATAGAAATCCTGCAAAGTAAAAAAGAAAATTTTGCATGGAGTGTTCATAACATGGGAGGAGTAGACCCACACATCGCTGCACACTCTTTGAATATTAGTGACGTGGTCAAGCCAGTCAAACAAAAAATAGCGCAACTTTGGGAATGATAATCAGAAAGCAATCAAAGAAGAGGTTACATCATTGCTTCAAATCAGCACATTAGAAGAGGTCATATACCCAAAATGGCTCGCACACCCAGTTATGGTAAAGAAGTCAGATGCAGGATTGAAGATGTGGATTGATTTTATAGATTTTAATAAAGCATGCCCCAAGGACTGTCATCATCCACCAAATATTGATCAGCTAGTTGAGGCAATTTCAGTGTATCAGGTGTTAGCATTTTTAGACACATACCAGGAATATCATCAAATATTAATGAATCCAAAAGATGCAGAGAAAATGGCTTTTATAACAAGCTTAGGGACATTTTGTTACATAAAGATGCCGTTTGGGATGAAAAATGCAGGAGCAACATGCCTGCGAGTAGTGGATAACACATTTCATAATCAAATAGGGTGAAATGTTGAAGTATATGTCGATGACATGGTTATCAAAAGTGGGAAGGTGGATAGCTTCGCTGCAGATTTTCAAGAGACGCTGGACACACTAAGTGCCATAGGGATGAGGCTTAACCCCAAGAAGTGTGTATTTGGGGTAGGCATAGGAGAATTATTAGGATACAAGGTGTCCTCAAAGGGAATCGAGGCTAGCCTAGAGAAAGTTCAAGCTATAGTCAATCTACCTCAGCCGCGAACTGTCAAATAAGTACAAGTTCTAGTGGGGTCACCGGCAGTGCTCAGCAGGTTCGTCTCAAAAGCCGCAGAAAAGCATATTCCACTATTCAAAGTTCTAAGAAAGGCCAAGAAGTTTAGTTGGAGTCAAGAATGCCAAATAGCATATGATGGTATGAAAGAACAACTTCTAACATTGCCAGCGCTGAAATCACCCACCCCTTGAGAGACGTTATACTTATATTTAGCGATCTTGCAAAAATGTGGTCAGCTATGTTTTGGTTCGTCTTAAAGACCAAAAAAAAGTACATGTCTATTATATTAGTAGAATATTACAGAGCACAGAGAAAGCGTATATGCCAGTGGATAAACTAACCTTAGCCTTGGTATACTCAGCACGAAGACTACGAATGTATTTCCATGCTCATCACATCATGGTTTACAATGATTTTCCAATAAAAAACATCGATAAGCCTGATTCATCAAGAAGATTAATGAAGCCGGCCCTAGAATTAGGTCAATTCAAAATACAACTTGTACCTAGAACAACGATCAATGCTCAAGTATTAGTAGACTTCATCGCAGAGATGACAAGCGAAGAAGCATAGAGAGCGAGCATGTATCAGAGCTTGAGAATTGATAAAGGTAAGTTAAAATGGGAAGAATTTTCTTAGACATTGTTTGTTAATGGCGTGTCCAGCAAAGAAGGCTGTGGATCAGGATTGTTGTTTATAGACACAGACGGAGGTGAACACAGATACTCATTATGGTATGAGTTTTTACTCACAAAAAATGAAGCAGAATATGAGGCCTTGACTTTCTTTGTGGACCTTACCATTAGAATGAAGGTCAGAAGCATTCGAGTATCCAGAAGTTTGCTAATTGTTTTCCAACAAGTGCGAGGAGACTACGATGTGCGAGAAGAGCAGTTGGTGAAGTATTTAAGGAAAGTGCAGCAACTCATAGCTTAGCTCAAATATTTCGACATAAATCACGTACCACGAAGCAAAAACACAAAAGTGGACGCACTAAGAAAGCTTGCAATGGCATGATTTGATTAGTGGGTATGGAGACATTACTATGGAAGTCATTCTAGTCAAAAGCATAGTGTCAACTATTGTGTTAGCAATCCAAGCAGGTGAAGTAAACTAGATGTCTCCACTAATAGATTTCTTTGTGAAGGGGACGCTGCCAGAAGATAAGATGCATGCCAGGAAGTTAGAGTTACGTTCTACTAATTACACTTAAAAAGATGGAACCTTATACAAAAAGGGTTTCTTGTCTCCGTGGATAAAATGTGTCGGACCAACGCAAGCAACCGAGATTTTAAAATAAGTTCATGAAGGTCTATGTGGAACGCATCAAGGAGCTAGAACAACAGAAAAAAAAGATCACCCGAGCTGAATTCTACTTATCGACTACGTTCAGCGACGCACACAACTTCGTGCTTAAATGTAGGAGTTGCCAAATCAATGCTTTTTTGTTGCATAAGCCACAATCAGCTTTGAGAAGAGTCTATGGAGCCTGGCCATTCGATAATTGGGGGATTGACTTAGTCGGACCATTACCAAAGGGTAAAAGCAAAGCCAAGTTTTTGGTGGTAGCAATCGACTACTTCACAGAGTGGGTGGAAACAAAATCGTTAGGACGAGCTACAGCTGAAGCCACTACGATATTGTTTTGGAAAAACATAGTATGTAACTTCTAGGTGCCATATACTACTGTCACAGACAATGGTACGCAGTTCACAAGTGGTGTATTCACCGATTGGTGTTTGAAGCTTGGGATTCTCCAGAAATTTACCTCTGTAGCACAACCTCAAGCCAATGGCCAAGTGGAGGTAACAAACATGACTATTGTTCAAGGAATACAGAAGCGACTGGAAGGAAAATGAACTGGATGGGTAGACGAGTTGCCAAGCACGCTATGATCATATAGAATTACTATCTGGGAACCAACGTGGAAGATGCCATACAGTCTGGTTTACGGCCATGAAGCATTTATACTAGTGGAAATTGGTAACTCAAGCCTTCGAGTAGGCAATTTTAAGGAGAAAGACAACCCGGATAAGATGAGCTTCAAACTTGATGAACTAGAAGAGAAAAGAGACATAGCAACAATCACAGAAGCTAAGTACAAGGAAAGAATGGCCAGATTGGTGAAAGAAACATGGTTTCAGATTGGTGATCTAGTGTTAAGGAAGAACGAAAATAGCCTAGCAGAAGAACGAGGAAAGCTATGCCCAAAGTGGGAAAGACCTTACAGGGTGACAAAGACTCACAAATCTAACAATTATGAACTAGAATTGATGGATGGCACCATTATTCCCAACATGTGGCATGTGATTAACTTACGAATATTTTATGTCTAGAGTTATGGTGGAGAATAACGATCACCTAGTTGTACATAAACCATGAGATTATTATTGGAGTATTTATTTCAGTGTGTACAATGTGACATTATTGTGGGAGTACGTATTTAATATGAAAAACCATTTTCCTTGACCATGATTATGTTTCTCATTTTCTTAATTGTGAATGGTAGAAGATAAGTTTATTCGGCTAAGGCACTCAGACTTTACAAGTTAAACATAACCTAGCAAATAACAGGCTGTAGATTTTTCACATTTATCGAAGCTCGCAAGCTTTCGATCTTGCAACTTAGCAAATCAAACAACCACAAGCTATAGATCTTGTAAAACTATCAATCTTTGCGAGCTTTGGATCACGCAACTCGACCATATACACGAATACAAGTTATAAATCTTGCTCAAGAGTAGATTTCCGCTATAATAGCAATGCAAGATATAGATCTTGCAAACACCTAGGAATCTTAGCTAACCAAATGAATGAAATATATGCAAGCTATAGACCTTGTAGCTTCTTAATTCATGCCTCACAAAGTCTAACTTACTCAACACGAAGACATCTAGCCTATATGAAACATAGGGAAGGTAGTTCATTCAGCAATGATGAAGAGGGCAAAGTTTGCAAAAATATGGGAAATTTATTAAGACATTACAAGAAAAGATAAGTCATTCAAAATAACGGATCTATCTACGCCTCAAGGCCCGTGAGGATCCTGAAGATGACGAACCACCACACCGGCCACTCTGCTCAGCCTCGCGATGAGAATGCGAAGCCCTACATCGATTCTCTTCAACAACTTGTTCTTCACTAACCAAATGCTTGTAAGAGACAAATTTCTCTTCAACATAAATGTTGATTCTCTTCAACCGCTTGTTCTTCATTAACATAGATAAGGTAGTTCATTAAGCAATGATGAAGAGACAAAGTTTGCAAAAACATGGGAAATTTACTAAGACATTACAAGAAAGGATAAGCCATTAAAAATAATGGATCTATTTATGCCTCGAGGCTCGTGAGGATCCTAAAGATGATGAACCACCACATCGGCCACTACGCTCAGCCTCGTGATGAGAATGTGAAGCCCGATGTCGATTCTCTTTAGTAGCTTGTTCTTCACTAACCAAATGCTCGTGTTCTTCACTAAGTTGGATGGCGTATAAGACCTATTCACTCCATATGCCTAATATACTTAGCGTAGTATGCCTTGAAGTCAGTGATGGGACAAAACTCTTTGCGATCCAATTGCATACTCATAATTCACGGTTTCCTCATACTTTTTCATACTGACAAGTTCTTTGCTCTCTCCTCTAAGCTTCTAATAAGTGATCTAACAACCTCAGACAGGTTAATCCATTACCTGTCAACCCCTATTCTAATATCTCCGCGACCAGTACCCCTTCAAGATATAGAGGGTAAAGACTAGAGTTTGTCTTTATATTCATCACAAGCCTGTTCAAGTTGATGTACAGATCTGTCAAGGCCCTCACACTCAGCGTGAAGCTCTTCATTATCACTTCGCAGCTGTGTGTTAATAGCAAACTGCCCATCAAACTTTGTCTACCAACCAATAATAGAGGTGGAAAGATAATTGCACTCTTCCTGGTTTTTATTCAATCGATCATATAGATCATCTATATGAATACACTGCTTATCAACGATCGTTGTTTTTTGGTGGACTTCGTGTATCTTATCCGTGGCATAGTTCCTAGTCTCCTCCTGTTAGCGAAGCATTTTCACTAGATTCAACTATTGCCGATGAATAAGATCATACTGCTTGCTGTAAATTCTTCGTAGATCATGAACAACATCCTGTGTCTCCTTCGAAGTCTTGTCCCATTTTGCCTCAAATTCGTTAGCACCCAATAGTATATACTGCAGACAAATGCCTAACGCCAGTGCCCATTCTTGAACACGAATAAGGAGGTTTAGCAAATGCAAGTACACTACTACAGATTAAAGGTCAACCAAACCATAGAGGATATCTTTCCCAAGCAAATCAATGTTATAGCCATCAGGTATAAGCTTACCACAAGGACAAGTAGGGGAAGAAGTTGAAGTGGACGAGGATGTCAGGACTTTCCACCCAATAAGCAATGGAATAGACTCTACACACGATAAGCGATCGGAAGAAATAAGTTGGGAATACTCTTTTGTTATACGCTAAGTCTCTTCAACCAGATTGATAGGGAAACATTCAGAAGGTGAAAAAAACCCATTGTGACAAGGAAAACGAACATAGCGCCCAAGATATTCAACAGTTTTCAAAATATTTTGGTCAACCATGATATCAAAGCCCTGCAATCAGAGAAATATATATAAAAACATAGGTCAAATTATAAAAGGCAAGCATAATAATTGCATCAGTTGCCAATAACACAAAATCATACAAACACACTTAAGAATATTGTTATAAATTACATAAAATAAACAGGAAATGTCTAAGGTCTATGGCGCTTGACTAACTTTGACTGGAGAGGAGGGTGAAGTATAGACAATGAGAGTAGCATCCTTCTTGATTCCAAGAGGAATAAAAACTTCATTGTTCAATTCTCCTAGGGGTTTGCAACATCATTGACATTAGAATTAAGCTCGGGATGACGATCATCAGGATTGGAAGAACATAAAGGAAGCTCCTCACAGTAATTGATCACACACATCTTCAGTTCGGGTGCATAATGAAGAGTTGGGAGACCGCCGAGATGTGATAGCAGTGTGAAAGGTTGACCGCCATCAGAGACACTCTTCATGAAACCCTCGTTAAGAATCTATGTTTGCTTTACCAGGATCTTCTCAGACCTGGCCAACTTGGACAACTTATCAAGCTTTGCGGTCGGATTCAGCTTCCGTAACTCAACTAAAGCCTTGCAATAACCAACGTTACGGGCATTAGTTGAGACCTCCTTGAACAAAGCATAAAAGGATTGAGTCTTCATGAATCGGTCAACTAGAAGCTGTGGGTATCTAGGCAAAGCAGGAACATTTGTCTGCATCTCCTCCAGCTGAAAATGCAGCTTCTCAATCTCTTTTTCTGTAGTCATAGCGCACTCCTCAGCAATGTGCACGCGCTCCTCCAAGTCTTTAACAGTGGTTTTCAGAACACCGCAGTCCACCTTGCTCGCTTGTAACTCCTCCAATATTACACCATCGCCTTTAGCGAAGCTAGCAACTCGTTCACTGACAAGTTGTATACTTTCACCAACCTTAGTGTCAAAGCATACTAAAAGTAAAAGTGGTTACATAGGAAAGAAAAAAATTTAAGTCATAATAATATTTCAACAGCAAGAAAACGTACCACATCCATCGTTTCTAAAAGAGAGAGCTTATAAAACGTGGTAGGAACAGTCTCTTCTACGAACAGGTCGCGGCTTAACATGAGAGAGTGTGGAAAAGGTTGGCTAAAGTGCCCCTTCTTCTTTGCAAGCTCCAAGGTGGCACAAGTATTCTTGGTTCGCTCCTTGCGCCTCCTCTGGTGAGTTCTTTCTTTGGTTTTTTAATTACCGCCCTCCTTAGTTTCTTCAGCAACCGAGCCAGACACAAGGTGCTGAGTAGTAGCTTCAGCAGTCACCGCTTCAGGAATGGCAACCTCAGTATTTTTATTGACCTCGTTAACTAAGTCTCCATCTCTTTCTCCTCATCTTCGGGAAGGAAGTTTCTCGCAGCAGAGCATCGAGTCATATCTATATCTCCAACTCAACAAGAAAAAACAATTAGGAAAACATGCAAACATAGGAGCAACATAGAAATACAAACAAACAAAATTAAGTTAAGCAAGGTAGAAACAACCAAATAATCAGCGAGTTAAACACATTTTCTTAAAGAACTAGCAGGGCGAAGTGAGATGGAATGCTTTCTAAGCGATGCTACAACTTCAGATTCAACATTCAGACAAACCCCATCCTTAGGAAGTTTTGATTTAGGAACGCTGTAGTTCCAAACTGAAAAACCTGAGCTACTATTATTGTAAAGTTTTATATAGAAGAACTTTTCACGCCACACCCCATAGTTATTTCGGAACCCGCTAATGAACTCAATAGTGGGGATCACAGTGTGAACTCATCATGGGAAATTTTTTTACTTTGCATAAATGGTACAGGTTGCAGAACAAGTTGATAGTAAAAGTAACGCTGGCCACTTTTTATACATGATGAAACAAAAAAAAATTGAGATTGCTTTGGGGTGTTGCTAACATAAACCCACTTTATAGTGAGAAAGAAGATCCAACACATGTTGGGGCAAAGAAACAAAAGTTTGAACTTAAGATAATCCAAATAACAGGAAAAGTAGCTAGATGGAGGAGTGCGAACACTCTTAGAGGCCCCAGGTGACTTAAGTTATACGAATGTAAAAAAGGGAAAGTAATTTTCAAGGCCTCAACATAGGAATTTGTGAGGAGACTACTAATAATTGAAAAACTGGTATGGTGGTCGAAATCCTCCCCGAAATCAACATCAATTTCATTGGCATTTGGAGCAGAGAGTTCGAGATTGTAAGCAGACATTGACGAATTCAAGTTCCCAAGCATCACGATGAATGGTGGCATTAATTAAAGAAAAAAAAGCTAGAAAATACTATTCTGGCTAGAATCTAGATTAAAGGAAGAACGAAAAAAAAGACAATGTAAAAGTTCACCCAATTACAATGGGGTTTCGAGCTTTCGATTCGCTGACCTGTTAGTGGTATTTCAGTCTGATGGAATACTAAGATAGACCTCTGTTAGCACAATGATGTCCCTTAGTTTTTTTTTAGCTTTGAATAGGTGGAAACACCACTTTTGGAAGCAAGTGCTTCATTGCTTCAAGAGCTTCTTCTGGCTCTTGGATCATCAATTGGATGACCTTTTGTAATGACTAAATTCATGTCGCGCCTTTGGCTTATTTAGTTTCGGTTAGGGGAGCCTAATATATTCCCCCCATCCTCGGATGGTTAAATTAAAAAAATTTACAATGGGAAAAAGTCACACTGTAAGAGATACAGATCCACAGATTGAAACCTGTAAAAATTGCTTAAAAGAAAAGAAAGAAAGACACATGAGAACTTACTATTTTAAGCACATAATACGAAGAAAAATTGGGAGCAATATAGAAGATGGAAAAAGATGAATGAGCCTATGTTTACGAAAGGTTTTAGCTATAGAAAGAGAAGAGCTAAGGGAAAAATAGGTGGAATAATATGCAATCATGACAATCTAACATAAAGTAAGTTACCTTTTTGGATTCTCAAGATAGCGGCAGGAATACACTGAATAAGGCCAGTTTTCGAAGCAAAAAATTTAAAGTTATTATAGGAGAGAAACCAAAATGGCAGTGGAGTAAGTTACAGAATGAATAGCGAATACGAAGGACATGATCTTGATTGCAAGATCATAACAGCTAAGCGTCATAAGGATAAGAAATATTTTGAAATCAAAAGAATGTGTGATTTCAGGAAGTTGCAGTATACATCTAAGAAAGCATGCAACACTGCACAAAAGCTGTTCACATCGCAGCCCAAGTGAACATATTACAACACTTGGACACAAAGCGAGATAATAAGTTCGTTATGCAGCTTATGAACCTGGTTATAGCTTTGCGTAGCATTTGCTTCATGGTTGGGGGGGCTTATGGTGTATATGCGGTCCAGCGATGAAAAGGATGAGGGCCACTAGGCCCAGCCCAATGGCATCCAATGGCAAAGTTAAGCCTTTTCAGCCCAAAGCGTTGATTAAGCTATGCAGACTCCATGAAGAACGTGAACCGAGAAACATAGAACGAACAACGGCCACGAAGGCCACAAACTCAGCAAGCTCTAAAAGATGGGAACCACAACCACATCAGTCAATTAATACAAAAACCTCTGAAAGAGCTGAGGTAAGCCCAATTCCAGCTCTGGGAAGAGAAAACTGACTTAATCGTCAGAGCCTTTCTCCCAGAATCATATCCGGGATAAGTTTTGCAGGTAAGGAGATTCTTGAAGTGGACAACCAACTTTCTTGAGGGGTCTACCACATCACTAAAATAATTCTTGTTTTTTATCATTTTTTCCCAAAATAAAAAATAAATTCTCTGGTTGGCCGCCACCCACCGCTGCCGTCTAATACAAAGTCCTGGCTGCCTCCACACTTTATCGTTCTTTGGTTGGTGTGCTACAGTATTTGTTAATTACACTTCCTGACTTGTCCTATGATGTGAATACGGTCAGTCATGTAGGCTCCTACTGGTGACTACTATCAAGCTGTTACTCATATTTTGCGCTCTGTTCGTGGTAGACTTCACTATTGACTTTAGTTTCGTGCAAATTCATTCGCTTTACCAGTTCTAGGTTACTCCCATACTGATTGGGCGCTTTGTATGGAGACTCATAGGTTTACATATGGTTATGTCATTCTCCTTGGCGGCAACCGATATTTCTCAAGAATATTTGATTATGTCAAAGTTATGTAGGTTGCCTCGTCTGTTGTTCAATCACTAATTTAGGTCAATATTGCTTGCGTCCTCTATCTATGGCCTTAACTCTTTCCATATTGTGATGTTTTTGTGTAGAAATATCAATTAGAAGTGTGTTTATTGAACATCTATTGTTCCACAGGCTCTTGTCGATTCCCCTGACATGGTGCGTGGCAAGGTGAATTTATGTTGGGAAATTATGGTTAAAAGGTTGAAATTTGTCAACTTTTTGGGCTTCATTTTTAGTGGAACCCAAAAGAATTTTGGGTCAGTGGATGTCATTTTTGGGCACTCCTCCACGAGTACTATAAAATCGACTATTTAAATTCTCAAAAACGGATCAAAGGTGAATGAGATATGGCTGTTTTAAATGTCACTCTTGAAAAAGAAAAAATGGGTGAAAATTGGCCCCCGAGTAATCTTTCTCTAGACTGTCCAAAATACGTATGGACCTCATAGAAGTCTCTGGAAGGCCCAACCGCGTAGTATATATGGAATTGCTTGTGTGTAATTCTTAAGAGATAAGAACGAAATACTTCCATATTTTTTAAGATATCTTCTCTTAAATGAATACGCGATTTACCATGTTTAATATGCTGAATAATATTTGTGCAAATATTTCTTCCATTTCCAGCGTATTTGATTTGAATATTCATGGAATGCCTCGGATTTGGTGAGTTGGTGATTGGAGAATATTCTTCTCTAATTATAGAAAATCAGAATATCATGTTTCCATGAATAGGGTCTCTTAGAGCAGTATAAATAGAGTCTTTAAGTCAGTCAGGAAATTCGCACCATTCTCAAGTTCCTCATTTCTTCTAAACTTGAGTCTCACTTCTTTATTTCTCTGTCGGTGATAGTCACTTGGGCCTTGCGTTAATCCCAAGTAACTTTTATGCGTTAATTGTTTACCTGCGATGGTTTTATCCTAGGGAACAATGTTCACGACGGGACTCATTCGTTTCAAGGGCAGTGAGTGTTACTCGTGCTCCAACTTTGTTATTACTTGAAAACGCAATTTATGCTTTGATTATTTGTAATTTAATTTTTTTGATTGTATGCATGAATGATTAATAAAAGATTATTATTCTTGCATATGTTAATTTCTTGTTCAATTTTTATTATTTAATTTTTGCATGATATTATCAATATATATATGCTCAATAGTCTTGAAACGACTGAAATTAGTTGAGTTATATTGAATCAAATCCTCACCGCATGCTTTATATTGTTTGAAAATTAACAAAACTGCATGCTTGTATATGCAGAGTTACCAGATTTGCCGTTACTAAATCTGGTTAGTAATAAGGATTTATGCAAAAATTGTATGCCGATTGAATTGTGAAACTGCATGCCTGTTCGGTATAATGCATACCATGTATGATTGCATATGTGATCGTCGAAATTTTTTCCCATCAATTAGTTATGCATTTATAAAGAGCTTGTAGAATATTTGCATGCCATAGTTAATTCTAAAAGAATATTGCATGCCATATATATGAATGTGTGATTACAAAGTTGATGCCTTTTTTTTAAAATGAAAGCACCCGGAGGTGGGGGATAATATATAAGGTTCCCCAAGCCTTTAAGGAATGGATGTACAAAGAGTTTAAGTGATCACCAGGAGCACTGAGGCAACATAGTTGCCTCCAAAAGAGGTACCTATCGAAGCATTAGACTATACTAGAAACTAACCAAAGCAAAAGAGGTTAGTTGTTAAAGTTGTGATTCCAAAGCGAAGAATCCCCCCCCCCTTGTGTTAATTCTTCCTTTAGCCAGGCAACTTTAAACAAGAAAATACATATCCCATCATTCTAACCGAATCTATAGTTGTGAGTCTCATAATCCAATATGAAATGGTGGATCAGTCATGCAGAGAACCATAGTAAGAAGCCACTTGAGAGTGAGTTAATGAGAATTTAGTTGCCTGTAATTTCTTCCAATGAACCTGCAGAAAAAAATAAAACTTCTCAGCAGTATCAATCCTATAGAGAGCCATTTTTATACATTCTAATATAGGGAGTATGCTCTTTATCTAAAGAAATGAGGCCTTTGATATGTATAGGAACATTATTAAGGCTAAGGCTGTGATTACGGATAGAGTGATGTTTAGCAATTGCATTTTCCACTGAATTGCATTCCCTAAAAACATGTTTAAGCTCAGCATTCCTTAGAAGGGATGTACTTTCGAAGTCAGATGGAACAGCGGCCAATGTGCAGTATAGGGATCATTTATCATTTTAACTGCCAAACTAGAATCGGATTCAATTATGAAAGTGTGATCTAGTTCTGGAAAAGTTGGCAGACAAATAATATGGCTAAGATCTCAGCTTCAAGTGGGGAAGCAGCAGTAACTGCAGTTGATTTAATAAGGAGTGGTATTCCAGAACTGTTCCTTGAAATCAGCCCTGCTGCAGCTTTGTTAGGCAACCATGATGCATCAATGTTGATTTTTATTGAATCAGTCTCAGGCCTTTCCCAGAAAACAATAGATATATTTGGTTTTGGGGGTGGTCTAAGATATGGAATCAGATGCATAAGGGTAGCTGGAATAATGGAAAGGGAGACTAGGTGGGAAGGTTTGGCATAGATAGACAGTTGGATTTGATCATGAACTTCCTTACATATAAGGTCTGAAGAGAAATGTATCTGATCAAATAAAAACCTATTTCGTGCCTTCCACAGACACCAGCAAATCAGAGATGGGAGAATTTTACAAATCATTTGGTGCCACCTAGGGAGATCATGACTATTCCAGAAGAGAAAAAATCTATCATTGATGGAATGTTGATCATTAAGGTGAAAGTCCACTAAAGATGCCATCTTATTCCATACAGTTTGAGCAAGAGGACGGGATATGAAGAAATGTTGAATAGAATCTGAATGACAACATGCAGGACATTTAGAAGCTAGACTAAAACTACACCTAATTAGCGCATTATCAAAAGGCAGGAAAGAGTGCAACATTTTCCAAGTGAATATAGAAACCTTTTTCTGTAGTGTAGGGTTGCTTCCAGATAAGCTTGGTGGCAGGAAAATTACCTGATGAGAGTGTGAGCTCTTTATAAGCTGATTTGAAGGAGAAAGCCCCTGACATTTCTGGTTTCCATATCAGTCTATCATCTCTACCTTGTCCAATTTCGGCCTCCTGAAGAAAAGAAAGAGTATCATGTTCTAGGAAGGGGGAGATCTGAGCTAGAATAGTAGCTTTGCTACTTATGAAATCTGCCACAGAGCAATATTGCAATGTAGAAGAGATGGGGCTGGGGATGTAGTTAACAAGAGGGCCATTGGGGCACCAGTTAGCAGTCAAAAATTGCAGCTACCTTTGCCATGAATGATTAAGGTATTATTTTCTGCAAAAGAGTTCATTAAATAGATTCTTTTCCAAGTTATTGATTTCCTATGTGAGTGTGGCAAGGACCATATCAATTTTGCCCACATGCTAATACCTAGCTGGCTCTTCCACCACAGTTTAAGGGAGCAGGAATCAATTATAGCTTGAATTGATCTAAAACCTAGGCCATTCTGGGCTTTTGGTACAGCTAATTCAGACCATCTTTTCCCAACTTTGTTCTTTCTACCATCTGACTCTCCCCAGAAAAATCTAGCCATTTTTTCTCAAATTTTTTAACTATATGGTTGGGGGATTTGATAACAGTCCACAGATGATGTGGCATAGAGTAAAGACAAGATTGGATTAGAGTCAATTTACCCCCTGAGCTCAACCATTTATTTTTCCAGTTAAGAAGTTTTTTATCAAGATTTTCCATCAAAGGTTGGAAATATCTATTTAAAGTTCTGCCTTTGAAAATAGGGCAACCTAAGTATTTAAAAGGAAAAGAGCCTTTTTTAATTTTCAAGATCATCCTCATCTGATTTAATTTAGCTGCTGTGGCCCTTTTACTTAAGTAAAAATCAGATTTCTCAAAATTAAAATTTTAACCTGAGGTATATTCAAAGATCTCTAGGAAGGCTTTAATCTTAATCAGGTTAGTCCTAGAGGCTTGCATAAAAATGATTGTATCATCAGCATACATTAGATGAGAGGCAGCTGATAATATGAGAGGCTATTGTTCCAAAATATAAAAGAAAGGCTCCTAGAAAAAGCCTCTGAGAAAATATTAAAGAGGAATGGAGAGAGGGGATTACCTTGTTTGATGCCTCTAGTGGCTTTGAAAAGGCCCACTGGATTGCCATTGATAAGGACTGAGAAATGGGCTTGTGAAAGATTGTTCATAACAGCATTTAGGAAGTTACCATTAAATCCAAACTTAGTCAAAACATTCCTAAGAAAATTCCAGTTCACTCTATCAAAAGCCTTCCTAAGGTCCAATTTAAGTATACAATTAGGATTTCTACTCTTTTTATCTAAGAATCTTATCATTTCCTGCATGTAGAGTATGTTATCTGAAATATCTCTATCTTTCATAAAGGCAGATTGATTGGGGGAGATGAATTTATCCATGTGAGGTCTCAATCTTTCTATTAAAACCTTTGAGCAGATTTTATTGATAACATTAGAGAGACTAATTGGTCTGAAATCATCAAAAGAGCAAGGTGTATCCTTTTTTGGAATTAGGGTTATCCATATACTAGCTATTCCCCTTGGCATATCTAAACCTAAAATGAATTCATTTACAGCTTCAGTTAAATCTGTTTTAATAATAGTCCAGCACTTACAGTAGAATTTACATGAAAAACCATCTGGACCTGGGCTACTATTTTTATTCAGATCCTTAATCACAAATTTCAGTTCATCCTCTGAGACTGGAATAGATAATGCTTGATTGTCCTGGTCAGTGATGATATTTGGGATTTGGCTGAGAAAGTGAGGATAATAGGTGTCATTAGCCATTTGGTTAGGTTCAGATAACAGATCTGAAAAATAGGCAATAGCTTCCCTCTGAATATCAAAGTGTGAGTTTAGCCACTGTCCCTCCCTATTTTTAATCTTGGTGATCTGTAACCTACAGTTTTTTTCCTACACTATCTTATGGAAAAATTGGGTGTTGTTATCTCCTAACTTATGCCATTTAGATCTAGCTTTTTGCTTCCAAAATTTTTCCATCTCTTTTAGGGCTCTAAGCAGTAATGCTTTTTTCTCATTTAGTTTGATAAGTTCAGAATCTGAGGGGGTCAGGTCAAAAACAAGTTCCTGAATTCTTAAAGCCTCCTCTGCTGACATTACATTTGCATCAATGTTTCCAAAGCAATCTCTATTCCAGATTTTTATCACCTTCTTAAGTCTAATCAATTTTAGATTGAAACCAAGCATTCCAGACTCTGAAAGTGGTTTATCCCAGTTTTCCTTGATTAGGTTTATAAATTCTGGTCTATTGAACCAAGTATTTATAAATCTAAAGGGTTTAGGGTGGGAATTGGTCAAGGTAGACACCTGGAGGAGAAGAGGGGAGTGATATGAGGTTTGCATGTTCAAGATTTGGATAGAGGATGAAGGAAATTTGTAGTTCCATGAAATTGTACAGAGGCCTCTATCTAATCTTTTGGAGGTAGGGTTCCTAAGTCTGGAATTGCACCAAGTGAACAGATTTCCTACTGTGTTAATTTCCTGAACTCCAGAGGAAATAATCCAGTTATTGAAATCGCTAATACTTCCTAGAGAAGGGGGGCTAGGGCCTCTATATTCTGAAAGTGAGGTGATGGTATTAAAATCACCTATGAATATAGTATCACCTTTAGTAATGGTAGTCAGATCCTTCCATAAAACTTTTCTACCCTCTCTATTCCTAAGTGCATAAACAAAGACCGTTTCCATATCTAAATGTGGAGAAAGGTGTGATATCTTAACATGTAGAAACTGTTCATAATGAGAGCTGAGTGTGACAGTAATTGGATTAGTCCACATAAGCCATATTTTACCATTATGGAGTGTTAAATTATGAGAGAAATTGAGCTTATCCATATATGATTGACATTGAGAGTTATCATGCATTGGTTCGATTATACACAGAAGTTGAATTTTCTTAAGCTTAACTAAGTTAATTAGCCTTAGCATAGAAGATTCCATACCTCTAATATTCCAAACTAAAAAATTAACAGTTAAGGTTTGTGTCATTGTTCACTTGATTTATGACTTTTTGTAGCAGATCTAAGCATCATCTTATTCAGCTGACTAAAATAATTATTTTTTTTAATCTTAGACTTACCTTGTTGGTTACTCTTACCATTGAGCTTCATAGAATGTGTAACTGAATTGTCAGGGTGACTGACAGTAGTCTCATCATCAGAATCTTCTACTTCCAGTTCATCTTGACCCTGGGGGAGATTATCTAGATCCTGCAAAACAGAGAACCTATTTTCCATCTTTCCCTGTAGGGAAAGGGAGGTGTTATTTGTAGGGGATAGGTTCAGGCTTTACCTAAGTGAACCAATTTGGATATCATCTTTTGCATAGGCAATCAGAGTAGGTTTGGACTGTGCAGTAGCATTTAACAGCTTTGAGATGGAATTTTCAGAGTTTTCATGAGGTTGGATTCTGAGTGGTTGGACAGGTGATTTTAGAGTATCATTTTCAGGCACTCTGTTAACCCCTGGGAAAGTTGATGCCTTATACTAATTAGTTACTGCATGCCATATACATATGATGTGTGATTGCATATACGAAGATTTATGCTAATTAGTTACTGCCTGCAATATATATACATATATAGTTATATGAATGCATATATGATTGTATTTGAATTTTCTATGCAAAGAATGTAAAGAATGTTTGCATGAGAATATTGCATGGCATAGTCAACTTTGAATTATATTGTATGCCATAATGGAAAATTTTCTTGCCTCAATATTATAAGAATTTGAAATTCCACGCATCATATTGAGTCATGTTGCGCATGCTTAAATTTGAACAATTGTGTTGCATGCTTAATTATCGCATCGGATTAAAGTTTATGCAAAAATTTGATTCGATGTTTGGAAATTCATTGGGTTTTGGTTGCATGAATCCCAGAACCATGTCGAGAAATGACGCTGCTAAGACTACCCTTGGGGTGACGCCTCTTGTGGTTGTTCCTTATGCTGAGAAATCCGAGAAGTTCATTAATGGTATGAACTTCAGGATGTGGCAATGGAAGATGCTATTTTACTTGTCCACTATGGGTTTGGAACATTACGTTCACGAAGATCGTCCAGTTGTGGATGATAAAAGCACCAAGGAAGCTCAAAATGCTGTGGCGGAATGGAACTCTAAGGAGTACATCTATCGCAACCTAATTTTGAATAGCCTTCACGATGCCATTTGGAATGTGTATCAGGTGAAAGAGCCTTCTAAGGTGTTGTGGGAAACTCTTGACCAAGAGTACAGAGGTGAGGAAATTTGATCCAAGAAGTGGGTCGTCGAAAATGCCAAGTCTGTGATCAGTCAAGCTCAAGAGCTTCAAATGATGATCAATGAGCTGATAGCCGAGAAGATGATGATGTGCAAGAATCTTCTAGTCAATTCTATCATCGAAAAGTTTCCTCCAAGTTGGAAAGACTTCAAGAGTTATCTGAAACACACGCGAAAGGAAATGACTAGGAGGGATCTGATCTAAAAGCTTCGTGTTGAGGAGGATAACCGCATCTCTAAAAAGAGGATATGTATGGATATGTGCCTGTGACAAGGGCCAATCTCGTGGGAGCTCCAAGTTAAAGAAGCCCAAGGCAAAGAAGGGATCCAAGCTGGGAGCTAATGGTGGAATTTTGAAGAAGTCAAAGTTCACTGGAAAGTTCTACAACTGCAACCTCGTAGGCCACAATTCCTCCGAGTATAGGAAGCCAAAGAATGCCAAGAATTAGTCTAACATGGAAAATATTTCACAAGATGTGAATAACATCAATCTGTGTGCTATGATTTCTGAAGTCAACATGGTGGACTCCAATCCAAAGGAATGGTGGATTGACACTGGTGCTACTAAGCAAATCCGCTCTGTTAAGGAAGTGTTCTCAAACTTCAAGGCAATTGAAGATGGGACGACTATCTATATGGGAAACTCTGCAACTTCCATGGTGAAAGGACGTGGCACCATGGTGCTGAAGATGACGTCTGGGAAGGAGTTGACTTTGAAGAATATTCTATATGCGCCAGACATTCGTAAGAACCTTGATCAAGCATGGCTTTAAGCTAGTGTTTGAGTCTGATAAATTAGTCTTGTCAAACCAAGGTATGTTTGTAGGCAAAGGTTATGGTCTAGATGGTATGTTCAAGTTGAAAACGATTTTTGTACCTCCTAAGGAAGATGAAATGAATACTTCTTCGGCTTACATGATTGAGTCTTCCAATTTATGGCATGGTATACTAGGACACGTTAATTTTGATTCGATAAGGAGATTAATTAACATGGAGAACATTCCTATCATGAAAGTTGATGCAAATCATAAGTGTGAAACTTGTGTTGTAGCTAAGATGACTTGAACCTCTTTCAAACAAGTCAACGAAACACAAAACCTCTTGAGTTGATACATACCGATATATGTGATCTCAAGTTTGTACAAACAAAAGAAGGTAACAAGTATTTCATCACCTTCATGGATGATTGCACGAAATATTATTGTGTGTACTTGCTGAAAAGAAATGATGAGGCAATTGAGAAATACATTCTCTACAAAACGGAAGTTGAAAATCAACTTGATAAAAAGATCAAGGTGATTAGAAGTGACCATGGAGGTGAATATGTAGAACCATTTAGGGACTATTGTTCTAAACATGGCATTATTCACGAGGTCACTGCCCCTTACTCACCTCAATCTAATGGTGTGGATGAACGTAAAAATTTCACTCTTAAGGAGATGATGAATGTGATGTTGATAAGTTCTAGGTTGCCACAGAGCATGTGGAGGGAGGCTATTTTGATAGCCAACTATCTTTTGAAAAAGATACCCCATAAGGATGAGAAAACAACCCCCATGAGTTGTGGAAAGGCACGATGCCTTCCTTTACTACTTGGAAATGTGGGGGTACCTTGCAAAGGTGTTGATCCCACCCCCAAGAAGTTGAAGATTGGACCTAAAATGGTTGACTGTATCTTTATATGATATGTAGATGAGAGCAGTGCTTATCGCTTCCTTGTACATGAATCTCATCATCCCAAGATTCACAAGAACACGATCATGGAATTAAGAAATGAAAATTTCTTTGAGGATATGTTCCCTTCCAAGGAAAGGGTCGAATCATCAAAGAGGACCATTGAGTTATTAGACGAAGGCATAGTAATTCTTGACAATCTTGAGGATCAAGAGGAGGAAGTTGATGAACCTAGACGAAGCAAACAAATTGGGACCAAAAAATTGTTTGGTCTTGATTATCTAACGTTTATCCTTGAAAGTGAGCCATAAAGCTATAAAGAAGCTGTGAATTTGCCTGAGGGGCCTATGTGGAAAGAAGCAATTAAGAGCAAAATAGACTTGATTCTACATAATCATACTTGGGAGCTAGTGAACTTACCTCCGAGGTGTAAACTACTGGGTTACAAATTGATCTTCAAGAGGAATATGAGAGTAGATGTCTCGATTGACAAGTATAAAGCGAGACTTGTAATCAAAGGTTATAGACAAAAGGAAAATCTTGACTACTTTGACACTTATTCTTCGGTAAGGAGAATAAGCTCCATTAGAATGATACTTGCTATCGTAGCGTTACGTAATCTTGAGGTTCATCAAATGGATGTGAAGACTGCCTTCTTGAATGGAGATTTAGAGGAAGAAATATACATGGAGTAACATGGGGGGTTTAATGATCCCGGTCAAGGTGGAAAAGTCTGCAAGTTGGTGAAATCATTGTATGGTCTCAAACAAGCACCAAAGTGATAGCATGAGAAGTTTTATCATTCTGTTCTTGCCAATGGTTTCAAAATCAATGAGTGTGATAAGTGTGCCTACATGAAAGACATGGAAAATGGATATGTAATCCTATGTTTATATGTAGATGACTTGCTCATTGTGGGAGTGATGAAAAAATGATCAAATCTACCAAGGACATGTTGAATTCTCATTTTAACATGAAGGATATGGGACTGGCGGATATGATCTTGGGGATAAAGATTATATGAAGCTCGGATGGTATCACCTTAACCCAGTCTCATTATATGGACAAAATCCTTGATAAATTCAACAAGAATGACTTAGAGGTGGCGATGACTCCAATAGATCCAAATTTGCATCTATGAAAGAACAAATTGGAGGCTATAAATCAGGTGGAGTACTCGAGAGTCATTGGAAGTCTGATGTACTTAATGAGTTGTACTAGACCAGACATTGCCTACATTGTAAGTAGGTTGAGTAGATACACGAGTAACCGCAGTGTGACTAACTGGAAAGCGATAACTAGAGTATTGAGATATCTATGCTTTACTCGTGAGTATGGTCTACATTATAGAAGTTATCTAGTTGTAGTTGAAGGATACAATAATGCAAACTGGATACACGATATAAAGGATTTGAAATCCACTAGTGGGTATGTATTTACACTAGGTGGAGGATTTGTCTCATGGAAGTCCTCTAAACAAATGGTTATTACTCAATCCACGATGGAATCCAATTTAGTTGCCTTAGACAAGGCGGGTGAGGAGGTCGAATGGCTCCTTCAATTTGTAGAGGACATTCCTAGATGTCTGAAGCCTGTGCTAGCCATATGTATACATTGTGATAGTTTATCTACCATTGGTAAGGCTCAGAATGTGCTCTATAATTGGAAGTCTCATCATATTTTATGGAGACATAGTTCCATTAGATAACCTTTCTCAACTTGAGTGATCATAATTGACTATGTAAGCACGAAGGACAACATAGCTGATCCCTTGACTAAAGGGTTGAATTGAGAGGTAGTTGAAACATCATCAAAATGAATGGGAATGAAGTCCATTAAATGATGGGTTACGTACGTGGACACCAAACCTATGTGACTGAAGATCCCAAGATCTAGGTTCAAATGGATAAATAAACTGCAGAGACCCATCGCTATCACTGTGGAGGTCTCACGCCTCCTGTCTTATTCCTACGATAAAGAAACAGTGATGTGAATGAAGGTTAAGCATTAAATTGCTTTTAATAATTCACGACATCGAGTGTTTTGTACTTAAAAGAGCGTATAATTTTCGGAAATGCTTTTACGCCAAGAATCACCTATGTAAACGAGAAGTGTGATCGCTTCGAAAGGGAATTGTTGGGATGCAATTCTTTGGAAACCTTACAGAACTAGGCGTGTGCCATGGCCTGATTAATGGAAACAACCGAGGAAAGTACAAGGGCTAGGAAAGATGTATGTGGGAAGTGCATTGTCGTTCACACAAGCAGTAGGTGAAGTTCAAGAACATCACGTCTACTTCCTAACTAGTGGGCTAAGCGTACTCTCTCAAGGGAAAGTTCAAAGGGTGACACCTATGTATCCTATGCAACATCTATGGCGTTGAAATGAATCTATCACCAAGTCAAACTCCATGTCTAACGTGATTGTTCTGATTCCTATATTAATATCTATTCATGTGGGGGATGTTGGAAAATGATGGTAAAAGGTTGAAATTTGTCAACTTTTTTGGCTTCATTTTGAGTGGGATTTGAATAGATTTTGGGTCAGTGGATGTCATTTTTGGGTTCTCCTTCGCGAGTACTATAAAAGTGACTATTTAAACTCTCAAAATGGATCAAGGGTGAATAAGATATGGATGTTTGAAATGTCACTCTTGAAAGAGAAAAAATGGGTGGAAATTGGCCCCGAGTAATTTTTCTCTGGACTGTTCAAAATGTGTATGGATTGCATGAAAGTCTTTGGAAGGCCCAACCATGTAGTATATATGGAATTGCATGTGTGTAATTATTAAGAGATAAGAATGAAATACTTTCATATTTTGTGAGATATCTTGTCTTAAATGAATACGTGATTTACCATGTTTAATACGGATGTGTCCATTTCATGTGTATAATGTAGTACTTTTTAGTATCACTTTTGTGCTCTTTTATTATCAAGAGCTTGTGTTTTACCTTGAAATTCTCTTAGGAGAGGTAAGAGCGACTTTACGCTCTTTTACCTCTTCTAAGTGGAATTTGTGTGACAAAGGAAGAACATGGAGGCTTGAAGAATGAGGCCATTGAAGATCACCTTTCAAAGACTTTGAAGACTTACTTCAAAGATTTGATGACTTGAAGACCAGAGGCCGTTAAAGATCATCTTTTGAAGACTTTGAAGACTTGCTTCAAAGATTTGGAGACTTGAAGAATGAGAGGGATTATTGGGAAGAAGAATGCTTACTAAAAGAAGAAGAAAAGAAGATAAGGATAAGTTCTGGCGCCCGTTACGAGTCGCGACGCACAGGTGGCCAGAACCTAACCTTATCCTTTTTGAACTATAAATAGCATTCTCTTTCCTCTCATTTATAACTTCTTCTCCACCCGATTTTGGTACTATTCTAACCCTAGTTTTCCACCATTTTGATCTTTGATTTCTCTTGTATTATGTTTGGTTTGTTAGCATTAATTAGTATGAACTCTAGTAGCTAATCTAGTTCTTGGGAGCAATTGATTAAAGCTTTCAAACTTATGTAGTGAATGAATCAATGAGCTATAGGAAGTTTGGAAGTGGATGTCGATTTCCCCCAAGGCTCCGTTAGTTGTTGTTTTAATCATCTATTTTGTTTTTGTTGCATGATTAGCATAGTTCTCTTGCTTTTCTAGTTGTTGTCTTTCAATTTTATAACTTAGGACCAAAAATCAACCAACCCCCCCCTTTTTACATGTTTTTATATGTATCTATATGTGCTTATATTTAGTATGTTTTCTCCTATATATGTTTAAACACATGGAAATATCCCTCTTCTTATGGATGACCCCGACTTGCCATTATCTACATAATTGTAGATAGGAAGCATTAGGGCTTAAAAATATAACTTTGAGAGGTACGACGACGACCTCCCAAACTTTGGCGCCGCTGCCGGGGAACAAGCGAGTATTTTTAGGTGTTTGGGCATATTATGTGTGATTATGTACTAGTTTTAGATATTTGTTAGTTTTCTTTTATTTTGATTTCTTAGGTGACTTGCCATTTTCACTTGGCTTGGAGACGTATTGTTCGAGTTCTTGGTGTGTGGTTTGTACGCGATTCTCTTCACAAGAATCCCTACAGTACGGCCCCGAGTTAGAGTTGAATTTGAGACGGGCTAGGAGGCTTTCTTTGTAAATTGTGAATAACAGCCCTCCTAGTGACCATTTTGTGGATACTTATAATTCTAAGGAGCATCAACATGAGCATGAAGATGAGCATCCATGAGGAGGGCATCCATATCCTCCTCTTCAAGGGAGAGCTCCTCCACTCCAAGGAAGAGAGATTCCTTTGGGGAAAGCCTCGTTGAGGGACATTATGGCCCCAAACCTTGATAAAAAATCATTGTGCATTGAGTATCCCTTGGTTGGACCAAATGGGCACTTCAACCTAAAGACCGGGTTCATAAACATGCTACCTATCTTCCTTGGTAGGCAAGGGGAGAATGCCAACAAGCACCTTACCGAGTTTCACTTTTTGTGTGGTGGTACGGTCCCCCATGGACTAAATGGTGCAAGAGATTGGCTCCACTACCTACCACCCAAGAGCATCAAAAGTTGGCTTGACATGAAGACGAAGTTTCTAGCCAAGTACTTCCCGGCCTCAAAATCCGCCGCTTTGAAGAAGGACATAAGCAATATCCTCCAATGGCATGAAGAATCTCTCCTCGACTATTGGGAGAGGTTCAAGAAACTTCTCGCAAGTTGTTCTTACCACGACTATTCAGAGGCAGATTTGGTCTATTACTTCTACAATAGTCTTCTTGATGAGGACCAAAGATTAGTGAGGAGTTCTTGTGGTGGTACCCTTGGGAACAAGACTTCATCGGAGGCTATGCAATTGTATGAGGAGCGAGCGGGGGAGTCAAGGAACTTTAGCTCAAGGGATGATTTGATAAGGAGAAATTCAATGCCTGCAAGTGGTCCTTCTAATAGTGGAAAGCTTGAGGACCAAGTCTCGGCCCTTACTTCTATGGTTAAATCCTTGATGACTAAGCCCAGAAATGCGCCACATGTTAAATCATGTGAAATTTGTTACTTAATGCATCCTACAGACACTTTCCCTACTTTGCAAGAGGATTATGTTGAAAAGGTGAGTGTCATGGGGTATCAAGGCAACCAAGGCAACCAAGGCAACCAAAACTACCAAGGTGCGCAAGGATATCAAAGAAATGAAGGGTACCAAGGTGGCCAATGCTAACAAAATCGGCCGTACTATTCGGGTAATCACGATAACCCAAACTTCCTGTATGGAAACCCTCAAGGAGGCCAAAACCCTCAACCGTATCGGCCTCCTCAATAACAATATAGGCCACCTCAACAATAATTTCAAAGAATCCCAGACAAGCCCCAAGACCAAGGGGAGAGCTCGGTTAACAAAAGATAAGGTGATGCAAGCCATTCACCGATTGAGCAAGTGCGCAGAGAAAGGAAAAAAATTTCAAGATGAAGCCTAGGAAAACATAAAGAACTTGGAAACTCAAGTGAGCCAAATAGCTTAAGTGGTGAATCGGATGGAGGCCCGGGAGAAGGGAAAACTTCCTTTCCAACCGGAGATCAATCCCCGCCAAAATGCTAGTGCTATTACTTTGAGAAGTGGTAAAGAGGTTAGCTCTCCCCCAGTTGATGAAGTTGTTGATGGTGAACCTAGAAGGCTTGAAATGTTTTAGAAAGAGCTTGAAGAAGAAACTGAGAATGTGGCCAAGGAGCAAGTAAGGAAGGGGAAGGAGAAGGAAGAGTATATCATCGTTAAGAAATCAAACTCTATTCCCAAACCTTCATTCCCTCCTCACAAGAAGGCAAGGGTGGTGGAAATTCCCCCATATGTGCCGGAACCACTGTTCCCAAAAGCTTTGAAGGACAAACGGAGGAAGGAGTCCAACAAAGACATCTACGAAGTCTTTCGTAGGTGTGAGGTAAATATCCCTCTCTTGAATGCTATTGAACAAATTCCTAGCTATGCTATATTTTTTAAGGAATTATGTGTTGTAAATATGAAACAAAGAACAAAGAACAAGCTTAAAAATGGGAAAAGTGAACATGTCTCCACTTTGTGCCAAAGAGAGTTACCCCCTAAATGTAGCGATCCCAACATATTTACAATCCCTTGCATGATAGGGAATACACATTTTGAAAAATCAATGGTTGACCTAGGTGCATCAATAAATGTGATTCCTTACTCTTTGTATGAAAGCCTCAATCTTGATACTTTGCACAAAATCTGGGTGGTGATCCAACTAGCCAATCGTTCTAGTGCATACCTTAAGGGTATCGTCGAGGATGTGTTGGTTAGGGTGGATTCCTTAATATTCCCCATGAATTTTTATGTCCTTGACATGGAGCATGATAAATATTCCGCCCCAATCTTGTTGGGAAGGCCATTTTTGAAGACCTCTAGGACCATCATTGATGTGCATAATGGTACTCTCACCATGGAGTTTGATGGGATTAAATTAGAGTTTAACATAAATGACTATATGAAGTATTCTCTTGAAGAATATTCTTGTCATGCTATTGATATTGTTGACGATGTTGTGCAAGATGTTTTTTTAATTAAGTTGTGATGATTCCTTGTTAGTTGCTTTGGAAAATGATGATGAAGATGCATGTCTTGTATATTCCATGAGTATTAACTTGAAGGAAATCATTGGGGAGTTAAGCATTCTTGAGGAAGTGGTGCCAAGTTCTACCCCTCTAGTTTTAGAGGACCCCAAAGAACCAGAATTCCTTCTGTCACTTGTGAAAGCTCCAGTGATTGAACTTAAACCTTTGCCAAAGTTACCTCAAGTACGCATTTCTTGGGGAAGGGGAGACGCTCCTGTTTATCATTTCAAGCAAACCCACCAAAGAACAAGCAGAAAAGTTGATGATGATGTTACTGGAGAATAAGGGAGCAATTGGATGGACTATTACTGACATCAAAGGCATAAGTCCATCCACTTGCATGCGTAGAATTTTGTTGGGGGAAGATGCGAGACCCACACAACAACCGAAATGTCGTTTGAACCCACCTATGATGGAGGTGGTAAAGGCCAAAATCCTCAAGTTGTTCCAAGCGAGCATGATCTATCCCATCTCGGATAGCAAGTGGGTGAGTCCAACTCAAGTAGTACCCAAGAAGAGTGGGGTGACGGTATTTGAGAATGAGAAGGGTAAAATGGTGCCCACTCGAGTTCAAAATGGGTGGCGTGTTTGCATTGAATACCGGAGGCTAAATGCGGTCCCGGAAGGATCACTTCCCATTGTCATTCATTGATCAAATGCTCGAGAGGTTAGCAAGCCACCCCTTCTATTGCCTTTTTTATGGGTACTCTGGGTATTTTCAAGTAGCCATTTCCCCGGAAGACCAAGAAAATACCACTTTCACGTGCCCTTTTAGTACCTTTACTTACCGGCGTATGCCTTTTGGGTTATGTAACGCCGCCACGACTTTCCAAAGGTGTATGGTAAGCATTTTCTTATAATTTTTTGAAAACTTTGTTGAGGTATTCATGGATAATTTCAACATTCATGGTAATTCTTTTGACAACTGTTCAGAAAATTTAGCACGAGTTTTTAAACATTGCATTGATACTAATCTTGTGTTAAATTCTGAGAAGTGTCATTTTATGGTAAAGCAAGGCATTTTCTTAGGTTATGTTGTTTCCTCTAAGGGTATTGAGGTTGACAAAGAAAAGATAGACATGATTCAAACTTTTCCTTATCCTACTAATGTGCGTGAAGTGCGCTCTTTTCTTGGCCGTGCCGGATTTTACAGCCGGTTCATCAAAGACTTTTCAAAGATAGCATCTCCTTTGTGCAAGTTGTTGAAACGGAGGTGTAATTTGTGATGGATGAGGATTGTAAAGGGTCTTCGATACATTGAAGGAAAGGTTAGTCTTGGCCCCTATCATACAACCCCCAGATTGGTCTTTGCCTTTTGAGCTCATGTTCGATGCTAGCGACTACGCCATTGGAGCAGTGCTTAGTCAAAGGGTGGGAAGAGCGCCTCACGACATCTACTACACATCCATGTCTCTCAATGAGGCCCAAAGAAACTATTCCACCATAGAATTGGAGTTGTCAGCAGTGGTATTTTCTTCCGATCTTACTTGCTTGTACAAAAGTTATTGTGTACACTGACCATGCAGCACTTCACCACTTGATGACAAAGAAAGACTCCAAGCCAAGACTGATTAGGTGGATCCTGCTTCTGAGTGAATTTGAGTTGGAGGTGCGAGATAAGAAGGGCACAGAGAACCTTGTGGCTGATCATTTGAGCTGGTTGTCACCATGCCAAGATAGTGAGGTAAATTTATCGATGAAGGAGCAACTACGGGAGGAGTTCCCCGATAAATAATTGTTCGCAATCAAGGACCTCCAAGTGTGGTACGCCGACATTGTGAACTTTCTTGTCTTCGGTAAATTTCCTCCTCATTTTTCTAAGGCCCGGAAAGATAAGCTAAAAAGCGATGCTAAATATTATGGGTGGGATGATCCCTTTTGTGGAAACATTGTGTAAACCAAGTTGTTAGGAGATGCATCCCCAATGATGAAGTGCATTCAATTCTCCCTTTTTGTCATTCTTATGCATGCAGTGGTCACTTTGGAGCTAAAAGGACCGCTAGGAAAGTCTTAGAAAGTAGTTTTTATTGGCCTACTTTGAATAAGCATGTATACATATTTTGTAAGGCTTTTGAAAAATGCCAGAGAGTAGGAAATATCTCATCTCAAAATGAGATGCCCTAAAAAGCCATGCTATATTGTGAAATCTTTTATTTTTTGGGGTATTGACTTTATAGAACCTTTCCCTAATTCTTGTGGCTTTACATATATTATTCTTTCCATTGATTATTTATCGAAGTGGGTTGAAGCAAAACCCACTAGGACTGATGATTCTAAAGTGGTTGCAAAATTCCTGAAAGATAACATTCTCTCAAGGTTTGAGGTACCCTGAGCCTTGATTAGTGACCATGGTACCCACTTTTGCAACCGGACTATAGAGGCACTCTTGAAGAAATATGACGTCACTCACAAGACATCCACCGCCTATCACCCACAAACCAATGGGAAAACTAAAGTTTCCAATCGAGAAATCAAGTCCATCCTTAAAAAAATGGTTAACCCTAACCGAAAGGATTGGAGTTCCCGGTTGAACAATACCTTATAGGCTTATAGGACGGCATACAAGACGCCAATAAATATGTCACCATACCGGTTAGTTTTGGGTAAGCCCTGTCACTTACCGGTGGAAATTCAACATAAGGCTTACTGGACAGTCAAAGAATTCAACCTTCATATAGATGAGGCTGGCTTGCATAGGAAGCTACAATTGGACAAACTAGATGAGATCCGGAGGGAATCCTATGAGAACACCAAAATCTATAAGGAGAAGACAAAGGTGTGGCACGACAAGATGATCATTAGGAAGGAATTTGACGTGGGTCAAAAGGTCCTCCTATTCCAATCCCACCTTCACCTTTTTCCCGACAAGTTGAGGTCCTGATAGATCAGTCCTTTTGAAGTGGTGAAGGTATTCCCACATGGTGCGGTGGAAATCCTAGATCGAGCTAAGTCCAATACATTCAAAGTCAATTGACAATGTTTGAAGCCTTACCACGATAATTTTGTGCCGGAGAAGGGAGAGGATGTTGATCTCCTTGATCCGGTTTGTGAGTAAGCTCAAGGAAAGGGGAGTGAGTCGTGCTAACGATGTTAAATATACTTGGTTTTGATCATCCGGATCATCATTCGTGACTTTCCGTTGATGTTGCTTGGTTTTGAGTTTTGGATGTTAGCTTTATTTTTAAAATTTGTGCTTTTCACAATTTTTTCCATAATTTTGTAGCAATTTGAACCCAATTTATTGGATGGATGAAGGGAGAAATGCTTGGAGTCAAGAAGGAAAAGCTTGGGCAAGGGATGAAATTGAAAAAAAAAATTCAAAGTACCAGGTGGGTTGCCTGTCGCGAGTTGCGATCACCTCATCGCGAGTCGTGACAGGCTCAAACGGTTTTCCCAAGTTTTGAACCATCAGGCTCTACTTTTTGTGAGCCGCGATGAACTCATCGTGATCAGAGAGGTGCAGTCCCAGGCAGGTGGTATCTCAGGCCCTGATCCTGGAGTAGAGAGGCGTAGAGCTAGGAGGCAGAGGAGCATAGATTGGTTGGCTAGTTATCAGCATCGTTATTTTGGTGGTGGCCCTTCGTCCTCACAGCAGTGATTGTGAGCATTATATTCTTACCCTTTTCCATACTTCACTGTGTACGTTTTTGCCTTATTTTATCTAAGTGTGGAGAGGGGTATTTACTAATTTCACTGTTTGGTTTGGAGATTTTTTTTCTAGACTCGCTACTTTTGGGATTTTTTTTTTGCTTTGTTTTGGATATTTTCTCTTTTGTTTTGGGGGATGCTTTCCTTTTGATGTACTTAATGTTAGCTTTGATATTTTTCTTAGCCTAAACATTTGGAAAGCACTTTGCTACTTTTTGGATTGGGAAAACATGGAAAATTGAAAATTTTGGAAAAAAAAGAATATAAATAAAAGAATCCCACTAAGTTGAAAACCCAAGAGGGAATCTTAGGCTGCATTGGGGCCCGGATAGGTCAAAACCCCGAAAGGGCGACCTAGGTAAAAATGAGAGGCTAAATGTGCAGAAAAGGGTGAGACGTGAGCCGAAGAAACATGATATGTGGCTAGGATGAAAACCCGAAAGGGCTCCTAGGAAAATGAGGGAAAGAGAGAAAAAAATTGTTATATGTCCACTCATTTTCCGGCATTAGAGTCATAAGGTTGCGGTAGCCATATGGATGGATCGGGTAGCTTGACATCTTGAAGACCTCTTGGGATTGGATAATTTAGGGGGGGAAACGAAGTAAGTTATGCAATTCTTGATCGTTAACATACTTCATTTTTAGGATGATATATTGGTATAAAGTGGAGCATGTGTTTGAACTTTATGCATGCGTTTAGATTCACCTTGTACCATTGGATTTGAGATTTTCAATTCGAGATTTGGAGATGTTTTAGAGATATCAATGAACTGATAGGTTGATATGGTTTGGGTAGATTTAGGAATGGGGATTATGGGAAATTTCTCATTTGATCTTAACATTGAGATGTGTGATATTGAGAGTTTTGTGAGGTATTGACTTGGGAGAATAGTAGTTAGGATTTTGATATGTCAATTCCTTCGTATGCTTGGATCTTTACTTACTCGAGGGCGAGTAAGGTTTAAGTGTGGGGAGGATTGATGTGTCCATTTTATGTGCATAATTTAGTACATTTTAGGATCCCTTTTTTGCTCTTTTATTATCTAGCACTTGTATTTTACCTTGAAATTCTCATAGGAGAGGTAAGAGTGACTTTACGCTCTTTTACCTCTTCTAAGTTGATTTTGCGTGACAAAGGAAGAACATGGAGGCTTGAAGACTGGAGGCTGTTGAAGATCACCTTTCTGAGACTTTGAAAAGATTTGAAGACTTGAAGATTGGAGGCCATTGAAGATCATCTTTTCAAGACTTGCTTCAAAGATTCGAAGACTTGAAGAATGAGAAGGATTATTAGGAAGAAGAGTGCTTGCTAAAAGAAGAAGAAAAGAAGACAAGGGTAAGTTCTGGCGCCCATCGCGAGTCGCAATGCACGGGTGGCCAGAACCTAACCTTATCCTTTTTGTACTATAAATAGCATTCTCTTTCCTCTCATTCATAACTTCTTCTCCACCCAATTTTGGTACTATTCTAACCCTAGTTTTCCACCATTTTCATCTTTGATTTCTCTTGTATTATGTTTGGTTTGTTAGCGTTAATTAGTATGAACTCTAGTAGCTAAATCCAGTTCTTGGGAGCAATTGAATGAAGCTTCCAAAATTATGTAGTGAATATATCAATGAGCTATAAGAAGTTTGGAAGTGAAGTCGATTACCCCCAAGGCTCTGTTAATTGTTGTTTTAATAATCTATTTAGCTGTTGTTGCATGATTAGCATAGTTCTCTTGCTTTTCTAGTTTTTGTCTTTCAATTTTATAACTTAGGACCAAAAACCAACCAAACCCCCCCCCCCCCTCCCATCCTCCCTCTTTTTACATGCTTTCATATGTATCTATACATGCTTATATCTAGTATGTTTTCTCCTATATATGTTTAAACACTTGGAAAGATCCCTCTTCTCATGGATTACCCCGACTTTCCATTATCTACTTAATTGTAGATAGGAAGCATTAGGGCTTAAAAATATAACTTTGAGAGGTACGGAGATGACCTCCCAAATACGCCGAAGAATATTTGTGCAAATATTTCTTCCATTTCCAGCAGATTTGATTCGAGTATTCACGGAATGTCTCGGATTTGGTGGGTTGGTGATTGGAGAATTCTTCTCTAATTATAGAAAATCAGAATATCACATTTCCATGATTAGGGTCTCTAAGAGCAGTATAAATAGAGTCTCTAAGCCAGTCAGGAAATTTGCACCAATCTCAAGTTCCTCTCCTCATTTCTTCTAAACTTGAGTCTCACTTCTTTCTTTCTCTGTCGGTGATAGTCCTTCAGGCCTTGCGTGAATCCCATGTAACTTTTATGCGTTAATTGTTTACCTGCAATGGTTTTATCCTAAGGAACCATTTCCACGATGGGACTCATTCGTTTCAAGGGCAGCGAGTGTTACTTGTGACTCCATCACTTTGTGATTACTTGAAAACGTGGTTTATGCTTTGATTATTTGTAATTTGATTTTTTTTCGATTGTATGCATGAATGATTAATAAAATATTATTATTCTTGCATATGTTAATTTTTTGTTCAATTTTCATTACTTAATTTTTGCATGATATTATCAATATATATGCTCAACAATTGCAGGAGGCTCTCGTTGACTGACATCAAGATTGACATTCCGAGAACTCCTAAGAAGGAGTTGCTTGCTGCCATGGAAGTTGCCGGTGTGTTATTTGATTCTAAGCAAATGGTTTTGGTCTGATGTTTGTAGTGTTGTATTGTCTAATAATAATCATGTTTTTCTTCTACAGATGTCAAGAACAATTGGGAGAACAGTTCTTGGGGCAGGAAGTTCATTGTTCAACAGAGAGGGGCATCTCTCACTCACTTTGACAGGTTCAAGCTCATGCTGGCTAAGATTAAGGTTTGTTGATCTCTGTTTTAATGACTTTTGTTTTATGAATCACTTATAGATAAGTTACCTCTTGTAATACAATACTTGAGAACTTAATCGGGTGGTCTGTTCCTATTCTAAATTATTTCTCCTCGAATTTATAAATGTAATCTTTGTCTAATGGTCTTTTACATCTTTGTCATGGTGCAGAAAGTTGGAATTGTTAGGCAAGAGCTTGCTAAGCTTAAGAATGAGGTCTTAGCTTCAGGGTTTCTTCCTTCATAGTGTTTTGAAAAGTTGTATTGAAACTAGTGAACTTCGTTTTAGCCAAATTTAGGAAGAGATTGGATTTTAACATCTTAGGAACGCATTAAGTTGTTTAAAATTGGTTGCTTATGTGCTACAATTTCTATTTGTTCTTGTTTTGCTTGCTAAAATGATTGAATGCTTCATGCAGATGAGATTGCATACATATTTGGTGTTGAGTTGTCAAAGATTGTAGTCAATATAGTGTTATTTAGTGTCTTTTATATCCATTCTTGTTATTCAGTGACATCGGAAATTTTGAATATGTTCAATGATTAGAAAATAAAATTTGGTTTACTATTCTAACTATTTTATGGTTATACCTGAAGTATAACCATAATACTTCCCTCAAGAAAACTTCTTATTTTTCGGTCAACTTTCTCTAACCATGTTTGATCATTAATTTTAATTACTATATAATTAATAATATTATTATGAGAGATATTTTTAGATTTCATACATATTTTTAGATTTCATACAACACATATTTTCTAAATATAAAAATTTTATACACTATTTTAAGTTTTAATTAAAGTTATTGGTGGTCAAATGTGACTTGGGAAATTTGACCAAAAAATAGGAAGTTTTCTCTGGATCTTTTATCGTCACACACGTCATGATGATTAATAAATGAACCTTGGAGCATATATTGTACATGTTTTCAAAGATTAACAGTTAGACTGAGATGTCTTATGATTATTTTTTATTCTCTCTTAAAAATAAAGTAAAAGTAAAAATTTAAAAAATTATCAAATAAATAATTAATACCATAAAAGATGGAAATAAATAATTTATGTTTAATTAATTCAACCTCAACTGGTTACTTTTACTTTATAATTCTTATAGTTAATATTATAATTATAATATTTAGAATTAAATTTTAATTTATACTTAATATCTGAATATAAAAACAAAAATTTTATTCAAATAATATTTTGAACCAAAAACACCGCGCAGCGTGCGGTGGGACTACTAACTGGGAAAGGCTGGAACCTAATACTATAAAAGTCAATGTGGATGCTTCCTGGTCTTCTACTAACTCAACACTTTGGCCTTATAGCCAGAGACAATAATGGAAATCCATACCTAATCAAGTCCACAAACACCTCTGCCAAATCATCACTTGAAGCTTAAATGAAAGCCAACCTATTTGCTTGTCAGGTTTTCCCATCTCTGGATTGCAATTTCATAATTCTTTTTGCAGTGAATATGATTAACAATCCAAATAGAGCTAAATGGTCCCTCTATATACTAGCTTTTCAAGTTCACTCCCTATTAAAAGATGCCACCCTCAAACATATTTTCAGATAATGCAACTCTGTTGCTGATGCAATTGCTAAGCACAAATTCACTCACCTTGTGGAATTCAGCTTGAACCTTTCTAACATCCCTGCAAACATCAGAGGCCTTATTAATCTAGATAGGGATCATACACCCTACATTGGAACTCATATGCATGCTACTAAGGACGGTTGATACTATCGATTTCTGTTTTCCTCTTTATTTTTATACTTTGTCTCAGGAACCACTGCAGTTTCTTCACACCTACGATGCAAATATGGCATGGTATGCAATGCTCCAGTTCTCCAGTTCCTCTTGCTGATTTAAGCAAAAGGCTGTCTGGTTGCCGATTGCATTACTCCTCACACAGTATCATCCATCAGACTACCTCCTTTGCTTTCTTGGATTGTATGTCTAATTTGAAATGGCAGAATGGTAATTGCCTGGCCAAAGTAAAGAATTAACACATGGGGTGGAGATTACTTCATTTGGAAACGCAACTACTATCTCTACTCATTATCATATATGTAATTTTTAACTACAAACTATAGGCTCTAGATGCTAGCTATTCTTTTGGAGGCAACAAGGTTGCCTCAGTAGAAAGTCCGCAAAAATAACTCTCTGTAACTAACTCTTCTTTTCAAAGGTTTGGGGATCCGTTATATATAATCCTCCACCCTAGGGTGTTTTTAATTAAAAAAAAGCGTGCGGTGGGACTCCATCCGATCTTATTAAAAAGATATAAATCATCATTCAGCAAAATAAAATGTGATCAATCATTCAAGCAATCTCAAAGGTGCAACTCCAAGATGCATGACTCATCGTCAATCATGTGTCCATGGGGAAGACCATTTAGCAGTTTAAAGGTCAGAAGGATGGAGTATTGTTGTAGGGAAAAACCATCTTCTTCTTTTTGTTCTTTGGTGTTGAAGTAGTTAGTGCAAACTATTGTCAACAAAACTTCATTTTATCCTAGAGGATATTTGTTTTGTATCATATGCAAATAAAAGAGAACAAATAAAACCTTAATGAAAAGTGTAACAAACGACTTGAAGGTTGCTTTTATATTTATACAATTCATTCAATTGTCCTACACTTCCCTTCTACTTGTCTTTGTTTTAGACCAGAAATCCCCAACAAAGGTAACAATTTCCATTCAATCCCTTTATTTTTTTTAAGAAATGGAGTTGATTTATGCTGGTTTTCTGCTAATGTGTATGATAAAAATACGATCTTTGGCATAATTTTTACTTATGTTTTTGTAAGAAGAGCAAATTACATATGTAATCCTAAATAATTGACGAATGTGCAGATATAACCCTGATAATTGAAAGTGTAAATATAACCCTAGATATTTAGGTAATGTGCAAATACAACCTTTTCAAACAAATTTAAATTAGAATTGAATGAAAAGTTAATTTTACCCTTTTAAAAAACAAAAAAAACAAATAAATATATAATTTTGACCCTCTAACCTAATTGCTTCTTCTTCTCTAACCATCTCTGACTTCTATGGAAAAAAACTCGAAGTTTGTGATTGTTCTCTATATTACTGAAGTTCCAAGGTCTCAAGGTCTCAATTTTAGTGATACAGGAAAAGAATGTTGAAGTTCCATGGTCTCAATATCAAAGCGAAGTTTTTTCTCAAAAGAATCACGAGTGGCATTGGCAGTTCACTTAATAGTAGATCTGAGCTCGTGAGGCGCTCAGTGGTCATCAACGAAGAGGCACTCGGTGGCTCTGGTCTCCGATGAAGAGGTGGCTGAGTGGCTCAGTGGTCACCGCTGAAGAGGCGCTCTGTGGTCGCTCCGTGGCTCTGGTGAAGAGGCGCTCAGTGATCGTCGTTGAGGAGGCACTCAGTGGTCGTTCGGTGACTTCGGTGAAGAGGCAGCAGTGAAGAGACGGAGTTCGGCGGGTGGTTCCACCACCGTAACCCACCGGCGAGAGCCCCACCATTTCGCCCATCCTGCCACCCGCCGCTTCGCTTCTACCTTCACTTCGACCGCCTGAGCGAGCTCCAAGAGGACCGCCTCTGGCTTCCAGATTCGGACAACAAGATCCGACCCTTTTGCCTGAAATCCCTTTAATATTTTAAGCCTTTTCTCTTGTTTTTTTTGGTGTCCAAAGCCTAAAGTTAAAACAGACAAAATCATGAAGAGAATAAATGGAGGATTCTGGGAATAATAGTCTTCTTTCTATGAATCTATGATATTCTGGAATGGTCCTGTTCTTGCTTGGTTCGGCTGGATTGGTGGTGGATTGGTGGTGGGATGGCAGGTGGTGGATTGGAGGAGGCAGTGCTGAGTGGTGGGGGCAAATTTGTCTTTTATAATTTTGTATTAAGTTAGAAGGGCATTTTGGTCATTTCTGGTCGGCCAATGGATATGGCCAGTTAGTGTCGAAATAATTACTTTAGGGTTATATTTGCACTTATGTATAACAGTTAGGGTTGTGTTTGCACTAAAAAATAACTCAATGTTATATCTGCAATTTTTCCAACATATAGGGTCATATTTGCATATTAACCTTGTAAAAAAAGTGTTCCAAGATTGAGAAAGCAGAGGATAAGTTCAGGAAGGATGGGCAACCCTTTAGGATCATTGATGGGCCTTGCATTACTTTAGAGTTCTCTGACGGCGTTGGTGGCAGCGCCGCCTCCAATCCTTTCACCCCCATTTGATCAGAACCATGATGTGAAAATGATGAGAAGAATGAATCAGGGGATATGAAAACACAGATGCCTTCTCCCTCTTCCAATCCTTCCTCCACTCTTCTTGGATATGAGGTTGGCTTTACCGTGCGAAAACTATACTACCCATTCTCAATTTTTACAGATGAAGTGATTCCGTGACAGGTATGTGCCATGGCTTTCCTCTCTACACTGGTGTATTCTTGCTGGGTGTTTTGATGATTTACAAGATATTGGTAGTGTAACCTGGACACGGGTATGGGATTGGATGGTTGCATTTCCATGGATCCCTGCCAACCAGAGGTTTATGGACTAATTATACTTATTAAATACACACATTGTACATGCTAGTTTGGTTACACCGCGCGTTGCGCGATGAGCTTGATAACAAATTATAGAAATTTTATATGAATGTTAAAATAGCTGTAATATAAGCTATAAATGTACTAATTATACATGTAATTGAAGCGTGGAGATGGCGAGAGGTGAAGGTTCAGGTGGAGAGGGTTCAAGTTGAGGGGTTCGAGAGATACGGATTCGAGATGTGAAGGTTGCAGTGGAAGTTCGAGATGTAGTTGGTTGGAGTGGAAGGTTCGGGAGGTACGGATTCGAGTGGTGAAGGTTCCATAGTAGATTCGAGAAGTGGAATTCTTAATTTTGGGTGTTGGAATGTTATTGTTGGATGGGGCTCATGCTTTGGGGCTAGTTAGGTTCAAGATGGATGTTAGGAGATGTTTTGCTATGTGTTGGTTGAATTGAGCCGTTCGGCGGCCGACCATGGTGGATTGTTTTTTATCGGAATCATCAATGATGGTATACCCAATTCGTTGTCCTTGTTTTTCAATTTCATGAGAATGCCCAGATCAAGACGAATGGAGGATTATATTTTTTCATAATTGGTGGATTCTTTGAATTTTGCCTAATTTCCAGCAACTCAGCGGCGCCGGAAAAATGTGTTGTAGGCGAGGACTCAAATCTGGGTGCTCGACCTATTTTAGGGCACCGTCGAGCCATTCAACCTGAGAAAGAAGATACGGGGCAAGGCTCCCTAGGGTTCCAACCTGGTTCAAGGCGGCCGGGTCAAATGACCCGTTAAAAGATAAGGCCAGGTCATGGGTCTTAAACCCTGGCAGCTTAAAGCCTCGAAGGGACTTCAAGTGGTGGAATGATGCCTCGAATGGTGTGGATGCAAGGTACAATTGCTCTCAAATGAATGTACTCGTGAGGTGTGGATGCTCTCAAAGTGGAAAATGTACCCATGACAGGTGGATCGTGCATAATGGATTCGAGAGGGAACATGCACTCTCGAGTTATGGATGATTACTTATTGGAGACATGAATGTCTCGAGAGGTATATGGCTCGAAATGATGGTGGGAATCTACATCCTCAAGGAGTGATTTGTGTGTTGATGTGCTCTCGAGTGCTCTCGAATGCTGGATGTCCATCCTCTCGAGTGCTGGATGTCTATCCTCGAGTGGTGGTTGTTTAACCCTTCGAGTGGTGGTTGTTTAACCCTTCGAGTGCTGGATGTTTAACCCTCGAGGGGGTAGTTGGTTTACCCTTCGAGTGCTGGATGTTTAACCCTCGAGGGGTTGCTGTTTAACCCTTCGAGTGCTGGATGTCTATCCTCGCAAGGGGTAGCCCTTTGAGTGCTGGAGGTATAACTTCTCGAGGGTTGGATGTTTAACTCTTCCAGTGGTGGTTCGAAGATGACATGGATGTAACCTCGACTGCTGGATATCTAGATTAGATCCTTGAAGGGTGGTTCACTAACCCCTCGAGGGGTGGTTGACTAACCCATTCGACATGTGGTATGAATAACATGGAATGCTCTTGAGGGGTGGTAATTTAACCCTTCGATGGATGGATGTGTAACCTCTCGAGGGGTGGATATATAACTCCTCAAGGGGTGGTTCGTGGATAACGTGGATGTAACCTCGACTGCTGACCCCTCGAAGATGACGTAATCTTGATTGCTGGATGTATAACCCCTCGAGGGGTGGTTCGTGGATTGCCCTCGAGGGTACTGTGGGTTCGAGTTGGTGGCAATGGTTCAAGAGGTAGAAGCTTCTAGGGGTACATGCGAGATCCTCGAGGGGTGGTTCCCTCGAGGATCGATTATGTACCCCACCGAGTGGGTACCTCTCGAGTGGGAACCTCTCGAATGGGTACCTCTCGAGTGGGAACCTCTCGAATGAACACCTATCGAATGGGCACCTATCGAATGGGTACCTCTCGAATGGACACCTCTCGAACTCATCCAATCGAACCTCTCAACCTGAAAGGTGACGTCTCGAATGGGTACCTCTCGAATTGGTACCTCTCGAACCCCTCCACCTGGAAGTACACCTCTCTAATGGGTACATCTCGAATGGATCTAGCGGAACCCCTCCACCTGAAACTTCACCTCTGGAATGGGTACCTCTCGAAAGGGTACCTCTCGAACCCATCCGATGGAACCCCTCCACCTGAAACTTCACATCTCGAATGGGCACCTCTCGAACCCATCCAATCGAACCCCTCTACCTGAAACGTCACCTCTCGAATGGGTACCTCTCGAATCGATACGTCTCGAATAGGTACCTCTCGAATGGATCGAATGGAACCCCTCCACCTTAAACATCACCTCTCGAATGGGTACCTCTCGAACATGTCCAATGGAACCCCTCCCTTCGAGAACAGATTACTCCATTCCTTCGAGGTTCGAGACCTCGACCCCTTCGAGGACAGAAGACTCCATCCCTTCGAGGACCGAGACCTCGACCCCTTCGAGGACAGAAGCCTCCATCCCTTCGAGGGCCTAGAACTCGACCCCTTCGAGAACAAAAGATTCCACCCTTTCATTGTCGAGAACCACCCCTTCGAGGATCCCCCATCTATCCCTCATATCTTCCACCTGTTGATCCATTGGCACACGCATGCTAAGTATCCATCACTCGAATCCTCAATGTCTCGAACCCCTCCACCTGAAACATAACCTCTCGAATAGGTACTTCTCGAACCCATCCAATGGAACCCATCCACTTCAAACTTCACCTCTCAAATAGGCACCTCTCGAACACATCCAATTGAACCCCTCCACCTGAAAGTTCACATATCGAATGGGTACCTCTCGAATTGGTACCTCTCGAACCCATCCACCTGAAAGTTCAACTCTCGAATGGGTATCTATGGAGTGAGAACCTCTAGAATGGGTACCTCTCAAACCCATCCAGTCGAACTGAACCCCTCCACCTGGAAGTTCATATCTCGGATGGGTACATCTCGAATCGGTACCGCTCAAACCCATCTTATCGAACCCCTCCACCTGGAACTTCACCTCTCAAATGGGTACATGACGAATGGATCCAACGGAACCCTTCCAACCAAAAATTCACCTCTAGAGTGGGTACCTCTCGAATGCCCACCTCTCGAACCCATCCAGTCGAATCCTTCCACCTTAAAGTTCACATCTCAAATGGGTACATATAAAATGGGTAACGCTCGAACCCATTCAATCGAACCCTTCCATCTGAAAGTTCACCTCTCGAATGGGTACCTCTCGAACCCATCCAATCTAACCCCTCCACCTGAAACTTCAGCTCTCGAATGGGTACATCTCGAATGGGTACGTCTCGAATAGGTACCTCTCGAATGGATCGAATGGAACCCTTCCACCTCAAACACCACCTCTTGAATGGGTACCTCTAGAACATGTCCAATGGAACCCCTCCCTTAGAGGACAGAAGACTTCATCCCTTCGAGGGTCGAGTCCTCGACCCCTCCGAGGCCAGAAGACTCCACCCCTTCAAGGGCCGAGAATTTAACCCCTTCGAGGACAGAAGACGCCATCCCTTCAAGGGCCGAGACCTCGACCCCTTCGAGGATAAAAGACTCTATCCCTTTGAGGGACTAGAACTGGACCCCTTCGAGGACAGAAGATTCAATCCGTTTGAAGCTGAGACTAACCCTCGAGGATCCCCCATCTACCCCTCGAGTCGTCCACTTGTCGAGCCATTGGTACACGCACGCTAAGGATCCCCCATCTACTCCTCAATATCTCAAACCTCTCCACCTGAAACTTAACCTCTCGAATAGGTACCTCTCGAACCCATCTAATGGAATTCCTCCAATTGGAACTTCACCTCTCGAATGGGTACCTCTCGAACCCATCCAATCGAACCCATCCAATCGAACCCCTCCACCTGAAAGTTCACATATCGAATAGGTACCTCTCGAATTGGTACCTCTCGAACCCATCCACCTGAAGGTTCACCTCTCAAATGGGTGCCTCTGAAGTGGGAACCTCTCGAATGGGTACCTCTCGAATGGCCACCTCTTGAACCCATCCAGTCGAACCCCTCCACCTGGAAGTTCACATCTTGAATGGCTACCTCTCGAATTGGTACTGCTCGAACCCCTCCATCTGGAACTTCACCTCTAAAATGGGTACATATCGAATGGATCCAACGGAACCCCTCCACCTGAAACTTCACCTCTAGAGTGGGTACCTCTCGAATGTCCACCTCTAAAACCCATCCAGTCGAATCCCTCCACCTTAAAGTTCACATCTCGAATAGGTACATCTTGAATGGGTAACGCTCGAACCCATCCAATCGAACCCCTCCACCTGAAAGTTCACCTCTCGAATGGGTACCTCTCGAACCCATCCAATCGAACCCCTCCACCTGAAACTTCACCTCTCGAATGGGTACATCTCGAATGGGTACGTCTCGAATAGGTACCTCTCGAATGGATCGAATGGAACCCCTCCACCTCAAACATCATCTCTCAAATGGGTACCTCTTGAACATGTCCAGTGAAATCCCTCCCTTCGAGGACAGAAGACTCCATCCCTTCGAGGGTCGAGACCTCGACCCCTTCGAGGATAAAAGCCTTCATCCCTTCGAGGGCCTAGAACTCGACACCTTTGAGGACAGAAGATTCCATCCCTTCGAGGCCTAGAACTCGACCCCTTCGAGGATCATCTATCTACCCCTCAAGGATCCCCCTTCTGCCCCTCGAGTCTTCCACCTATCGAGCCATTGGCACATGCACGCTAAGTATCCATTACTCGAATCCTCAATGTCTCGAACCCCTCCACCTGAAACTTAACCTCTTGAATAGGTACCTCTCGAACCCATCCAATCGAACCCCTCCACTTAGAACTTCACCTCTCAAATGGGTACGTCTCGAATCGGTACGTCTCGAATAATTACCTCTCGAATGGATCGAATGGAACCCCTTCACCTCAAAAATCACCTGTCAAATAGGTACCTCTCGAACATGTCCAATGAAATCCCTCCCTTCGGGGACAGAAGACTCCATCCCTTCGAGGGCCGAGACCTCGACCCCTTCGAGGACAGAAGACTCCATCCCTTCAAGGGCCGAGAATTCGACCCCTTTGAGGATTCCCCATCTACCCCTCGAGGATCACCCATCTACCCCTCTAGCCTTCCACCTGTCGAGCCATTGACACACGCACGCTAAGTATCCATCACTCGAATCCTCAATGTCCCAAACCCCTCCACCTAAAACTTAACCTCTCGAACCCATCCAATCGAACCCCTACACCTGAAAGTTCACATATCGAATGGGTACCTCTCGAATTGGTACCTCTCAAACCATCCACCTGAAAATTCACATCTCGAATGGGTACATCTCGAATGGGTGCATCTCGAATGGGTACCGCTCGAACCCATTCAATCGAACCCCTCCACCTGAAAGTTCACATCCCGAATGGGTACATCTAGAATTGGTACCACTCGAACCCATATAATCGAACCCCTTAACCTGAAAGTTCACATCTCGAATGGTACCTCTCGAATGAGTACATCTTAAACTCATTCAATCGAACCCCTCTACCTGAAAGTTCACCTCTCGAATTGGTACCTCTCGAGCCAATCCTATCCAACCCCTCCACCTAAAAGTTCACCTCTCGAATGGGTACCTCCCGAGTAGGTACCTTTCGAACCCATCCAATCGAACCTTTCCATCTGAAACTTCACCTCTCAAATAGGTACCTCTGGAGTGGGAACCTATCGAATGGCCACCTCTGGAATGGGTACCTCTCGAACCCATCCAGTCGAACTCCTCCACCTAAAAGTTCACATCTCGAATGGTTACATCGCGAATGGGAACCACTCAAACCCATCCAATCGAACCCTTCCACCTGAAAGTTCACATCTCGAATGGGATCCACTCGAACCCATCCAGTGGAACCCCTTAACTTGAACGTTCATATCTCGAATGGCCACCTCTCAAACACATCCAGTCGCACCCCTCCACCTGGAAGTTCACATCTCGAATGGGTACCTCTCAAGTGGCCACCTCTCGAACCCATCCAGTCGAACCCCTCCACCTAAAAGTTCACATCTCGAATGGGTACCGCTCGAACCCATCCAATCGAACCCCTCCACCTGAAAGTTCACATCTCGAATGGATACCTCTCGAATAGGTACCTCTCGAATAGGTACCTCTCGAACCTATTCAATCGAACCCTTCCATCTGAAACTTCACATCTCGAATGGGTACCTCTGGAGTGGGAACCTCTCAAATGGCCACCTCTCGAATGGGTACCTCTCGAACCCATCCTATCAAACCCCTTCACCTGAAAGTTCACATCTTGAATGGCTACCTCTCGAAACCATCCTACCGAAACCTCCACCTGGAAGTTCACATCTCGAATGAGTACCTCTAGAGTAGGTATCTCTCGAATGGGTACCTCTCGAATGGCCACCTCTCGAACCCATCCAGCCGAACCCCTCCACCTGAAAGTTCACATCTCGAATGGGTACCGCTCGAACCCATCCAATCGAACCCCTCCACCCGAAAGTTCACATCTCGAATAGGTACATCTCAAACCCATCCTATCGAACCCCTCCACCTGGAAGCTCACATCTTGAATGGGCACCTCTCGAATGGGTACCCCTCTAATGGGTGCCCAAAACGACGTTGTTTTGGGCACCCACCTGGAAGCACATGTAGACGTACATGGCGGCGCCATAATGTTTGACAAAGGGGATGCACAAAATGACAAAAATGGTGCCTAAAATGACGTCATTTTGGGCGGCCACTTCAGAGCACATGCAGGGGCACACATTCAGCTTGCCTGCAAAAATGACCACTATGACCCTGACAACGGTTGGCACAAGCATGAGGTTTCAAAGTATTTCTTTTATATAGTAACCAGATTAGGCGGACGATTTGCGGAAGTAGACAGTGCAACAAATGCAGTTGCTTCTTTGATAATCTGAAAAGTAGAATCAAGTTTTCTAGTATTTGTGCCGTAGTTTCAATTCCTCACAATGGATTGTGGGAGAAAATATTTCACCCTTTCCTTTAGCTCTGCTATCTGATTAGCCTGGAGTGCTTTATTTTTGTGTGCTTGATTCTTCAAATTTGGATGCAATTGTACATGCTAGGGAAGTTGGAAGCAATGGTGGAGGACAAATTCTCTGAATGCTTCCTCAAAGTCTTTTGATTGTTTCCACAAACTTTTTAGAGGACACATTCTATGAATGCATCCTCATTTTTCTTTTCGTTTTTTAATTTCTGTTTAGAGGATGCATTCATGTTGTAGCAATATTTTTCCGGCTGACTTTCTAGAGGACGCATTCATAGAATGCGTTCTCTTGCTGTAGTATTATTTTTTCTGGTTGACTTTTTAGAGGACGCATTTTGAATGCGTCCTCATTGTTATAAATATTTTTATCAAATTATTGTTTTGAATTTTTTTCCTCAAATTTATGGAATAAATTTTGACTTGCGTGTTATGAAAAATGGGTACTGAATTTAACATATGATTTTTTTAATTCAGCATTTTATAAATGCATCCTCAATATAAAATCTGGGATTTTAATCGGTAAATTATATAATTTATAAATTATCGTTCTTCATATTTTTGTTTTGGGTGAATAAAGTGCATAAGTCGACTTGTGTTTGTTTTATGTTATTCTAAAAATTGTAGTAGTATATAGTAGAAAGGAATATAATTAAACAGAAATTTACAATATCAGAAGAAGACGTGTTGAACGTAATGAATAACATGTGCTCAATGTCATGTAATGTACTAATGACGGCCTCTGCAAAGCTTTCCACATGTTCCACATGGTGGAGGGTGTATGGTGCGGGATGTGCGTCGTGGAACGGTCATCTCAGTAGAAACATGTATGGCGTCATCTGGAGCTCCCTCTGTAAGATCTTCCTCCATATCGTCTCCTGTGTCCTGGTATGAACCATACTTGACATATGGAACACCACCGGTATCTAATCGAGCAGTATGCGACCTGTATACATGACTCGCAGTGGGAGTAACACTGTGAAATCGACTGTACCCATGTCGAACTGTGAGGATCCACCATGTGACGATCCTGCATGACTAGCAGTGGGAGTATGATATGCAGTGAAATCAGCCGTAGTAGTGTTATACTGTGAGGGTCCACCATGCGATGCTCCAGGGTTCGTCATATGAGGGTCCAGCTTGTGATGAACCAATATGAGTTGTATGGCCCCAAGCACGCGGTCGCCGACCACCCTATCGAGCAGGTGGAGTTGGACGGTGGCTTCTGCTGTCATTGTATCTCACACCAGATGGAGGTTCCTCACAGTCACAAATGGCTGATGAAACTGCAGTCTAGAGGGCTCATGCGCATACTGTAGTGTACGTGTGGCAACATCGTGTACCCCCTGATCATGTTCGCGATTCATGGGGGACAGTCGTCCAAATTTATATCCAACATGATTTTCATCTGAGACATTGCCTACAACTACACGAATGAGGTAAATATGTTAAATATTTAAAATTGAGGAAATGTATAGTATCATCTGTGAACACTATTAGAGATTTAGGAAATACCATGTACTCCATAGTAGCCCCGCCTCCATGAAAACCCTCTGTAATTGTTTCGGCCCGGATTGGCTGATCAATTAGGGTCACTATTTTGCAAAAATACCACTCCATGTATTCTCGACTGGGTGTGTACGGATCCGCTGACCCTCGCACATAAACTCGGTGCTCTGCTCGATGTTCCCAAGCATCGAGATATCTTCTCAGTCATACACGCCAATCCATTCCTGATCTCCCACGATGGTCTCTAGTGTGAAGCAGTTTATGTTCATCCCTAGTGACTAATTGGATGGGTATTGGCTGGATAAGGCCAAACTGCCTGAGAACACGATGTACGTGGTGGTACTCCATGACATGCCTGCTAATGAGATCAACAGACAATAGCTAGTTGTTGCTACTGGCCGTACAGTACTGTGGGAGTTGCTACACGATATCCTCCGTGTACGGCTGCCAAATAAACTGCAATAACAGGTATGTGTTGTGGTTAGGAGAAGAAAACCCTTATATCCATTAGTTCAATGATAGGTAATCTGAATTTCAATATACTTGTCTGTCATGGAGAGATGTTAGCTGATCATGGTACACTTTCAATACATGCATAGGTGATTGTGATAAATCATACCGGGCTCTCCACCTGTCAGGAACAAAATGAATCAAATTAGTCATTCCTAGTAATTGACTTTCAGTTTAAAAATTGTCTCCCAACTAATTTAATACGCACCTGGATCCAACCGTACTCATCGTGATAGTCATTAGTAGTTGTCCGGCCAGACAGGTGGATGGTATTCGCTCTCATGCCTACAGCTGACAAAAAATAAAATAAAATTTAATATAATATAAGAGATCACTATTGACATTATTTACAACTAACAAGATTAATCAAAAATGTTACCTGTAGCAAGACAAGTGGTCCAGATATGGATTTAACTTGTGAGATGGCAGCGTCACATAAGCACCTGTACAAGTGTGCCAAAATGGCACTACCCCAACTGTACTGATGTGTTGCACCAAGGTCCACCAGTACCGACAAATAGAGCAAAGGGATAAGGTGTCTGGATGTGTCTGACATTAGCATTCCACCGACCAACAGTAGAATGAAAACCCTAGCCAGTTGTTGACAATCTACCTCAGTAGCATCAACAAGGAATGGACTGTGTAACAAGTCTCCCAACCAGCTGGCCCTTATCCGACCTCCTCTGATAGCACTCGCGTTCGGTGTAGCTCCTAGGTAGTCTGTGCATAATCTCTGCCTGTCCTCTATGTGTCGGCTAGTGTCCACACCAATAATTGGCATGCCATCGATCGATAGAGCCCATAGCATGCTAACATCCTGTAATGTTACGGTAGCCTCCCCCATTGGCAGGTGAAACGTGTGCGTCTCAGGTCTCCGACGCTCTACTAAGGCTGTGACTAGTGAATGATCGATGTGGATTGGGGCGGAATCCAACAATCCCTGGAATCCAGCTTCACGGACGTAGCGCATGACTGGATCAGGGATTCGACCAACCCAACAAGCCACATCGTATTGCATCACCTGCAGTGCTTCATCCTCTAAATGACCATTGTTTAGAGCACGTGCACGATGCTCCTGGTGCAGGTACAACAGTTCATCGTCAATGGGTCCAGGATGATATGACAGGCGGGCGGTCGTCGCGCCCGCCGTGCAAAAGATAATTTATAAGCCCTAAATGCTTACTTTCTACAACTAGGTAGATAGCGGCAAATCGGGGTCGTCCAATGAGAAGAGGGATCTTCCTAAGCAATCAAGCACAAATGGTTGATACTAGGCTAGGAGTAACTATATTTACACACACTTAAAAGCAAGTAAAAGGGGGGGTTGGTTGGTTGGTTTCCTAAGTTAACAAAGATAAAAAGACAAGATAACTAGCAAGGTCAAGTGACTATGCTAATCATCAAACAAAACTAAAGAAAAGGGGTTTTAAACTACAAAGATAAAATGCCTTGGGGGCAACGGATATCCACTTCCACATCTAATGTAGTTCATCGAATCATTCACACATTCCATCATATAGCATTCAGGACCCAACACTCACGCACCCATCTAGCAAGTACCACAACACACACATCACAAGAAGTTCTAAGTTCATGCTCATAGATCTTCATGCAAAGGCGCTGCGGAATTTGTCACGTTCCTACACCTAAACAATTCAACCACACAAGCACTACCTATGCTCAAACAACTCATGGCACACATGCAGTGAAACACACCGTCAAGAATACATAAACGCCAAATAACAAATGCTTCAAGAATGAATTTAAATCATCGATTCAATACTTCAACTACTTGTCGTGGAGACTAAACTCCTATCCTTCTTAGTTCGTAGTTTGCGAGAGTGAGTTCCACATCTCTCGTCAAACCTCACCAATGACTCCCGAGTCGCGACCACGACTCAAGGTGTCATTGGTGGTATTTAGCACGAAGGACCAACAAGCTTGGCAATGCCTATGACCACTACACCGTGACTAAGCATTTAACCAATTCATGCAATTACACGAGATTAGTCAAGAGCGACCACTCATAGACCACGAGCATATAACTCTTCTCGTTTGCTACACAAACGAACATGACGAAGAGTTCAACATCAATCACATTCATCTAGCACATCATCAACACATCAATATCATTTAGAAGCTCTAACTCATGCTTTGGATTCCTAATTAAAAGAGGGAAAGAGTAGCTAATTCCTTCCAACCCTAACAAGCAATCAATCAAGCAATTTGTATCCTCAAGCTACCAATAACATCAATAGCATCAACAATCATCATTAAAGCACAATAAAAGCACAATAGCAAAAACACCAAATAGATAGATAGAAATGGTTCTCAATACATAGAAGTGGAAGCTTCAATCCATAGCTCCCAAGTGCAAGAACTACTCTAGAATAACAAAAGACATAATTAAACTAAGAAAAGCTAAGAAAAGAAAGAAGAGAAAAAGCTAGGGTTTTGAAGCCCTAAAACCCAGAGAAAAACGGGCTGAGCAAGCTGGAGAAGAGGAGGAAAGAGAGTAGTATTTATAGTGCAAAGAAGATAAAGTTGGTTTCTGGCCGCCCGTTGGTCGTGACTCGCGACGAGTTCGTCGCGACTCGCGACGGTGTAGGTCGCAACTCGCGATGGTGTCGCGACGGGGTCGCAACGGGAGCCAGAGTTTTGCATTGTTTCTTTGTCTTCTTCATAATCATCCCTCTCAATCTTCAAGTCTTCAACGGCTCCAAAAATGGTCTTCAACGGCTCCGGTCTTCATGTCTTCGAAGTGAGTATCCAAAAGTCTTCGAAAGTATAGTCTTCAATGTCTTCCGGTCTTCGTTGCTTCCGTGTTCTTCCCTTGTCACACAAAATCCACTTAGAAGAGGTAAAAGAGTACAAAGTTGCTTTTGCCTCTCCTAAGTGAATTTCAAGGTAAAACACAAGCTCTCGATAATAAAAGAGCACAAAAGTGATCCTAAATACTACTAAATAAAGCATATAAAATGGACACATCAAACCTCCCCACACTTAAACCTTACTCGCCCTCGAGTAAGAAAAGATTCAAGCATACGGAGGAAATGGCATATCCACATCCTAAAACCCCTAAAATAACCACACAAAATGGACACATCAAATATCCCCACACTTAGACCTTACTCGCCCTCGAGTAAGAAAAGAACCAAGCACACGGAGTAAATGATATATCCAAAACCTAAACTAATCCCCCAATCAAAGCCTCACAAAAACTCTCAATATCAAAAATCCCAAAATAAAAGCTCACATGAGAATTTTTTCACACACACATCCCCAATCCTAAATCTAACCAAACCTACCACTTATCAATTCACTACCCATAAAAATATTTCAAAGCCCCGAATTGATATTCCCACAGTCCAATGACACAAGATGAAGTTAAAACCATTAAAGAGGTTTAAGCACATACTACACCGAATGCCAATATATCAACCAAAATCCAATGACATAAAATGAAGCTAAAACCATATAAGAGTTTCAAACACATGCTTCACTAAATGCCAATATATCAACCAAAAACGAAGTATAAAGAGATCAAGAATTTCATAACCATACTTCGTTTCCTAACCCACTAAGCTACCCAATCCCAAGAGGTCTATAGATATTGAGCTACCCGACCCATCCGTGTGACAACCGCAACCTTATGACTCCAACGCCGGCAAATGAGTGAAATCATAGCATTTTTCAATTTCTCTCACTTTCTCTCATTTTGCCTTGGAGCTCTTTCGAGTTTTCATCCTAGCCACACATCATGTTTCTTTAGCTCACATCTCACCTTTTTTCGCACATTTTAGCCTCTCATTTTTGCCTAGGCCGCCCTTTAAGGGTTTTCGACCTATCCGGGCCCCCAATGTTGCCTAAGTTGCCCTCTCGGGTTTTCAACTTAGCGGGTTTTCTTTTTCTTTTTTTTTTCTTTTTCTATATATTTTTTTTCTTTTTGTTTTTCTATTTTTTTTCTCATGTTTTTCCAATGAAAAGTAGCAAAAAGCATTCCAAAACAATCTAGCATGCATATGAATCCTCTAACCCCTCCCCACACTTAAAACATTACATTGCCCTCAATGTAAACACGTAAGGCAAGAACAATAAAAATCAAGGTAAGGGAGTTAGAGTGACACCCATTTCTCCGCAAATTCGCCGGTGATATGGCGATATCCAAGTACTTGGATGGTCCCGAGATAGGTTTCGGAACCGGAAGGGGGAGCAAAGATGCCGTAGAAGAACTCACCCCTCGAGAAAAGCATTGTCTCCATGGCGCCGTTTGATCAAGACTAACACCACGAAGAACACATTAAACTCACAAGTACATAAGGATATGTAATACTAGGTTTAGCATCAAGAGTTAATAACTATAGTATTTTCAAAGAACAACCAAATCACACTCAACCAACACTATAAGAATAATCATGAAAATTATCCAACATATATTGACATGTATACAAGCATCATTATAGGATATGCACTTACGATCACAATGATGTAGTCGGCATACTACAATCAACAAATGTACTATAAAGATGCAAGAATGTTCATATGTCAACATATGTAGGATGGTGGAGGAATGAATGGGTATGTGGTGGTTCTTGGGAGTGTTGGGTGGAGAAGAAGGTAGGATCATGCAATGTTTAAAATCATTTGGAAACTTGGAAGCTTGGAAATTTGAAATCCGGGCTCAAAAAATTTTCAACAGTTACTGAGCACGTCGCGACTCGCGACGAGTTCGTCGTGACTCGCGACGAGCCTCGCGAAGTCATCGCGACTCGCGGAAAGTTGGCGCTGGGAGTGATTTTTCTCCCCTGTTCGTCGCGACTCGTGACGAAGCCCATCGCGACTCGCGACGGCAGGGTATCCCAGGCTTAAAATTTTTTCATTTTCTTACCAACTGTCCAAGCTTTCTTCCCTCGTTCATTGATCTCGTTCCTTCATCTCCATCATTGTAATGCACTTCATGTTGCTACAAAATCATAGAAAAACATGCCATAAAAAGAACAAAACAAAACAACAAAAACTAAAAGAAATGTCGAATTTTTTTACGTCGTCGGCACGACGAAGCTCCGTATGTTTAAGGTCGTCGGCACGACCCTAATGTTATCCGTATGGTGAAGGCTTGAAGCTCTTCACCATGAGCATCCAAAATAAGAGAGGTGGGGGCACAAAACTTTCAAGAGGAAAGTCTTGTGGAGGTGGAGATGGTTCAAAGGGAATTAAGTGGTTAGGGAGCTTGGGATAATCTTTCGGCTCCTCTCTCGTTTCCCTCAAAACTTCCAAAAATGGTGGAGTTGGTTCACTAGGTGGGAGAAGGGGTGACGATGCTAATGGATGTAGCACTATCACCTCTTCCTCCATTTTTCTATCCTCTACAATCAACTCCTCATCCCTTTCAAACTCAAAATCATTTTTATTGGTGACCTCACTCACCGAGTCATCGAGTTCAAGTTGGGATGGTGTATTTTCGGAATCACGAGCTTCCATGCGGGCCAATACCTCTAATATGTTCCTCACATACCCCTCAATTGCCTCAACACTAGAGGAGAGCTGGGTATCCGGCTCCTCACTAGTAAAGGAGTTCAAGTTTGCTATCCTATTTAAGACATCCTTATGTGTCAAACTTGAACTTCCTTGTTGGGCTTGGTTTTGGGGTATGGTATAGGGTGGTGATGGCCAACTAGGTTGCTCGTAATATTGGTTTTCCGGCTCATTCTCATACCACAAATCCGGACTACCACTCCATTCCGGATTGTAAGAATTGTGGTACGGATACCATTCTTGAGCTTCTTGCCCTTGAAAACCAATATCTCTAACCTCTTGGTAGCACTCTTCATAGTACCCATGGTTTTGGAAACCAAGGGTTCTTTCTTGGTCATAGTGCTCTTCCCACAACAAAGGGCAAGATTCGGTAGGATGGTCGAAATGACACATCCTACAAAACCTTGCTTGTTCAGCCTCTTTCTCATCATGAGTTCCCTCAAGGTGAGACGCTCCATTAAAAAAAAATTATTTTTTTATTTTTCAAAAGTTCGGAATCATAGTGCAAGGATTCTCGATAAAATAAATTACCAAGAACTCAAGCAATACCTACTCCGAACAAAAACAACCACCAAGTAGTGGAAAATAAAAACAACTAGCCAATACGCAACCAAATACACCTAAATACTTAAGAATAAATGCCTCTTCCCCGGCAACGGCGCCATTTTGACAGGCGGGCGGTCGTCGCGCCCACCGTGCAAAAGATAATTTATAAGCCCTAAATGCTTACTTTCTACAACTAGGTAGATAGCGGCAAATCGGGGTCGTCCAATGAGAAGAGGGATCTTCCTAAGCAATCAAGCACAAATGGTTGATACTAGGCTAGGAGTAACTATATTTACACACACTTAAAAGCAAGTAAAAGGGGGGGGGGGGGGTTGGTTGGTTTCCTAAGTTAACAAAGATAAAAGACAAGATAACTAGCAAGGTCAAGTGACTATGCTAATCATCAAACAAAACTAAAGAAAAGGGGTTTTAAACTACAAAGATAAAATGCCTTGGGGGCAACGGATATCCACTTCCACATCTAATGTAGTTCATCGAATCATTCACACATTCCATCATATAGCATTCAGGACCCAACACTCACGCACCCATCTAGCAAGTACCACAACACACACATCACAAGAAGTTCTAAGTTCATGCTCATAGATCTTCATGCAAAGGCGCTACGGAATTTGTCACGTTCCTACACCTAAACAATTCAACCACACAAGCACTACCTATGCTCAAACAACTCATGGCACACATGCAGTGAAACACACCGTCAGGAATACATAAACGCCAAATAACAAATGCTTCAAGAATGAATTTAAATCATCTATTCAATACTTCAACTACTTGTCGTGGAGACTAAACTCCTATCCTTCTTAGTTCGTAGTTTGCGAGAGTGAGTTCCACATCTCTCGTCAAACCTCACCAATGACTCCCGAGTCGCGACCACGACTCAAGGTGTCATTGGTGGTATTTAGCACGAAGGACCAACAAGCTTGGCAATGCCTATGACCACTACACCGTGACTAAGCATTTAACCAATTCATGCAATTACACGAGATTAGTCAAGAGCGACCACTCATAGACCACGAGCATATAACTCTTCTCGTTTGCTACACAAACGAACATGACGAAGAGTTCAACATCAATCACATTCATCTAGCACATCATCAACACATCAATATCATTTAGAAGCTCTAACTCATGCTTTGGATTCCTAATTAAAAGAGGGAAAGAGTAGCTAATTCCTTCCAACCCTAACAAGCAATCAATCAAGCAATTTGTATCCTCAAGCTACCAATAACATCAATAGCATCAACAATCATCATTAAAGCACAATAAAAGCACAATAGCAAAAACACCAAATAGATAGATAGAAATGGTTCTCAATACATAGAAGTGGAAGCTTCAATCCATAGCTCCCAAGTGCAAGAACTACTCTAGAATAACAAAAGACATAATTAAACTAAGAAAAGCTAAGAAAAGAAAGAAGAGAAAAAGCTAGGGTTTTGAAGCCCTAAAACCCAGAGAAAAACGGGCTGAGCAAGCTGGAGAAGAGGAGGAAAGAGAGTAGTATTTATAGTGCAAAGAAGATAAAGTAGGTTTCTGGCCGCCCGTTGGTCGTGACTCGCGACGAGTTCGTCGCGACTCGCGACGGTGTAGGTCGCGACTCGCGATGGTGTCGCGACGGGGTCGCGACGGGAGCCAGAGTTTTGCATTGTTTCTTTGTCTTCTTCATAACCATCCCTCTCAATCTTCAAGTCTTCAACTGCTCCAAAAATGGTCTTCAACGGCCTCCGGTCTTCATGTCTTCGAAGTGAGTATCCAAAAGTCTTCGAAAGTATAGTCTTCAATGTCTTCCGGTCTTCGTTGCTTCCGTGTTCTTCCCTTGTCACACAAAATCCACTTAGAAGAGGTAAAAGAGTACAAAGTTGCTTTTGCCTCTCCTAAGTGAATTTCAAGGTAAAACACAAGCTCTCGATAATAAAAGAGCACAAAAGTGATCCTAAATACTACTAAATAAAGCATATAAAATGGACACATCATGATACATGGTGTATCCCTACTGACAATTAGATTCACATGGCAAAATAACTCAGTCAAAGATTACCAAATAAGTAATGCAATAACATGTGTACTAATATTCAAACCCAATTGTACATTAGTTTCGAATACACATAAAATACATCCACATTATTCATTGTGCTGAAAAAACTTCAAAAAAATATTACTGGGTACATAAAATAATGCCATACATAGTCAACCAAATATTCAAAATTTGCATATTACATACACAATTCTAATCACGCCCTCGCCTACGGACCCCTCCGGAATCACCCAGCACCCTCTCATCCATTTGATTCCTTATTCTTCTCTCTGCAAACCGTCCACGCCTTCTATTGCGGAACTTTTCAATATCGGGAATAAGCCTCCAACTAGCACATTGCCATAGTAATGAAGCTCGTACAGGCATGAAACCCTGACTATATTGTTGCGCATAGGTGGTCGTGTGATATACCATGTCACATAGAGTAGCTGGATTGTCACGCCTATGCCTACAGACGGCCAATGCATACGAACATGGGAACCGGAAAATTTGCCAAACTAGAATCTTCAGAACCGCATTCTTGAACTTCCCACTCTCTGCACTAAGGAAGTTGGACTGAAAATGACACAAGCAAAATCGGTAGTATCTTGCTGGCTTCATCCATTCCTCCATATGTCTCATTGCATTTAAAATTCCATCATGGCGATCAGATATAATACAGATTGGCCTGCTATCACCACCAACCACGTGGAGACGCAGTCTCTGCATGAACCAGTTCCAACTCTCATTAGTTTCAGCGTCAACAATTGCATAAGCAATGAGGAGTATGTAGTCGTTCGCGTCATGCGTCACGGAAACTAGCATTGTGGCCTTGTATGCACCTCTCAAATGAGTGCCATTCACACTAATCACCGACCTGCAGTGGCGAAATGCATCGATAGCCTGACCAAATGGCCAGTGATTCCTCACCCGCACAGTCAATGGTCCTAGACATCTTCTCCACATTAATGTATGAATATGCTGAGGACAAGGACATTTGATCAATAATGTCGAAGAAGGTCGTGGTAGACTCGTCATCTTCCACATTATAACACCGATAGTATACGGCCGAACCAATCAGCTCAGGACAACGATAATATATTTTCAACTGAAACCCCACACTTGCAATACCAAGCCTTCTGATAATTAAATGAACTAACTCGGAGTGGCTAACCTACTTCCGAGAGTCACATTCCTCTCTGGTATGGGAGGGCCATAATACACACCCACAGTCAAATCAAACTTAATCTGACTCCCTTTATACAGGCACACCGTCAAAAACACCGTACAACTGCATTACATAAATACGTAACATATAATTCAATATTCAGAATGACGGTATTAATCAGCAACTTATATTCAACTGCTCAAAAACCCTAAACCGTCCAAGATTCCATTATACTCGGACAACCACCTCATACACTATTATCGATTTTCAAACTATTACACTATCCTAAAATGTGTGCGCACTTACGCCACACTAATTAAACTATTACTACAACTTTAATACAAATATTAGGAAACAAATCCTCAACATAATCAATTCACACATATTCACGTATCCTCATTCAACACTTTCATAGAATCAAGAAACACAATCACTCAAACTACACACAATCATTAAACACATTCATATCAACAAGATCTTTTCTACTACTTCAGAAATAACAGTGATGCACCAAATTCAATAAACAAATATTAGAAGACAAATCGCACATAATCATTCAACACATTCGTAGAATCGTGAATTCTTCAAATACCTTTAGAAAATTTGCAAACTCAAGGAGGAGGAGGCGTTTAATGGCGGTCAGCAGCGGTTAACGGCGGTTAACGGCGGTCAGCGGCGGTTAACGGCGGTCAGCGGCGGTTAACGGCGGTCAGCGGCGGTTAACGGCGGTCAGCGGCGGTTAACGGCGGTCAGCGGCGGTTAACGGCGGTCAGCGGCGGTTAACGGCGGTCAGCGGCGGTTAACGGCGGTCAGCGGCGGTTAACGGCGGTCAGCGGCATTTAACGGCGGTCAGCGGCGGTTAACGGAGGTTCAGCGATGGGTCAGCGGCGGTCAGCGGCGGTTAACGGAGGTTCAGCGATGGGTCAACGGCAGTCAAAAGCGGTCAACACTGGTTTCCGAGGGTGATCCACTACGTAATACCGGGAGAAGACTTCGGCAGCACCAAACGGAGAGCAAAAATAAGTAATTGATTCAACAAACGGAGAACCAAATGGAGAGAAAAAAATCACCAAACAACTTTGGAAGCGACAACCGGCGACGAGATTGCTGGAAATGGAGAGTGGGGAACAGTCGACCGAGGATTACAATGACGACAACGTGAGAGGATTCCGTCAAGAGGAGAAAACCAAAAGTGAAAACAAAGGTATAAAATCTGGGTTTCTAGTTCGACGTAGCATCACGGAAATCTGAGCGGATTGGAGGACGCATTTAACGAATGTGTCCTCGTCGATGTGGTGGTACGGAGAATAGCGCCGGATAAGAGGATGCATTGTGTCCTCGTTAACACTAAAATATATTTAAAAAATTATTTAAAAAAGCAATACCGAAGATGTATTTGGGGAATGCGTCATCTTCAATCCCGGGCCAAAAAAAAAGAAATTTAACTAGAACGCATCGAAAAATCACATTGAAAAAAATTTTGAAAATCCATGAGGACGCATTTGCCAAATGCGCCCTCCACAGCAGCCTCCAATCTATTTGGGGAATGCGTCATCTTCAATCCCGGGCCAAAAAAAAAGAAATTTAACTAGAACGCATCGAAAAATCACATTGAAAAAAATTTTGAAAATCCATGAGGACGCATTTGCCAAATGCACCCTCCACAGCAGCCTCCAATCTATGTTAGTAGCTACAGTAATAGAAATTTCTCATTAGCCTGCCTATATACACGTGTGAGAGTAATACAACCATGTAGTACGAGCATCTTAACGAACAAAGGAAAAATAAAAGAACCCAAAACCAACTAAATTGAACGAAAATGTAGTCAAGCCTTCAAGTCCTAGTAGGAGGAAAAAACAGGAAAAGCATCAAAGTGGACCTATTCAATGAATGAAAAACAGCAAATGTGCACTTCCATCTAATTAAACCAGTCAAGATACAGGGAAACATAATGTTTTGCATATTCGGGTAATTTACAATGCAAAAGTGCCATGAAATTTACACTTCATCATTATTAAGCAAAAGACACCATGTTTTAAATAAAGGCTTTCCATCTGTACTGTAGAACCTGCACCTGTTTTTTCTCCGCATTAATTAAAAACATAGGTATTCAGATATTGTACAGTTTATGATGCTGTTAGTTGGAAACCATGCTTTCAGTTTCTTGAACAAAACCATCTCCTGTCCAGTCTTTGTCAGATGATAATCCTTTTCTAATGGCTTTACGCTGCTTGATTGCTTCTTGTTGCCTTTTCACCAGATCCGTGTGCGTAGTAAAGTACCCTAGTGATAACCTGAGGACAATCACACACTAGTATTAAGAAAGACCATAGATTATGATGACTTAACTCTACCAATACCAAAAGAAAATAAACATCTTGATGAAATTAAATACCCTTTAAACTCTTCGATTGAAGAAAAGTTGTGTTTTTTCATGAACTCTTGTAACTCAGAGCAAAGTTTCTTTACAACGCCATATCCGTGCATCATAACCCCAGTGCAGACCTGCAATGGAATTTCAACATGAGGGAAAATTAAGAAATTAAGCATGTTACTCTTGTAGTGGGTGCTAAGTAATCCAACTGCCTGAAATTGGGAATTGTATCGATAAGATGAGCTTATTTCAATGTTGGGGCACTAGAGATAAGAGTTAATCATCATTTTTTTAAATCATAAGAGGTTCTATTTTTATTTTAGGGGAAAAAATCAGTTCTCAATTAAAAGACAGTTGAAAAAACACAATTGTGAATGACCATATGAGCATGTTTCTATTGATAAGTAAAACAATTCACTACAAATCTGACCTGAACAGTATCTGCACCAAGAAGAATAAACTCCGCAGCATCACCACCTGTTTCAACACCTCCTATACCAGAAAGCGAAAAGTCTGTATCCCCAAATTCTGACTTCATCATTTTTGCAATGTTCATTACTTTTGCAAGAGCTATAGGGTGCACAGCCTTTGCTGAGTAGCCTCCAGGAGTTGAATACCTGAAATAAATATATTAAAAGAAGAACAGACTTAAGGCAAGATGAAAAGGTCCAACGCCAGCCCAAATGCTGCTCCACAGGAAATACTAACCCTTCAACACAAGGCTCGGGATGTAAAGTGTCAAGATTGATTCCCATGACACTCATGATAGTGTTAATTGCTGATACTCCCTCACACCCGGATCTTAAAGCCGCTCTAGCAGGCTGCAAATTTGGCCACCATAATCAGAAGCTAAAACCTAAAATTTCATTTCCTGAATTGTTTATTAATCACAACTTCACTAAATCTATATTAGACCAACTCTGCAAAACTAACAGTATGACAAGAGTGTCTATTACTTACTTTGTCAATAGATTTGGCAACACAGTTCACTGTGTTCTTTTAAATTGTTTTACTTAAACCAAAGCAATGGTTTTCATCAAAAGATCAAATAAGATTTGGAAACACTAAACAAGAACAGAGGCAAACGTTAGGACATTCTGCTACAATATAGAGTACAATTTCACCTTATGAAAGGAGGATGAAGCTCTATCATGCTTGCCAGATAACTCAAACATAGCCAATTCACTAGATTTCCTTATTTATCTTTAAGAAGGATCCACAGAAAAATAAAGGACCAGTTCAATACAGACATTCTTGCTAATACTGGAGGGGGGAAGTAGACAGGTAAAGAAAACTGCAAACATTCCCCCCTTAAAAGATTAAAGCTATATTCCAATCCCTTGTTATATAACAGTAAAAGGTGATACAAGAAGAACCCTCATTAGTAGACTAAAATCTCATATAAACAATGATCTTTAGCACTTAAATTGTTATCTTTTGCCATGGTAGCTCAGGCCAATAAAAACTTTGAAGTGTACTTTATATGTAAAACGAACAATTTATAATGCTATATATTATTATATTCGATATAAACAGCACATGGCTCAATTAAACACGATAGTAGATATGATCCAAAATGTTGCACTGAGTCGGGGACGGGGACATATACGGGTACGGATACGGGAAACGGCAAAACATAAATATATTGAATACGGGTACGGTAAGGATTCGTAATATTGTATTTGATAAAAATAAGATAGTGGTATTTTTTGCAATGTTCTTTAACAAATCAGAGCCAGAAATTAGTAGATTTTTGAAGCAGTAATAAAATAATAACACAGAATTAACTCTACTTGTGTACTTGGCTTTCCATTAGTAATAGAATTTAGGAATCGGGGTGAAGACGTTTCCTAGAAGTACCCATCAAGTATCCGATACGGGGACGTCCCCGGTACGGGTTCTTAACCCTGGGAGCCGTCCCCGTGCAACATAGTGATTCCAAATAACTAATCCCACATGGAGAGATAATGCCATATTTGTAGTTTAGTAGGTCAAGTCTTATGCTTCCCCAACCTTCAAACACATCACAACCAATCCAAAATATTTTAAGGGTCATATACATGATCAAGACAATAAGGTTGGCAGCTAAGAACTAACAAACCTCAGTTATATCAGTAATGTTAGGAGTCATCTTTGCCCATACAGGAACAGTGGCTTTATCATTGATCCACCCACAAATCTCCTCCAACAATGCACAATTCTGCCCAACTGCAGCACCCATTTTCCGCTCAGGCATGCCATGGGGGCAAGAAAAATTGATTTCAATAGCATCCTGTACCATACAGCAAGCATTGAGACAGTCAATGTAACTAGCAAGAAAAGGGAAATTGTAAGGGGAAAAAAGGATTCATCACTTACAACACCAGTTTGCTCAACTCGATCAATGAGTTCTTGCCAGGCAGCTTTGTCATACTCCTCCATGATTGAAGCAATAAGAATCCTATCTGGGTACTCCTTTTTCAACTGTTTAAATTCGTTTAACATTGTTTCAAGAGGCCGATCGCTTATAAGTTCGATGTTTTGCCAACCAATGATCTGTCCTCTGGTTGAGCCATTTGCACCAGCTCGCAACTTAGCGTATCTAGGAGTTACATTAATAACTTTTGTAGCATCGAGTGATACCTACAAACAGCATCGCAGATTTTAGTTACAACAATTATTTTCCTTCTCACGAAAGTTACTCCTCTTAATACAAAATGCACTGTATGAACCATTCTCTCCTCTTAAAGTGTGAATTTTTTTTGAGGAAAGAGTACCACCTACTCCGTCCCACTATTAGTATCCTACTCTCCTATTTTAGAAAACATTTCATTCATCTCATCCTCATTCACTCGTTTACATTATTTCCCTTTATACAGGTCTTCACGCTTCCTCCACATATTCAATCCACATGCCTCGTGTACTGCTTGATGGTCGGAGGAAATACTGAATTTTGTTTTGAGAAAAAAAGAAGAAAAAAAACTGAGCATCAACTCAATCAATACTCACAAAGTGAACCGATCTTAGCTGGTCTGAAATCATAAACACCTACTAATACCAAAAACAGATTAAACATTTTAAAATCATTTCAAAAGAATATTCTTCGGTGCTCTTTTCAATTGCCAAAGCACCACTTTTACTGTTTTAATGGGTCAGTTTCACATAAAACAAACTCCACATAAGCAATTTAAATGCAACACCAAATTCACATGAAAATAAAATAAAGGTACCGTTTTGGCGATGACAGCGCCCCAACCCTCATCGAAAGCTCTCCTCATCACAGCAAGGTTAGTTCCAGGAGGACCCGACCCGATGACAAACGGGTTCGGCATTTTCAGCCCGTTTACCGTCACGCTGAGATCCGGCTCCGACCCTGAAGCAGCCATCACCCGGAAACCTGCTCGGGAGATCTTCATCGGATTGCATCGCCGGAGATGCACCGGTAACTCAACCGCCGAGTTCTTGCTGCACAACTGCTGGGTCAACCCGCCACCGAGACTCGCCATCTCCGAAATGAGTAGAATGAATGATCAAATGCGTAGTTTTGTTTCTTACGTCTCTGAAGCCTGATGGGCGCTTACCCCAATTATATAAGTAGTACTTTAGTCGGATCAGCAGGAAGACAAAGTGAATCATCATGAATCTAAACTTTAATAATTTTCTATTATATTAACTATTTCATTTTGGGCAAAGTCGTGGGAAAGACAGTTTTTCCATAGGCATATGGAAAGATGGGTATAATTAAAATAACAAAAGGTAAAAAGTCTTAATTGCAATATTAAAATTTTAGTATGCAACATGTAGTAGTTATAAAATTTATAACTCGGTTCATGCAACCCGAAAATTTTATCTTCATTTCTTCTAATTTACACTTTAAACCTTGGTCTTTCCATAACTTATGGAAAGACTGTCTTTTAAGAGACGGACTCTTAATTTTGACACACTTTTCATTTTTATTTTCATTTTCGTATAGTTTTTCAAGTTTGTTATATTTTCTTTGATGTAAAAAGGTGAATCATTCTCAATGGCTTATTAAATTTTTTACTCTTTTCACTCAATTACATTCATGCATTTCAAGTTTACAAAAACAACACATAAAATTATAGTGTTAAACATAGTGAAAAGTAGGGAATATTTGAAACCACATGCGAGAAATTTGCTTTCTTTCTTTTGTAACTCTTTCAGTGGTTTTGGGTAGGGTCAAAATGGGTCGGGTCATGGCATGTGATTTCAATTCCCCCATGGTAAATGCACATGCCTATTTAAGGTAAAACCTCACTTTTCTTTCCTTTTCCCCAAACCTTTTATCAAATCAAATTTCATTGTTTTATAATTTAATGTCTATGTTTCAACCTAAAGTTATAGTGTTTTATATTAAACAATTTCAAAAGATATATAGAAATTATAGATCAAAGAAGAAGAATTACACAAAAAAGTTAACTGAAAACACAAATAAGTAACATATATGATAGAATAATTTCCCGTAAATGATTTATTATTGATGGAAGGAATAAATAGACAGAATTACAAGAGAAGTATAGTCCCGAAATAACTCTAGCCTAGTCATCATTCTTATCATAGTGTAGTCGTCAAGTTGACTGATTCTAACACACCCTCTCCAGCGAAGCGTCGGATTCTCAGAGAGGCATTGATCTAAAAAAAACTCAAAGAGCGGATGAGAGAGACCCTGGGTGAAGATGTCCGCAATCTGAAGAGAAGTAGGAACATGAGCAATGAGTAGCTTGCCAACCGCTACAAATTCCCAACTAAAATGATAGTCGATGTTAATGTGCTTTGCCCTCTTGTGCGCCACAAGATTCTGAGCCAAGAATACCGCCCTGTTATCGCATAAAAGAAGTGGAGAACCTGAGAGCGGAACACAAAGATCTTGCAGAAGATGAGTCAACCAAGCAACCTCGGAAGTTGTATTGGCAAGAGCACGATACTTAGACTCGGTGCTAGATTGAGAAACAATGGGCTGCTTTTTGGCGCTCCAGGAAACAACACTATTGGAAAACGGGTACAATGGCACCGGTCGCAAATCTGGTGGCCTCCAGAATCGGTGTTGAAATCATATTTGGCACCAGTATTATGACATAATTCCACAAAATCGGTTCTAAAAATTTTTTCCACCACCTGTTTTGTAGAAACCAATGTCGAAAGCCGGTGCAATACATGATAAATAGCACCGATATTGTATAAATTGGTGCCATATATAAATTATAGCATCAGTTTCCATGAACCGGTGCTCTAAACTGTTGAAGGTTGAAAACAGAGTATGTGTTTTGTTCCATTATTGGCAGCAGTTGTTGTAGTTTCAGCATCGGTCAGGACACCGGTGCTGGGTACTTAGACAAAATTTCCAAGATTAGCTCTCGGGTTGAAAAAAATGATTTTAATAAATCAATGCATGCAGCCGTAAGCAGTGCTTAATTTATTTTAGGCACCGGTTTGTGAAATATCAGCAACGGTGTTTCTGCTGGTGCTGGCCCCTTAGACTTTTTTAGCAAGTTTGTTCTCGGGTTAGGAGAAATTATTTCATAGCAGCCTTAAGCAACTGCATTTACTTAGCTTAGCACTAGTTTTCAAGCTTCATACTGGTGCTAGTAAATTTAAGTTCTGAGACTTTTACAGTTTCACGCGCAACTGCTCTTCATTTTCTAGTTGTAGAGGAAAACTAACTGGTAGGTCGCCATCGTACCTCTCAAAGTTAAATTTATAAGCCCTAAATTCTTCATATCTACAACTAAGTAGATAATGGCAAGTCGGGGTCGTCCACGAAGAAGAGGGATCTTTTCAAGTGTTTAAACATATAGAGAAAAACACATACTAGGCATAGATATACATAGATATGTATGAAAGCATGTAAAAGGGGGGGGTGTTGGTTGGTTTTTGGTTCTAAGTTATAAAATTGAAAGACCAGTTAACTAACTAGCAAGTTAAATATGCAAAGCATGCAACAACAACTAAAAGGTGATTAAATCAACAATTAACCGAACTTTGGGCGTACTTGAATTCCACTTCCAAGACTCTTATCCATCATTGAATATGCAACCTATTTACTACTTTCACTACTTGTTGTGAAGACTAAATATTCTACCCTTCTTAGATAGTAGTTTGCAAGAGTGAATTTGACATCTCTTGTCAAACCTCATCAATGACTCCCTTAGTCGAAACACGACTAAAAGTTGCCTTAGTTGTCAACAAACTTGGAAACACTTATAAATACTATACTGTGTCTAAGCATTTAACCAATTTATGCATTTACACAAGATTAACCAAGAACGATCGACATTAATAGACTTCTCTCATTTGCTACCTAAAACAAACATGAAAACGAGTTCAACATCATCACATTCATCGAGCAATTATCAACACATCAACACCATTAGAAGTTCTAATTCATACTCTTGGATTTCATATCAAGAAGAGGGACAATTAGCTACGTTTACCAAACCCTAATAAGCAATCATACAAGCAATATATATACTCAAACTTCCAACGTCATTAATGATATCAACTACCAACATTCAATGCTTCATAAATGCACAATAACAAGAGTATTAAATAGGCTACAAAGTGTTCTTAAGACTTGGGATTGGAAGCCTTAGTCAATTGCTCCCAAGAACTAGATTTAGCTAATACAAATCATACTAACAACCACAGAAAAATTGATCGAGAAATAAAGAGAGAAACAAAGGAAAAGGTAGAGAACCTAGGGTTTGGAGTGAAGGATTTTTGGCCAAGAGAAGAGGAATTAAGATCGGATAAGGTTTGGGGGTATTTATACAACAAAAGTCAGGTAAAAAGGGAGTCAAGGTGCGTTAGTTCGTTGGTCGTGCGGCTGCGTGAGGCATCGGGCTGGAGCAGAGCTGCGATTGCTAGGCATGAACGCGAGTCCAAGACGCGAGGTGAAGCGCGCGTGGATTACCGCGCGGTAATGTAGTTGACTTCGAGATGCTAGGATGAGGCCTAGGCCCGAGGCCTGGGTGAGATGGAGTGGAACTGCTTGCGGGCGCAGGGTAGGGCCCGTGGGTGCGAAGCTGGGCACAAGGCTTGACACAAGGTGGTGGCGCCGAACTCTTGGGAGTTAGCAAGCGCAGTCGTGCACGCTCAAGAGCTAAGCGCGTGATAGGGAACTGAGACACTGTACCATTTCTTTCATAGCCTGGGCACGCGGTTAATGGCGATCCCCGCACACTCGGTTCTTCATCACCAGGCCGGCCAGCCAGTCGGTATTCGCATTGGTCGGTCTCCATTCTTTAATTTTTTGGTCCTTTCCTTCTACCACATTTTGGCTTGTGGCCTTCAATCTTCTACTATCCTTGCGAATGGCCTTCACTTAACCAATCTGAAGTGCTTATGAGCAATCTGCATTTTAAGGTTACAAAAATGAATCTAGATACTCGTAAGGACCAAAAATCCATTAGACTATAAATAAGTTACAAAATGAAGGATTTAGATAAGAAAACCAAAAATGGCCATCTAAACCCCTTATGATGTAAACCTACCTAAATCTAGAAATCTTCCAACAAAAAGATGAGAAAATAGATGTTAAATGATATGGAAAATACATGCATTTGACGTTTTATCACTAACTCACCTTCCCCATCGGTACAGACTCCCAAACTCTGTAATGGATTGAGGTGAGTTATCTTTCAAGCATTGCTATTATATTGTACTGGACTATTAATCATGAACCCAATTTTTTGGAAAAGTAACAACTTTTTTCAATGTTGGTTCACTTTGTTCTCCAACTTTTTTCGATATTACAATCATGTACATAGATTTAATGTGTAATAAAAACATTTATGTATAGATTGGATTTGATTGGGTTGCATTGAGAGTATGTTGATGTTCAATAAAGAAAGTATTGTATATGTTTTTTTGTTGCATGGAAGGTGTTTGTCGAAATGCTTCATTTGACATTGTATGATATTGCACCCAAAATTCCCTACAAGAGGACACACGATGCATCCCCTTCCTTTCCAGAGGGGCAATCCCATGTTAAACAATAGGAGAAGAGGTTCATTTTGGAGCAGGCAAAATTAATGGCACAAACCTACAAACAAAGGCGACATTTTTTCGGAGAGAGGAATCGAAAATGCTTCCTCCTTTGAAGAAACAATATGGGCACTTGGGTGGGAGAAATTGTGTGACATGCCCCCAATATTCAACCTCAGCATAGTGATTGAGTTCTATTCTAATTTGCAGTGTGCTGGAAGGTGGACTGAGGTGTTCTGTCGTGGGGAAATAGTGAAATTAACTGCAAAATCCATAAACGAGTTGTACGGGTGGTCAAATGTTCCCCCCGAGAAGGATGAATTTCTTGCATTTCACTACTATACCGATGAAGGATGGGATTTTGACGATCCCCCCAGGATGGGAGATCGTGAGGTCAGTAACTAGGGAGGGAACCAATGTCTAGTCTATTGTTAAACCAGGTTGTAAGAAGATGCAAAAGAAGCTACTACTCCCAAGATGAATGGATGGTAACACTTTGTAGCATCCAGAATTAACCCTGTCATAATGAACAATGAGGTTCATAGTATGAGGCTGAGACATCTAAACGCCATTAAAAAAACTCCGATGGAATTTGGGTGAGCAAATAGTGAACGAGTTGAGACATGGTGCAGAGAGAACTGGTTATTACAGTTTCCACAGCCTAATCTCCGAACTGTGCACAAAAATAGGTGTCCCCCACTATCTGCATGAAATATACAGGCATCCAATGGGTAAGATTACAGGAAACACTTTCTTCAAATTTCCTCAGGACATTGTGGGTCCTACTTTGGAATCTAGAGTCTGGAGGTGGGTGTACAAAGTCTGCTGACTGAATCACAATATCAAAGGTCCTGGTGCGATCACATAGGCAAGGTGCTTCAATACCAATTCTCAGACACAATGAAAGTAGTTGGACCTTTTCCTACATATCCAAGCCCAGGCATTGGGGACAGCGACGTTGGGACGAGCTTAGAACATGCGCAAATGTTGGATAATGAGTCATTTGCTAGATATTATTCATGAAGTTGGATCCTCATTGTCCTTATATTGAACAATCATTTTTGTAGTGATTATATTTTGGATTGCAGCTTGAAACATTTCTATGTTATTTTGCAGACAAAATATCATCATTTTTTTTAATTTTTTGAGGATCCTTATGCTTTTACATTATCGTATGGTATTAAAGAAATGTAATTTTCTGTTTATATTTATAAACCTTTTTGCACATTTTAGTCTAGCATATGTGCTATTGCTATGAAATTTATACATTAAAAATTACATTATTTAGAATTCATATATTTAGGAAGTAAAAACAAGAATCAAGTGTTTTGAATCAATGCTCAAGTTGAAACTTAGTTTTGGGCAACACTAAAATTTATGCAAATGTAGCACTTGTTGTCTATGATCAGTTTTGAGGATGCTCCATTCACCCAATCAAGTTGTACTCGCGCATTTATGATCATACAGTACTCACTTGCAGTATTGAATTGCCAATTTTGTGTTTCGACAATTCCAATATTTTTGGAGGGAGCTAAGTGCAAAAGGTAAAAAATGCACTCGGACATCCAAATTCAATTCCGCTCGGATGCAATCCTACATTCTTGGAACCATATGTGAATTCGCAGAACAAATAAAAAAATCCAATTTTCCGTGTAAATATATAACAAAGAAAACATCCTGTTTGGACCTCCTAACTTCTAAGTCATATATAGTCAGATGCTTTAGCACATGTACTAGTGTTTTACCAAATTCTAATAAAACATGACATTTTTTTATAACATATATTAACCCAAGAATACACAATGTGGTGTTATTTGGCCACAAATAAGGAGTTGCATTTAAATTTTGGGCAACTGTGTGATTTTAACAAAGTTCTGACTGGAGGGTTTGCGGGTATCCATTGGGCACAATTTTAAAACACGAGCTCTATTGAGTGTTGAATTAAATATTTTTTAGCCCAATTGGGCATAAAAAACAATGGACAAAAATTTTCACCTAGATAGGATCTTCAAATGAATATTTAGAAATAGTTATCCCAACAAACAGCGCCGGCCAGGATTGTTGATTTACCGGTGCTAATGTTTGTTGGATGTACCAGACAAAATAAATTGGTTAGTATGTGGGCGGAAAATTAAAATTTTAACTATATTAATATCAGCACCGATACGACTATGCAAACAACACCGGTTACAAAATACCTTGCTTGGATTCTACAGCGCGTTGGGAATAGGTAGCCTCAAGTAGCTATTTAAAGCTTGTTTTAGCACTAGTATTCCGTTCTAGCACCGGTCTATTAACCAGTACTCCATAGTTAGAAAAAAAATTATATGTTTGCTCTTGGGTTGTAACAAAGGTTAATACCAAAGCAGCGTCAAGCAGCTGCATTATACAAATGTTAACAAATTAATGTTGCACAGATCTTGATAAAATCTGAACCCTTGATTTTTCCTATGTTGATTTAATCCCAACCCTTCAAAAATTGTCTTTATAAATCAAACTTGAAACCCTATCTACTCACTCCTTCATTTACCTCTCATCCTCTCATCCTCTCATCCTCTCATCCTCTCATCCTCTCATCCTCCTACTCCACCACCTCTCCATTTCGGCCGCCGCCTCCCCCTAAACATCCAACATTATCCCGCCTTCTTCCTCTCTATTACTGCCTCATTCGTCTTCCCTCCATATCCACCTTCTTCCTCTCTATTACCACCTCATTCGTCCTCCCTCCATATCCGCCTTCTTCCGCTTCTTTACTGCCGCCACCTCCTAAACATCCAACCGTTACCGCCGCCGCCTCGCCCCTCCTCCCTACATAATCGCCTTCTCCCTTCTCCCACATCATGTTTTTATGATGTTGGTTATTTTTTGGTTGTGTTAATTTTTTTCTAGGTCATTATTTTTCTTTTCTTTGTTTTGATTATTGTATGACATTTTCTGCATTTTTTTATCTAAAATTTTAGTTTCATATGATGAATGAAGTTATCGTTGACTTGATTGTGAGATTTTAACCTCTTGTTAAAAATTCCAAGATTATTTGTATTGATTATCTTGTTCTGGAATTCATTGGATTGTATTTATTTGTCTAATTATCTGGGTTAATTGATATTGTTTATATTTCTGTAGTTTATGTGTTTTACACATTAATCTATTGAAGCAATAATTAATTTGTAACTCCATGAGTGTATGTTTATGACTTTTGTCTACTGTGTGACATTTTCTGTATTTTGTAATAGAATTGACAGTGTATTATATATATACATATATATAGTTCCTTGAGTATGGTTTGATGTTTATGTTTTTTTTCCTGAATCAATTTTTGGAGCACCTGTGACATATACATGATTGTGTTAATTTTAGGGGTTTGTCATAGTTATCAGTTGTATCATGTTGAACGTTTTTGTAAACTGTTTAGTAAACTGTAGGTTTTTTCCTATAATTAATGTCATATACTTTATTGTGGAATGTTGATGTGTTTATGTTTTAGTTTTAAATTTTGTCGAACAAATACTTGATTATCTAGAATGAATTATGAACTAGATGAAGGTTTACATGTCTTTTCCTGTCTTTTGATGATTTCTAGTTGATGTTTAAACTGTTGAGATATTGCAGTTTACCAGGGCCACCAATACTCTGAGTGTTTGACATGGTTTGTTTAAACACTCCTTGCTTCGGTGACCCCGAGAAACTGCCTTATTTCGGCATTTTAAATTAATAAGCATTAGTTAAAGGGCACTGTATAAGTTTCCTTCGTTTCATGTATTGCCCTCTAACTATGTAATGCTCTCTTACTATGTAATGCTTATTCCATTAAGGAAAGTGATGTAGCATTTTTACAACTCTGAATTTTTAGTTGTGGAGAATTTTTAATGCATGAGCGCCGAGGAATTTGGTGTGTCTAGTTGTTTAAACAATAGGTATACACACCAAAAGCCTTGGTACTCAAATGCTGCAACATTTGGACATTTTAAATCTTTTTCAAGTTCATGTTTAAACTGTGGAGATGTTACAGTTTATCAGCGCCAGGGAGGCATGACGTGTTTAACATGGTTTGTTTATACGTTTCCTTGGTGCCGTAAAACTGCTTTATTTCAACATTTTAAATGGTTGTCAATGTGAAATCACTTTGAGCACAAGGAAACATGGAGGAAGTAGCATTAGCACCGATTTACATGTCTTTTTGCTTGTTTTATTGATTTGAATATGATGTTTAAATTGTGGAGATGTTGCAGTCTATCAGTGCCAAGTAAACATGACGTGTTTCACATATTTTGTTTATACATGTCATGTTTTGTTGGTGCTGTAAAACTGCTCCATTTTGACATTTTAAATGATTTTTTATGGTATTTGTTATTGTGAACAAGCTTAACGGAAGAAGAATTAGTTAAAGGGCACTACATTGTGTGCCGTTTATTCATGTAGTGCCCTTTAACTAAGTAATGCTTCTTCCATTATTAAAGGGTGCTATAACATTTGTAGAACACCACAATTTCAAATGTGGAGATTTTGTAGTGTATGAGCACTAAGTTGACTTGGTGTGTTTATCATTAAATGTTAAACATTTATGTTTAACATTAAATGAATGTTAATGTTAAATACATTGTTAAAACATAGTAATACAAACCAAGTTTCCTTGGTGCTTAAATGCTGCTTCATTTCGATATTTTAAATGGTTTTCTAACAAGCCTAACGGAGGAAGAATTAGTTTAAGAGCACTGCATTGGTTACTTTCTATTCATATAGAGCCCTCTAACTAAGTAATGCTTCTTCCATTATGAAAATATGCTATAACATTTGTAGAACTCCACAATTTCAAATGTGGAGATTTTGTAGTGTATGAGCACCAAGTAGACATGGTGTGTTCATCGTTAACTGTTTGACACTTTGTGTTTAACAATAAATCAGTGTTGATATTAAATACATTGTTAAAACATATGTATACACACCATGTTTCCTTGGTGATTAAATGTTGCGTCATTTTGACATTTGAAATTGTTTTCTTCGACAACAAATTTTTTTTTGTGCACGATAGATATTTCCCCCGACAAGAAGAGCATACAATGGCAAGGATGATAAACGACTCGGACACAAGGTGTGAGGCCTGGGTGAACGTGTGTCTACTTAACAAACCAAGACTTCAGTGGATCTAGAGTATTTTCAACATGTATTTTATTGGGACAACGTTTGACCTTTTTTGTTAAGTTATATCTTGTTAATGGATTGCAATTTTCCCACGATTCTTACATTTTGTGTATGTTCTTGCTTACAATCAATTTAATTTTCCCCAGGTTTCAATTCCAAGAGGGTCGGGAATAATTTAAAAAGGATATTACAAATTTTTTAAAAAATAAGCACCATTTTTACAAATAATACGATCGGTGCTTAGGCATCCATCTCCAAAGCAATATCATCGGTAAATAAAAAACAAACCAGTGCTATTTTTTAATCTGTCAAATTAACGGCACCAGTTTATGTTAGTAACCGGTGATGTGAAAGAACCAGTGAATATTACTGAAGACTCAACATTTAGCACTGGCATATTAAATACTAGTGCTGTAACATCGAATTTCTAGCACCATTTTTAATGACAGGTGCTATAGTAACTACGTTTCAGCACCACTCTACTTAGGCACCAGTTAGCAGGAGGCATGAACGACCAGTGCCATAGCCCCCACCGACCAGTGCCATAAGGGGGTGCTCCCAATAGTGCAAGGTTTTTGCCAAGAAAGACAACATAGCCATAAGTAGAGCATCGAGTTTCAAGACATTGAGCTCAATTAGCATCAGAATAACCCAATACCTCGGGAGAGCTGGTAGAGAAGAAAGTGAGACCAGAGTGCAACATTCCCCAAATATAACGAAGAATATGAGTGACAGCTGCAAAATAATCATCTCGAGAGTCTTGAAGATACTAACTAACCAAGTTGATCGGAAGGCCAAGTCTGGATGAGTAATAGTCAGATACTAGAGAGCTCAAACCGAAGATTAATAGAGCGTTGAATTCTTAAACGGATGACTAGTGTTACTGTGAAGCTGAGAGCTGGGCACGAATGGGGTGGGCACTAGAGTCGCATCTGACATCTTGGTGAAAGTAAGACTGTCCCTAGCGTACTTGGCTTGACCAGAAGAAGACCTGAAGTAGTTAATGAAATTTCTAAGCCAAGGAAGTAATGAAAAACACCCAAGTCCTTAATGAAAAACTCCTTATGAGTATGGCCAATGAACTGACAAAGAAGAGTCAAATCATTACATGTAAGAATGATGTCATCGACATAAAAAAACAAGTACAACAACGATGATCCTCGAGACAAAACAAATAGGGAAGTGTCAACTGAGCTACGCTAAAAACCAAGATGAACCAAATAGGTGTTGCAATGTTGAAATCATGCCCGGGAAGATTTCTTAAGACCATAAATGGCCTTCTGCAAGCGGCATACATAATCAGGATGGAGCAGGTCCTTGTAGCCGACTGGTTGCACCATATAAACTGGATAGTTTAGCATGCCATTGAGAAAGACGTTCTTGACATCGAGCTGATGAAAGAGCCTTGAGCACATAGTGGCAATAGCAAGAATTGTCCAAACAGTAGAGGCTTTCACCACGGGACTGAAGTTGTGGCCAAAGTCAAAACCAAAAATCTGAGAGAACCCTTGCGTCACAACATGGGCCTTGTGGTGATTAATTGTACCATCAGGTCAATACGTCGACCAATAGACTTATTTGGAGCCAACAATGTTGACATCCCATCGGCGTGGAACCAAATCCCATGTATGTTGGCCACGAAGCCCCACTATTCCATCATCCATAGCTGAAACCCAAGATGGATCCTAAAGAGGCGAATGATAGTCTATGGGTTCTTTCTGGGCAAGTGGGGTGGCAATAATACCAAGGGAAGAATAATAGAATAATCTTGCGCTGAACAACACCAATCGCGGACCGGGTAGTTATCTGATGAGGTTGAGGCTGAGGGGAAGAGACCAAAGGAGAGGCCTCGACCAAGGGGACCGGAGAAACTGAATGATTGGCCGGGAGGGATGCATACAGAGCATGATGGATTGGGCCTACCACGGAACAATCTGAATCCGTAAAACATATAGAGCATGGCATCGAAAGAGATGGAGCAATCGAGGGTAAAGGAGAAGCAGAATCACCATCGGCATCAATAAAGGCAGAAACAACTAATATCAAAACAAGAAAATCCATTTTTGAGGTTGTAGGTGAAGCGAAAGGAAAACAAGTCTTGTCAAAACGGACGTGATGAGTGACGTAGACTTTGCCTGTGGAGGAGTTAAGACACCAAAAACCTTTGCACTGGGAGCTATAGACGATAAACACACAAATAATTTTGTGGGGAGACAACTTGTGATCAGAAAAAAAAGGGCAAACAAAATGGAAAACCCAACAGCCAAAAAGTTGAAATTTGAGTAGACAGGATCCCGATTATAGAGAAGCACATAAAGAGTAGTGCCCTATAAAATTGGAGTAGATAGTCGATTGATGGTGTATACTTCCGTGGAAAAATCATCATCCCAGTGGGAAAGTGGGAGATGTGGGTGGAAAAGCATCGTAAGTCCCATTTTAGAAATGTGTATGTGTTTGTGTTTCGATCGCCTGTTTTGCTCCAGAGTTGACGGACACGATACCTGATGGTGAATGCCTTTGGAGGACAAATGGGACCGAAGACGAGTATTCAAGAATTGCATACCACAATCACTCTTAAGGACCCTAATTTTAGATGAAAACTGATTCTCAAAAAATCTCTCCAACTGCAAACAAGTGTTAACAAAATCCGATTTTGCGACGAAGTGGAAAGAGCCATGTAAATCAAGAAAAATCATCCACAAATAAGGCATAATTAGCAAAATTGTTTGCTTATAAAACTAAGGAGGGACCCCACGAATCACAATGTACTAGATAAAAAAATGTGCATAGCATGTTTAGAGTTCTCAACTAACGTCAACCGGTAACCTTCTTCCATAACACGTGGGGCACAGGTATGTAGTTTAGGCAACAAAGAAGAAATTGAAAGTAATTGCAAACTAGAAATGATTGCAGTACGCACATGACCCAACCGAACATGACAGATCTCGTACGACGTCTGACCTTTATTTTACTGTAAAAAGGAAACAAGAGCTACCTCTCCCCTATCCAAGACATAGAGTTCACCTTAACTGTGGCCCTGCCCACGACTGCCTTGGAAACATTGTTCTGAATGACAAAGTTTTGGTCATCAGAAGTGATAAAAACATTCAAATATCTAGTCAGCTTACTAATTGACAACAAGTTCTTAGTTATCTCTGGCATAACCAGAACATCGAATAATCATAAATTTTCTAAAATCTGCAAGTCACCAATATGAGAAATCTAAATAGAAGCACCATTACCAACATAAACATTAGAATTGCATGAATAAGGGGTGACAATCTCCAAGCCATAATCCAAAGATGCCAAAAGACTGGTCGTGCCAGAATCCACATACCATTCTGAGGTGCAAAAAGAAGGCTCAAACTGCAGAGATGACTGAAATTTTCAACCAAGTGGGTCAAATCTGAATGATGGGCAAACACCTTGTAACATGTCGCAGCATAATGATCGAGATGGCCACACCAAGAACAATGTGGAAAATTGCAACAAGGACCAGCCCTCTGCCAAAGACTGACCACACCAAGAGCCATTGCCGCCGCATCGTCCGTCGAAATGGCCTTTTCGTGTGGCACATGAAACCAACACCCTGCCGCGTCGTCCGTCAAAATGGCATTTTCGTATGGCGCATGAAATCGATGCCCCACTACCCATCACTGGCGCGTGGTCCCATGCGTGGTTGGCTGGGGGTTGATCAACAGTAGAAAATGTGATGAGGCCAGTGACGAGTAATTATGACCCTGCAAATTCTTCAAAAAAGCCTCGTAGTTTTTAGCACAAGAAATAACATCAGCACACAAGGACATAGGAGAGGCATTGATCAAATGGGCAGACAAATCCTTAAGTTCTAGTCCAAGAGCAGTAAAAAACTAAATAATCTTATCATCATTCGTCACAGGTTAGCCCATAACAGATAATTGATCAAATATTTCTTTAAATTTGAGATAAAATATATGGATTGTATTAAATGTTTGTATGGCATGAGCATCAGCACGAAGACAAAGAATGGTGCATGTGTTGCTGTTCTGGAAGGTTGTTACGATGTTGTCTCAAATCTCCATGGACGTGGCTTAGTCAGGCTTCAAACGTGAGTGAAGAGAGCAGAAGACTGCAAACACATTAATCCTCAGCGATCCATTGATAGTATTCAGATTTATCTTTCTAATAAGCTTCCTGAGGATTATTCTTGCTACCCCCAGGAGAAGTGGTGGCCATGGAATATGACAGGGCGGAGGAGCCAGATGTCGGCAGTGGTTAGGGGAGCACCGGACAGGGATTGGAGCCGTCGACAAAACAAAAAATCCCTTGAGGCTTAAGAACATAACCAGTCTGACGTTTCCATAAGAGATAACTTGATGACGTGAGCTTAATTGTCATCATGTGGAGCAAGATATTGTATGGTAGTTTTTCATTGGCCATAATGGGAGGGAGAAAACACCAAGAATTGTGTCGAAAATGAGGAGGGTGGGTGGTGGATTGGCCGGCCAAAAAAAAAGAGAGGGCGAGGCAGCCGATCGAAAAAGAAAAATTTAAGGTTTAGGCTTTTGGATCAGAATCTGTTCTGATACCATGATCAAATGATTTCTCGTAAATGATTTGTTATTGATGAAAGGAATAAATAAATAGAATTACAAGAGAAGTATAGTACTGAAATAACTCTAGTCTAATCATCATTCTTATCCTAATCTAGTCATCGAGTCGACTAATTTTAACAATATAACTTATAGTATATTTTACTATAAATATGCAATATTTCTAACCAAAACAAAAAAGTTTCACTTGCAATTACTGCCGAGTATAAACCCCTAACTTCCTATTATATTAGTTAAATCTCGTATTTCTATATGTCTATGGAAATACGGTCTTTCAAAAGACTTTGTCTTTAAAAATTATTAAATTATAAATAATTATAATTTTACCATAGAAGGTTTTAAAAATGTGATTGTCATAATTAGCCTAACCATTCGACGGTCTAACAAGAGATTTATTTATCCGAGTGAACCATCTGTAAAAATATTTGTTAAATCATGGTAGTTTTCTTTCTAATAGAGATATCTTGATAGGTGGTCTGATTTTAAGTTATGGATAGTTGACTGTATTTTTCAGTTATACACTGTATATTTGTTAAATGACTAAATTACTTTTTTGGTCCCTTACATATTGTGCAATACATTCTTTTGGTCCCCAAGTCTAATACCGCTTTTGTTCAGTACTTAACATACTGAAATTGATTTGTTTGGTCCCCATGGGTGGTTTACAGGTGAAGTTAACGTTAAATTGGTCAAAATATGTAAAATGATCATTACAACACTAAGCTTAAAAAAACAAAAAGAAAATCAGACTGGCGGCGCTAAACCGCCTTCCTCTTCTCCGATTTGCTCTCCACCGGACTCCATCTGACAAACCCTCTTCGTCCGCTGAACAGACCAACTCCTCTGCTGAATCCGCCTGAGAATCTACAAAAATTAACCCAACTCCGGTGGTGATGTTGAGCCCGCCGATTGAGCTAGCGGAGGAATGAGATGGCGTTGGAGAAAGGTCATCTGATTCGAAGATTCCAGAAGCTGCACCGCCGTTAGATAATAATGACGGAGAAGCATCGGCTTCGTCGACGGAATTAGTGAAGAATCAACCTTCCTTGGGGGAATTCGACATCGGAGAAGGTGACGACGAGGGTTTCAGGATTTCGGATAGGAAAATTCCCACTGTTAACGGATTGTCCACGGACGCCAAAGAAGGCTAGATCGAGCAATCCGATTGGAAAATGAAAGGCGATTTCCCCGAGGCGGTGCCAGATCTTTCTTCCCAACATGTCAACCTCCCAGCTGGAGACAATGTTTCCTCCGACGCAAGTGAAATGAGAAGTTGAGAATGATGATGCTAGCCGCCGCAAGAGCAAGGAGCTCGGGAAGAAGATGATTCAAGGAGGCGGCGTGAAATAAAAAAGGAAAAAGGAAAAAGAAATAGAAAAGAAAAAATAAAAAAGAAAAAGAAAAAAATAGGAATATTTAATTGAAAGTATTTTTAAATAGTAAGATTACTAAAATGCCCATGGCTATATTGGAAATCCATTCCGGTTTGTCTGAAAACCACCTCTGGGAACCAAACAAATCAATTTCAGTATGTTAAGTACTGAACAAACGTGGTATTGGCCTTGGGGACCGAAAGAAGGTTTGCACAATATGTAAGGGACCAAAAAACAATTTAGTCTTGTTAAATTTAACACTAATTTTTGTTTAATTTAATAAATTATTTTTAAAGTTAAATATTGTACTTCAATATCACATTTATTATATTTTCACATTCAAACACACTTTAGTCCATATTTTAACTCATAAAATATAATATTTAAATTTAAATATACAGTTTTTAAGTTTAAAAAACTAAACTGGCATGTGTTCATAAGTTTATGGAAAGACCACCTTTTCTGAGACTTCTCATTCTTTGTATTAAGGGGAAGTCTCAGGAAAGCTTGCTTATTCATAAGCGTATGGATAGCCCCCAAACTTTTTTACATTAAAATTTTAAATATTAAAACAATTAGTATTTTTATGGCAACCGGTTTCAAGCCCCTGAACTTCCTCCATCTACCTTTTTAGCCATTTATCTTCTTTCTTTGAATATTTTTGGCTCCTTAACTAACAAAAGTGCTAAATTGTAGTCCTTCTGTCCTGTCAAAGCATCAAGCTCAGTCAAAATTGTTAAATTTAAGAGCAAAATGGTCATTTCACAATTTCCTTTTCTTTTTCTCATTTTCAATTTTCTTTTCTAATTTTCCTTTTTTTCTTTTTTTCTTTTTACATTTGAGAAAACCCTAGAACTCATTCAATCCTCCGCATCCAGTTCTGTTTCCACGAAACCATTCCGCCTCCAGCTGTCTTCCAAATGTCATTTTCCCGTCGAGTAAATCGTCGGCGAGCACTCATTCCGTCGCACCACACGACACGCTACCGCCTCGCCGAATCAGCGCCTCAGCAGTTCCGGCGAAAGCTCCACACACAGCGCCACCTCTCATCAGGCGACGGCGGAAACGAAAGCACCATTGCGAGAGCTCTGCTACAGCTCGAGATCGAATCACCACTGCCGGCGAATCCCTACCTTCGCAGCAGCTCCGACGTTCACCAAATTGGCACCGCAAAACTGGAACAGTCCCGGTGAGTCTACCTGCAAGTCGCCGCCCGGCTTACGTTAACCTGGGACGCCGCTGGCTACGGGAGACTGAGGTGCAGGGGTCGTAGATCTGGAACGTGTCGGTGGAGCACCGCTCAAGCGTGCTCGATCTTGGATCGTCGATTCTCGGCGCGTACACCTGATCAAACCAAATTGGCACAGAAATTAGGGTTAATTTCGATTCATTAATTTGATTTTGACATAAGTGATTGTACCTGATTGTCGTATGCGTCGCCGAAGGCGATGCTAATCGCGTCGCGAGTGTACCGGACCGATGAGCAACTCGTCCTGATCGCTACCGTGAAAGAACAGCTTGCCCGATTCTGCAGTTACAAAGCCGGTTAGAATCAATCGGAATCGGCCCGGCATGGGCTAATCGAAGATGAAGCAGCTCGTCGGCGTACGGGAGCTATGGAGAAGATGGAGAAGATGGAGACGATGGAAGAGAAGAAAGGGGAGAAAGGGAGAAAAGAGAAAGGAAAGAGAAAGGAGAGAAAAAGGAGAAAAAGGAAAAGGAAAATTGTGAAATGACCATTTTGCCCTTAAATATATATTTTTGACTAAACTTGACACTTTAATTGGACGGAAGAGCTACAATTAAACACTTTTGTTAGTTGAGAACCAAACGTATTCAAAAAAAAGAAGAAGATAAGTGGCTAAAAGGATAAGATAGAGGAAGTTATGGGCTCCCTGAAGTAGTTTGCCCTTTATTTTATAAATTAAAATAAGTAATAATATGTATTTGAATGTGAAAATATATATAAAAAAACATGATATAAAAAGTTCATTTTAAAGTTTTGTATGAAATTAAAAAATGTAGTGCATAAATAAAAAAAGTATAGTGGACTGTTTATATTTTAAGGATATGCCACCTATTAGGAAATCTCCACTTCTGTTAATAAGCTAGAGTTTTTTTCCCTAAAAAGGAAATAGGCCAGAATTATTTTTGTAGTAAATGTTTTATTATTTATACCTTTTAATGATTTTAACATAAAGAAAGTGTTGCTAACAATTAGATCAACGAAAATAATATCAGAGAAATTAAAAAATTTCACTTCGCTGAAACCCTACTCTGAGGCGATCGGTGATTCTAACCTACCCTTTGCTTTTCACCACCACTCACCGGATGACGACGGCAATATGGCGAAGCCCAAAATGTTAATGATATCATTGACACAAATGTTTCTAATCTTCCTATTATTGTCACTTCTGCAAATGCTAAAAATGACAAATTAAAATCTCATAAAATACCTAATAATCATATAAATGAGTTTGATATGCTAAATCATTCTAATACATTTAATCTTGAATCTGATAATTTTATTGCTGAAACTCCACTTTATAATGAAAACAACCTTAAAGACTTTATTGAGATCAATGTTGGGGACTCCCCACTACTTACCTCAGGAAAATCCAAAAATAAAAGAATTGAATGGCCGAATAATGATCAAATTAACAGTCTTAACAATAATTCAGAAACTATAAAATCTTCAAACTTTTTCTGAAAGAAAACTTTAAAAAGTCTAAAACTCCATTCTTAAAAACTCGAGGACACAACACAATTCCACTTCAGATTCTATCACTGAAGTCAATTCCCTAAGTGTTTCTCAGGATCATTCTGAGACAAACACTTAACCCAGAAGATACAGTAAGAAGGATTACACCTCAACACCAAGACTATCTCTACTAGATCAATGTTAACCTCTAACAAATTAATTTAATGATTAATCTCAATATCTTGGAATGCTAGAGGAATTGGGTATAATCCCACACAAATAAGAATTAAAGATATTAAAAAGATATTTAAACTGGTTGTCATGGCAATAATAGAACCAATGCTACCAAATGAATTTATACAAAAAATTGCTAAAAAGATTGGTTACAATTTATTTTACAACAGCTCTCTAAATAAAATTTGGATCCTTTGGGATGATTACGTAAACTTTAAAATAATCAAAAGTGAAGATCAATTCATATTATCTGAAATCAATTACTCTTCTCTTAACCAGGGATGTTTCATATGATTCATTTATGCTAAATATACAACTGAGCAAAGGAAATTACTGCGGAACTCCATTCTGGAATTTAAAAACAAACCCGTGTATCTAATTGGAAACTTTAACATTATTTAAAAACAAGAAGAATACATTGGTCCCTCAACTCCAAATCAAAGAGAAACAAAAAAATTTCCAAAACTTTATAGTTGAAGCCAATTTAACCACAGTTAATACATCAGGTAACTTGTTTACCTGGACTGGTATGAAGCTAAAGGGTAGAGTTTGAGAAAGATTAGATAGAACTTTAACTTATAATCTGTGGGATTCATTATTGCCTATATCCTTTGCTCAAACATTGGCAAGAGAACAATATGATCATTCACCAATATTCAATATCTTCCAAACAAACAGGTCACAACAAAGTCAAAACCATTTAGATTTCAAAACAGCTGGGTTTCTCATCCAAAAACTTTAAATCTGATAGAAAATTCATGGAATCTTCATAAATTCTCTTTCAAACTAAAAAAAACAATACCAAAATTCTCTAAAGTTGTGGAACAAAAATATTTTTAGGAATATTTTTGACAAAGTAAAATCAACAGAAGAATTATATCTAATTGCAAAAGAAAATCTACAACAAAAAGAAGATGTTGAAAACTAAATAAAATACAATACAGCCAAAGTTGATCTAACTTTAGCTCTGAAAAACCAATAAATTTTTTGGAAACGAAAATCAAGGGTTAAATGGCTCAAAGAGGGTGATACTAATACAAAAATTTCCACCTTCAAGTAAAAGTAAACACAAAAAAAACCATTTCATAAATTTAAAAAGTGCAAATGGTGAATGATTACATGAATAAAATTTAATACTCACTGAAGCAGTGAAGTTCTACTCTGACCTTCTTTCTGATGATAACCATGGCTGCTCAAGTATTAATACTGAGTTTCGTTGGAGAATATACCTACTCTCCTAAACATAAATCAAGAACTAATAAAAGACTCAAATCTAGAAGAAATCTCTATAATGCTAAAAGATATGGACAGTGAATCTGCTCCTAGTCCAGATGGATTCTCGGGAACCTTCTTCAAACACTGTTGGTCAATAATTAAAAATGGTTTACTGGAAGCAGTAAATGGTTTTCTAAGTTTAACTACTGACCCTAAGGCCATTTCTGCCACACTATCACACGAATTCCAAAAAATAGGTATGTGCCTCATTCAAAGATTTCAAACCAATTAGTTTATGTACCTTCATAAACAAACTTTTCACTAAACTAATTACACAGATTATAACCCTTTCTTCAAGACTTAATTTCCCCAGAACAAACAACCTTTGTAGCTGAAAGGGAACTAGCTGACAATGTCTTACTCATGCAAGAAGTGTCTAATTATATTCATTCAAAACAACCTGGAATCAACATGATTATCAAATTCAACATGATGAAAGTATTTGATAGGGTTTCATGTTGATTTCTATTTGATAGGGCTTCTTTGATCATCTCAACAAATTAATATTGGAGCAACATTCTTCTCAATCTTAATCAGTGGAGAAATATTTGGTTTTTTCCAAGCTTCTAGAGATTTAAAGCAAGGAGATCATTTATCTCCTATGCTTTTTATCTTAATGGCAGAGGGTTTCTCTAGAAACATTAACGTCTTACTCCAATATGCCAATATTGGCTATTATAAACTTCCAGAATCTATGAAACCAGTAACTTATCTCTCTTTGTATATGATACTGCAATCTTCATGAAATACTCAAAATAAGGAATTAAAAAGTTAATGGGATTCCTAAAAATCTATGAAAAAGCCTCGGGGAAAAAAATAAACTTTGAAAAATCCTCATATTATATATCAAAACATACTAAGCTAAGAATTGACTCAGTAATCAAAACTGAAACAAAGATGATCTATGGATCATTACCTTTCAAATACTTAGGTTATACAATTTTTATAGGAAGAAACAAGAACACATACTATTAGGGTCTTCTGGACTACATTACACAGGTTGGTAGATTTAGGGGCCGTTTGGTTCAAGTAGGAGAAAAGGAATGGAATTAGGAAAGGAAAAGGAAAAGATAGGAATGAATGATACTATATTTCTCAAACTGTTTGGTTCAACAATGGAAAATGAATCAAGTTCTCCTCCATTTACTTTGTACCTATTTGGTTCTAGAAGGGGAAACAAAAATAATATATTTATATTAAAATATTGTAATTGTTATTTATAGTATAAATTATGAAATAATATTCTTTTTATGAAATAATAATACTATTAATTTTACTAATATTCGACCCATATACAACTCAAAAAGTAAATTTATTATATTATTTTTTATGTATGATATTAATCTTTTATTTTAAATTTATTTAACTTAAAGTATATATTACTAATTTATTACTATTTATATTATAGAATTATAAAATAACACTCCCTCCATCCCAAGATTATTGGTCTATTTACTTTTTCTATGTCAAACTTGGTAGATTTTGACCTTAAATATAAATTAATATACGCATAATAAAAATATCATGTGAGATATTGTTAGATTCATCTTAACATCTTTTTTTCTAAATATTAATTTTATATGCGAAAATATTATACGTAGCTAGAGATATTAACAGTCAAACATGATCATTGAAGACCGTAAAAAATTAAATATGCCAATAATTATGGGACAGAGGGAGTAGTATATATATAAAAATAAAATATTTATTATAAAATAATATAACTATTCCTCAAAGTATAAAGTTAAAAAGTAATGATTTTTTTACTAAAAAACCGGTTCATGTGAAAATTATAGTTTTATTTAAATTTGACTCATATGCAACTCAAAAAATAATATCATAATATTTTTATGACAAATTCTTGGAAAAGACCGTCTTTCCATATGCTTATGAAAATATAGGGTTTAATTAGAAATATAGAAAGTTAGAGGTTAAGTAGGAAATTTGAAGAAACTGTATTTCACGCACATATATAAGGATCCTTTTTAAAAAATTTCATTTTAATTTTAATTTTAAATCCCCTAAAATTCTCTCTCTACCTTTTCTCTTCTTCTTCGTCGAAATTCTTCTTCCCCGTTAGGGTTTTTCGATCATGATTTCGCCTGGAATTTCACCATTTTTTTGCCGCTTCGATGTTCTTTTGTGTTCGCGATAAGTTATATTATACTTTTGAGTTGGTTTATTGTTTCGTTTTAGGTTTTTATGTTCGTATTGTAGGGTTTTTCTTTCGGATTTGATATTTCTTGTGTTTTATTTCACCAGAATGGTGAAGAGGAAGGATATTTCCGTCGATAGTGTTAAAAATGATGAAGGTGATGTTTATTTCTTGATTTTTGCTCTTATTTTATATTTTTGTTGTCGATTTTTGAATGCATTGCTTTAGTTTGCCTTATAACCGGGTTTTTATTATATTTTTGTGATGGTCTTAGTGTTTTTTATGTTTTCCCCAATTTAGTAGGTTTAGGGTTTAGAAGATTTGTTAATAGCTTTCGTTTTTACTAGGTTTAGGGTTTTGAAGATCTGTTAATAGCTTTGGTGTTTACATGAAGATTTTGTGTTTATAGCTTTGGTGTTTACATGAATTTATAAAGGTTGTTCATGTTGTTATATATATTATGTTGGGGGAATTGTGTCTGAATAGGCCAACATAGTTTTGATTTACCAAAAACTCTAAATACATAGAGTTGGAGAAATTGTTTGGTGTAACTGTTGTGATGCTAGGTCTCAAGTATCCCATTAGTAGAACCAGAGTAATGTGGTATACAATACTCATATGTACACTGTAATTTTGTTGAAATGTAGTTATAATAGAAATTTTTTTATGTAATAAGTATATTGTAGTTTTACCATAATAGTAACCTTCTGTATTGTGTTTTGATGCAGGAAATGTGAGCTCAGTTTTTGTTCTAATTATGAAATTATGTAATCCTTCTAAGGTCCTTTAGAATTCTGGTTACGTGTATTCTGTATGTTAATGAATGCTTATGTCTCCTATGTTTCTAGTGATATCTTCAGTCTGTTTACAGCCATTCTACGAATACATGTCGTCTAGTATGTGTAGCTTTTCATAGTGCCTACCTCTCATTTCTCTTGTTTCTCACCATTCATGGCTTTGTTTTTTAGCTCGTTGTAGTTTGTATGACTTTGAGCTTATGTCCCACGTTGTATGAGATTTGTGCTCAGTAAAATTATTGTGATGGCTATAATAAAGTAAAGATTTTGTGCTGTTTCTTAGCCCTCGTGTAAAGAATCCAAGTCTCGGGACAGCAACTTGAAGGGATCTGAGTTAAATTTCTGGCCTCAAGACGTTCATCTTTCATCCTCGAGGCCACAAGACTTCGGCTTGGGCCGGACGTGAAAGTCCATCAGCCCTCGAGACCTCAGGTCCTCGAGCCTACAATCCCTCGACTTGAGCTGAAACCCTCGAGACCTCGAATTCTCGAGGCTGCAAGACCAGCCCTTCGAAAAGCCATGAGTCCTTGAGACCATCATCCCTCAAGATCTCGACTCGAGCCAAACCCAAAAAACCATGAGTCCTCAAGACCATTATCCCTCAAGATCTCGACTCGAGCCAAACCCGAAAAGCCATGAGTCCTTGAGACCCTCATCCCTCAAGACCAGTCATCCCTCGAGACCTCAGGTCCTCGAGGCCGCAAGCTCTTGGCTTGAGCCAAACCTGAAAAACCATCATCCCTCGAGACCATTATTCCTCGAGTCGAGCCGAAGCCCTCGAGACATCAGCCCCTCGAGACATCAGGTCCTTAAGGCCACAAGCCCTCGACTCGAGCTGAAGCCCTCGAGACCTCGGGTCTTCGAGGCTGCAAGCCCTCGATTCGAGCTGAAGCCCTCGAGACCTCGGGTCTTCGAGGCTGCAAGCCCTCGATTCGAGCTGAACCCAAAAGTGCATCATACCCTCGAGACCTTGGGTCCTCGAGGCCATAAGCCCACGATTCGAGCTAAACCCAAAAGTGCATCATACCCTTGAGACCTCGGGTCCTTGAGGCCACAAACCCTTGACTTGAGTTGAAGTACTCGGGACCTCAAGTCCCTCGAGATCTCGAGTGCTCAAGACTAGAAGCCCTCGAGACCAGTGAAGCCTTTTTATCCCCTCGAGACCAACGGCCCTCGAGACATCATCTTTCATCCTCGAGCCCAGCCAGACTCGAGCCCCTCCAGACCAACTCTTTCATCCTCGAGACTAGCCAGACCCAAGCCTTCCCTACTTGTCTCGACTCACGACAATACATCGCGAGTCGTGACCAGTGCTGTCGCGAGTCGCGATGAAAAATACAACTTTTCAACTGAGCTTAAACACTGCATAATCCTTCCTTCTTCTCCACCAAATACTCCTAAGAACCACCACACATCCACTCATTCCTCCACCATCTCACATATATTGACATATGAAAATTCTTGCATCTTTACAGTATCTTTGTTGATTGTAGTATGTCGACTACATCGTTGAGTCTTTAATTACTATATTCTATAATGACGCTTGGATATGTGTCAATATATGTTGGATATTTTTATGGACAATCTTATAATGGTGATTGCATGATGGTTTGGTTGTTCTTTGATAATACTATGGTTATTAACTCTTTGATTCTAAACCTAGTATTACAAATTCTTATGTACTTGTGAGTTTGATGTTGTTCTTTGTGGTGCTAGTCTTGATCAAACGGCTCCAAGGAGACAACGTTTTGCTCGAGGGGTGAGTTCTTCTACGACACTTTTGCTCCCCCTTCCGGCCTCGAAACCAATTTCGGGACCGATTCTATACATTTACATTGGATTGCGCCATATCACCGGTGACTATGCGGAGAAACGGGTGTTACTCTACCTCTTACCTTGAGTTTTATTATTCTTTCCTTGCATGTTTACATTGAGGGAAATGTATGTTTTAAGTACGGGGAGGGGTTAGAGGACTCATATGCATGCTAGCTTCATTTGGAATGCTTTTTGCAACTTTTGATTGGAAAAACATGAGAAAAAGAAAGAAAGAAATTGAAAAATTGAAAAATTTGAAAAAAATAGAAAGAAAAGAAAACCCGCTAAGTTGGAAACCCGAGAGGGCAACTTAGGCAACATTGGGGGCCCGGATATGTCGAAAACCCAAAAAGGGAGACCTAGGAAAAAATGAGAGGCAAAAATGAGAGGCCAAAATGTGCAGAAAAATGTGAGATGTGAGCCAAAGAAACATGATGTGTGGTTAGGATGAAAACCCGAAAGAGCTCCTAGGCAAAATGAGAGAATGAGAGAAATAAGAAAAATGCTATGATCTCACTCATTTGCCGGCATTGGAGTCATAAGGTTGTGGTTGTCATATGGATGGATCGGGCAGCACAACATCTTTAGACCTCTTGGGATTGGGTAACTTAGTGGGTTGAAAAACGAAGTAGGGTTATGAAGTTCTTGATTCTTTTATACTTCGTTTAAATTGATATATTGGCATTGAGTGAAGTATGTGTTTAAACCTCCTCTATGGTTTTGACTTCATTTTGTGTCATTGGATTTTGGTTGATATATGGTATGAAGTGAAGTATGTGCTTGAACCTCCTATATGGTTTTAACTTCATTTTGTGTCATTGGACTTTGAGATTATCAATTCGGGACTTTAACACATTTTTATGGGTAGTGAATTGATAAGTGGTAGGTTTGGTTAGATTTAGGAATTGGGGTTGTGTGTGTGAAAAATTCTCATTTGAGCTTTGATTTTGGGATTTATGATATTGAGAGTTTTTGTGAGGTGTTGATTGGGGGAATATTAGTTAGGATGTGGACATATGAATTTCTTCGTGTGCTTAAATCTTTTCTTACTCAAGGGTGAGTAAGGTTTAAGTGTGAGGAGGTTTGATGTGCCCATTTTATACGGTTATGTTAGGACTTGTAGAATTCACTTTTGTACATTGTTTTGCTCTAATTGTAGCATTTTGCATTGAAATTCTCTAAGAAGAGTTAAAAGTGACTTTTACGCTTTTATTACTTTTCTAGAGGATTTTGTGTGACAAGGCAATTTGTTTGAAGACTTTGAAGAATACTTTGAAGATTTGAAGACTTGTATTTGAGCTTTTGAAGATTTGAAGAATTGAAGAAGTGAAGAGAAGAGGAGGATATGAAACAAAAAGAAGAAAGAAATCAAGATGCTGGAATTGGAGTCCGTTGTGAGGTCGTCGTGAGCCCATTGCGAGGTCGTCGTGAGCCCGTCATGACTCACGATGGATGTATGGCCATTAATTCTTCTTGCTTTTTGTACTATAAATACTCACCTTATCCTCTCCTCTTCAGAACACGAATCCAGCCTCTTCTTCCTGCGATTTTTTTGGGTTTAAACCCTAGTTTTTCTTTCTTTCTTTTCTTAGTTTTTTCAGGTTAATTATGTCTTTTAATTATCTAGCTTAGTTTTATCTTGGGAGCAATGGATTAAAGCTTCCATATCTATGTAGTAAGAACCATATCTATCTATTTAGCGCTTTTGCTATTGTTCATTTATTAAGCTTTGAATGTGAATTGTTAATTGCATTGATGTTGTTGGAAGCTTGAGTATATGAATTGCTTGTATGATTACTTGTTAGGGTTGGGAGAAAGTAGCTAATTCTCCCCTCTTTTAATGTGGAATCCAAGAGCATGAGTTAGAGCTTCTTAATGATGTTGATGTGTTGATAATTGCTAGATGAATGTGATGATGTTGAACTCGTTGTCATGTTTATTTTGGGTAGCAAATGAGATAGGTCTATGAATGTCGATTGTTCTTGGTTAATCTTGTGTAAATGCATGAATTGGTTAAATGCTTAGACACGGTGTAATGTTTATAATTGTTTCCAAGCTTGTTGGTTCTTCGTGCTTAATACCGTCAATGGGATACTTTTAGTCGTGTTCGGCTAAGGGAGTCATTGGTGAGGTTTGACAAGAGATGTTGAATTCACTCTTGCAAACTACTAACTAAGAAGAATAGAAGATTTATCTTCACAACAAGTAGTAGAATTAGTGAATAGATTGTTTCACTCGTTCTTGAAGCCTTTGTTATTTAGCATTCATGTGTTCTCAATGCTATGTTTCACTTCATTTATGCCATGGGTTTGTTGAGAATAGGAAGTGTCTGTATGGTTTAAGTGTTAGGGAGTTAGGAAAGTGACGAATTCCTTAGCTCCATTGCATGAAAATCTAGAAACATGAACTTAGAACTTCTTGTGCATAATGTGTTGTGATTCTTGCTAGATAAGTATGTTAATGTGGATTGTTCTCATATTTATCCTATAGATGCAATGAAAGGTTGAACCTTGAATGTGGTTTGTTCTAGGTTTTGCCTAATGAATGCTATGCTTAGTTAAATGGCTATGTCTTTGGTAGAAGGCTTATTGTTGTCAAATCTATGGTCCTTCGTCCATAGGTTACAATTGTGATAGGATGAGTGAATGGTTCAATGATCTATATTTGGTTTGGAAGTGGATGTCAATTGCCCCCAAGACTTTGTTTTTGTAGTTTTAAAACCCTTTTCTTAGTTTGTTTGATGATTAGCATAGTTACTTGACTTTGCTAGTTATCTTGTCTTTTAATTTTCATAACTTAGGACAACCAACCAACAACCCCCCCATTTACTCGCTTTTATATGTGTGTATATATCTACTTCTAGCCTAATCGCAACCTTTTGTGTCTAAATGCTTAAGGAAATCCCTCTTCTTCATGGACGACCCCGACTTGCCGCTATCTACTTAGTTGTAGATAGTAAGCATTTAGGGCTTATAAATATTAACTTTGAAAGGTACAACGATGACCTCCCTGTTGCTGAACTTGAGAATAACAAGGCTCATCAAGTTGAGAAAAACAAGGCTGATGATGATGCGAAGAAGAAGGTTGTTGAGAAAATAACAAAGAAGAAGGCTGATGGTGCTATTGAAGCGGAGAAGAATAAGGTTGTTGACACTGAGAAGAATAAGGTTCTTCAAGTTGAGAAAAACAAGGCTGATAGTGTTGCGAAGAAGAAGGTTGTTGAGAAGACAACAAAAAAGAAGGCTGATGGTGATTCGAAGAATAAGGTTGATGGTGATTGGGAGTCAAAAAGAGAGATCGGGAGTTTCAACAAGTTGTGACACTGGTGGGCAGCGACGGAGCAAAGTAAATTTGGCAATGGAAAAAAAATTGATTATTTAGCCCAAAATGTGCTTAGTACGATCTAGACCTCATGCAAAATCTTAGGAGTGAAACAAGGTCTTGTGCCAAATTCCTTGGCACCAGGCATCTTCTAGTGCCAACAATCCTGGCATGGACCCAAGCTCTTGGTGTGGACCGTGTCAGATTTTGGCACGGGATTGCCAAATATTTGACCAAATTCTTAGTTTCACTTTTTTTTTCCGAAAAACTATGTCACCCATCAAATCTAATTCCATCCAAACACAATCACGAGTCTCGAACTCAAGTTTTTAAATCAACAAGAGTGCCATCTCAAAAGTTCTCATTGCGAACAGGAACATGCAAAATCTCTCTAATCACTACTCAAAACACGAAAGAAAAAGGAAACACCATATATTTATTGTCGTTCTCATGACTTATTTTCTTTTCATGCAATCTAGCTAGGAACACCTACCTGTGGGTCTCCGGAATTGCCATCAGCGACTCCACCCACAACGATGTTGTTGTGGAGGGGTCTCCACAACGACGTTGTTGTGGAGTAACCTTCGGGCCTCTTGTCCGTCATAGGAAATGAATCTCCATCTCTAACTAGCATTGGGTCCGTGAATATCACTTTGGGGTTAGGGGGAGGTCGAGGAGGTTTTAAACTCTCGACAGTCTCCCTTTCCCGCTGCAAGTTAGTTTGCATGAAAAAACTGTCTAACACAGACATACTATCAATCGCATCTTGCAATTCATTGGGTCACATAGACATACTATCAATCGCATCTTGCAATTCATCAAAATGTTCATGCTCATCACATAGGGTCAGACTTTTGCAAATAAAAGAAGAATTTATTGAACCATGCTTAGATTTATAGATATCAAACTCCAATTTATCCATGTCATGTTCTAAAGTCAAGGCTCCCAAGTGGACATCAATTTTAGTCCTAGATGTTTTGAGAAAGGGTCTCACCAAAAGTATTTTGGATGCACTTTTGTCGTGTGCCATGTCTAGGACATAAAATTCCACCGGAAAAACCTACCTGCCAACTCACAGCATCACATCCTTTACTAGTCCACGAGGACTAGCTTAGGAGCGATCGGAGAGTTGGATAATCACTCTAGTTTCTCTAAGCTCACCTATTTGTAGGCGTTCATATAAACTATATAGAATCACATTGATGGATGTGCCTTAATCTAATATGGAATTTTCAACAAGTTTACCACCTAAAGAGATAAGGATAGAGAACATTCTGGGGTCATCGTATTTCTTAGGAAACTTTTTATGGTTCAAAATGGTGACTCCCCCCATTTTCAAGAATCCTAACCTCTTAGTTGGCCTACTTCTTTTCTTTGTACATGCAAATTTAAGAAATTTAGCATATGATGGTACCTTTTCAATTAATTCCAAGATAGGGATTGTTACCTCAACCTTTTCAAAGACTTTTTGAATATTCGCATCATTGGTCACCACGTTTAGCTTTCCCCACAAAGTATTTTGGAATGGACGTGCAATGGTAGCTTGTGCCTCAGGCGGTGGAAGCTCCTTGAAAAGTGCCTCCTTGACCACAATCTCCTCTTCTTCGAAGTGTGCCTTGGTAGCCCCCAATACCTTATCATCCTCTTGCATAACCTTCTTCTCGGACTCACGAACTTCCTTCCCACTTCTCAACTTGAGTGCACTCATGTTCCAAAGATTGATTTCCAGTTGGGAAGTGAGTTTTCCAGACTCCTTGGCTTCAAGTCAGCTCACCGAGGTGGTAAGTTGCCCAACTTGAACTTCAAGATTATTTTTGATACTTGAAAAATATCTATTACCAAGGTCTTCAATCTCACTCCTTTTCATCTTTGCAAAGACTTCATGTTTCTTTCCCAATTGACCGATGGCTTCCAAGAAATCTTCTCGGTCTGATTTATAGATCGAGGCATGATTTTTGGAAGGGCCTTCACCTTGAGAGTATGGTTAAAGAGGGGCTTGTTAACCCTAGTATTCTAGAGGCTGGTTATCCTCCCTCTATCAGAAATTTGGATAATCTCGATACCTTGGGTTGAAAGCAGAACCCTCGTGGTTAACCCCTAGAAAATTTTGGCCTCTCTCAATTGTTGTACTCAACGACATTCACTTATTGCAAATTGTCTACGACTTCAAAACATGCCTTTGAGTTGTGGTCGAGGTTGTAAACCACACAAACTTTAGCTTGATGCACTTTTCCTCGTAAAATATCTTTCATCATGGAAGCAAGAGCTTGGACTTGCTCCTCAAACTTAGGTGATTGTGCGGGTTCATCAAAGACCCTAACCTTGACATTGTACCAAATTGTTGCATACTGTTAGCCTTTTCTTAAAAGAGGGCCATTGCATCTTTAGGGCTCTTGTTCGCTATCGAATCATTACAAGAAGAATTTACCATTCACATATCTTCATCACATAGCCCCTCAAAGAATAATACACTAGATCTCCCTCCTTGAACAGATGGTAGGGGAAACTCGCTAACAATCGCTTGAAGCACTCATAACAATCATACAAGCTCTCAGTAGCCCCTTGGGTGATGTTTGAAAGTTGAATTTTCAACTCAACTAACTTGGAAGCCGGAAAATACTTCTCTAAGAACCTTCACTTCATGTTTATCCAAGAACCAATGTATCCCGGTGGAAAATAGTTGAGCAAGTCTTTTGCTCCGTCTTGAAGGAAAAATGGGAAGGATCTCAAATTGTAGTCATCTTCAGATACTCCTGGGGGCTTCATGTTCGTACACGCCAAGTAAAATTCTGATAGATGCTTGTTTGGGTCCTTCCTTGCCAATTCGTGGAATGTCAGTAGTCAATAGATCATGCCACTTTCCAACTCACATTTAACCTTGGATTGTAATGGTGGGAAGATAATACATAGTGGCTGATTCTCCAGGTTGGGTGCTATAACCTCCCGCAAGGTACGATTATATTCCACCATTCTTTGTGTTTCTTCCACCACACTACTTACCTGAGTTGAACTTCTGCCCTAGTTCTCTATCTCTATCTCCTCTGAACACATGTGTTCTCAGTTGGGTAGTAGTGTAAGATGCCTAGATTAGTGGTACGGTGTGTACCATAAACTAGGGCTAACAATACCCTTCTGAATGCAACACTAGAAAATAGATCAAAAGGTAACAAAAATAACTATCACAATAGCTCAACAACCAAATTATCAAAACAAAACAAAAATAAAAGCAATTACTAACTACTCTACTAAAACTTTATGCTAATTGACACTTAGACTGAATAGCATCGCCGGCTGCGGCACCAAAATTTGACCTCCCTTCACCCAAGCTCATTAATTGTAGATAGTTAACCCGTGCGGAGGGCTTATGAGAGGTCAAAGATAAAATTTATATTATGCACCATTCTCACTACTATGCTACCGATATGGTAGTTAGCGGTAAGCCTTGGGTATGTCCACAGAGATGCTAGTTCCTATATAGCAATGAAAATAAAACCTCGTACGTGTCATCATCCGTACGAGTGATAGGAATAGCTTTTAAATGCAAACAAGGGGGGATTAGTTTTACAATTAACACTACTAAAAATAAAAGTAAAAGAACAATTAATCTATAAAGCTAAGCACTTAGGGAATCATTGTGAGACATGAATGATTTAATGCTTTGATCCTCGACTCATTCACATGTAAGATTTAGAAAAACCTAATAGAGTGTTCATAACACGTGGTGTGCCTGATGACATACACTTCCTCGTACTTGTGACGCCGGGTGCGTTCGCAACCCTTCATTGACACCACCATTGTAATTAGGGGAGTACAACATGGTCTGAACATTGTTGTAGGTCTATTTCTCGCATGTACGATTACGTCCTAGGCTCTCACTATGAATGAACTACTTTCCAATCACCTATCAATTAGGTCATCTTGGTACTTTCGCTATCCTAACCTCTTTAAACTAGTAGACTAAGGCTACATTTATAGTAGTAGTGGATTGGGCCTAAAAATAGGCCCAAAATAGGCCAACAATAAGTAAACCCTAGTTTAGCCGCCGCCTAGCACGGGCCATCCATGGCATGTTCTTCTCCGTGAGCTGCAGGATCCGGCATGGGCCGGGACTCTTCATCCGGTGCAGGGTGCTGGATCTTGCGTGGGTTGCATCCCATCATCTGGCATGGACCATGGCCTTTTATGTAGGCAACCATTAGAGTTTTGGATTTGGAACTTCCGATCCACGGGGCACCAGTATCGGCCTGGGCCATCATTACAAGCATCAGTCTTCTCAGAAACTTACCATGGGACTTAGCCATTAGCACGGGCTGTCATTAGAAGCATCGGTCTACTTAGACACTTGGCACGGGATGCAGCCTGTGGTGCAGGTTGTCGGTTGGTCATAGCATCTTGGACTTGGAACGATGCAAGCAATCATAAATGGGACGATCCATACTCATACTTAGCCAACTTTGAGTGTAAATTGAGGGTTATTTTTGCATCCCGTGACATTTGGCGTAGCCGTACCATAGCCTCATGTTAAACACTGTTGGCGTGGGCCATTGGTGCTATGCAAGAGCAGCCCGTGCTGACCAGTTTGTGCCTTGGCCGGCTGAAATTCTTTCCTTCACTACGGGTGAACCATAAGTCCGATTTGAGAGTTCCAGTAGTTAATTTTGTAGTGCTCGAGAAGAAAACTCCAATGGAATCATCCTTGAAGGTTAATTCTTCTCGTATCCTTCTCAATATTTAGCACAACTCATCGGACTAGGATTCACCATTTCTTAGCTTTAAACTCCTATGCCTCTTATCTTTGGCTCCAATTTCCTTCTACCACGCTTTTTATGTTTGTTACCTTTGTCTACTAAAATTCTATAGGTAAATGGCCTTTGATTTCTTCTACCGCCCTTGTGAACGGCCTTCAATATCTTCTACCGCCCTCACGAATGGTCTTTACAAGGAATTTAACCAAAAAGTACCCACATGCGAACTACTAAAGATGATCACGAGGAAGATATAGGAGACTGTGGATACGAAATGTCCATTAGTACTAATTAAGTCTACAAAATGCAGGATTTAGACAAGAAAACCAAACATGGCCGTCTAAACCCCTTGTCACGTAAACTCAACTAATACTAGCAATCCACAAAATAAAAAAAGCTAAAAACCATGCCAAATACAATGGTTAATGCATGAAAAATGAAGCACATCACCTACCTACAACAATGAGACAGATCCTTAAGAGTTCATAAAAATGATCTTAAGTTTGATGAATTCAACGGACTTCGAAGAAAAGCCAACATGCAAGTTGGTTTGGAGTTACCTTTGAGGGAAGTCCCAAGAGTGGTTCAAGAAGCTACTGAGGGGTTTGCTACACTCCTATAGCGACTTTAGTGGAGCTTTATTATGTTAGTATGCGCAAAAAGAAACAATTTCCAAATACTTCATTGGAGCATTATCAAACTAAGCAGAAATTGGGAGAAAGCACAGAGGCCTTTTATCCTCGATATGTGGATGAGAGTTTAGGAGTAACAGAAACCACGGAGAATAAATTAATTAAGGGATATTTGTTGGGGATGCAAGATTTGGAACTGTACAAGAAATTGAGCGAAATACCTCTAATACCATGCAAAAACTTCAGGAGGTAGTGGAACAGGACTCGACGGTAGAGGAGGACACTAAGAAGAAGAGAGAAATCCTGGAAGAGAAGTTTAGAAATAATATTTACTTTCAAGGAAAGAAACTAATGGATGCAACTATACCTACCTTTGACTGGTATGCTCCCATGTTACCAACACCTGGAGAAAGAACCCCGGTATAGATCCTTAGTATACATAGAGGTCTGTTTTAGCCGCCCCTACCTATGCAAAATGCACCAAATGTAGTGATGGCCAGGAGGACAACAAACTGATATTGTGATCATCACAAGGATTATGGCTATGACACAAACGGTTATATGCAGTTAAGGATGAAGATTGAAAAAGGTGTAAGAGAGTAGTATAATTCAGAGGCCCAAGGCCCCGGAATAACCATGATGGGGCCCCAAGACCTAGAAACGATAAGAGAGAATAGTAGCCATATAGAATGAACAATCAGAATAATAGAGGTTGGGGAGACAAAAGGCCTCGTGATCACATGATTCGAGATAGAGGATGGGATTGTCCTAACAGAAGGTAGGAAAGGTAACGGAAGCAACAAAGAAGTAATCATAATAATAGGAATGAAGATAATCCAACAATTTAAAGGGTGATCAATATCATCAATGGAATCATTAGAGAAAGATCCTTGAATGTTGTAATGAGAGCGGATGCAAGAAAGGTCCCAGCGGGAGAACCAATCCATAAAATATTTTGGCCAGACGAGATTGTGACGTTCTTAGAGGCAGATGCGGTCTAGATCAGACACCTCATGTTGATCCTATGGTGGTCTCGGCAGTGATTGGAATGTATTTAGTGAAAAGGGGTAGAAAGAATGTTCATTGATTTTTTTGATTAGTTGGATATAGGGCATGGTAATTTGAAGAAATGAACCTTGCCTTTATTTGGTTTCACATGGAACCCCATATTTCCTCTAGGGGATATAACCCTATCAATTCGAGTAGGGAGTGATGATAAAAGGGTAACGATAGATTGTAATTTTGCAGTCATTGACGCCCTTTCCCCTATAATGAAGGACGTGGATCTTCTAGGCATAAGTAGTCTGGTGACCCTATCATCTTATGTTGAAATTTCCAATTGATATGAGGATAGCTTCTATTCAAGGAGATCAGACTCTGGCTAGAAGTTGCATCCCTAAATCAATTAGAGAGGCAAGGAGATTGAGGAATGTGGCCTTAGTACCTAGGGAGGTTAGTCCAGCGGATACAGTACAAAAGAACATTCAATATGCTGGAACAGTAGCTATTGGGAAATTGAAGCTCAAAATTGTCAAAGAATAATTAAGTAGCTTGTTGGAGAAATATAGTGATGTCTTTTCTTGGAATACTTCCAATCTTACAGGGGTGCCCTCAAACCTGGTGGTGCATCGGTTGAATATTGACCCTTCAATAAAACTAGTGAAACAGAAAAGAAGAGTGTTCATCCCTGAGAGGGCTGAGGCCATCAATTAGGAAGTTGAGTAGTTACTAAAGACAAATGTCATCAAAGAGGTTTTCTATGCCGAGTGGATAGTCAATCTAGTAATGGTCCCAAAAACATTATTGAGCTTGGAAAATGTGCATAGATTTCACCGATATGAATATATGTTGTCCCAAGGACAGTTACCATTTGCCATCAATTGTTAAGTTCGTGGAAGCTATTGCTGGATATTAGGTCTTGGTCTTCTTTGATGCACATAAAAGATATCATTAGATTCTTATTGCAGAGGAGAATAAGGAGAAAACATCGTTCATCATAGATATGGGTACTTATTGACACAAGAAGAAGTCATTTGAGCTCAATAACGCTGGGGCAGCCTATCAAAGGTTAGTAGATAAGATGTTCAAAGGGAAAATTGGAAGGAATATGGAAATTTTTGTAGATGATATGGTTGTAAAAAGTAGAAATAATGAGAAATTTTTGATAGATTTGGAGGAAAATTTTGAGAGGCTTCAAGGGGAAAAGTTGAAATTAAATTTGGGTAAATGTGTTATCGGTGTAGGAGCTGGAAAATTTCTTGGATTCATTGTATCCTAGAGGGGTATTAATGTAAACCCTAAGATAGTCAAGGCTCTGATAATAATCAGAACTTCACAAACATTGAATGAGGTATAAAAACTTATAGGATCTTTAGCAACATTTAGCAGGTTCCTCTCAAAAGGAGCGGAGAGGCATCTACCCTTTTTTTATGTCCTTCGAAGGGAAAAGAAGTTCAAGTGGATAGAAATGTGCAAAGAGGTATTCAAGCTACAAAAGGAGCATTTGAGTTTGTAACCTACCCTCATGAAGCCCGAGAAGGGGGAGACATTATACTTATACATTTATGCCTTGCCCCTGGCAATCAGTGCAGTTTTAATAAAATAAAAAGAAAGGGTGCAACGTCCTATTTATTTTTTTAGTCAAGCCTTACAAGGGCCGGAGACGAGGTACACAACTCTTGAGAGGTTGATATTAGCTTTAGTACATGCAACTCAAAGATTGGGTCCCAACTTTTAGGGGCCATACGATAGTGCCGCTTACGAATAATCACCTTCGACAGATTCTATTTAAACAAGAGGCTTTTGGGAAAATCATGTAGTGGGTTATGGAGTTAGGAGAACATGATATCAGATATAAGCCTAGATTCACGATCAGGGGTTAGGCGCTAGTAGATTTTATAGTGGAAACCTTGGAACCCATCGAGTACAACAATTCTACTTGAGATGAGGAGGTTCGAAATAAACAGGTTTGGAAGTTGTCAGTAGAAGGCTCATCACATTCGGGTGGTAGTGGTGTTGGGGTACTACTCTCAAGTCCTGATGGTAAAGACTACCCTTACGTGGTGCACTTTGCGTTTAAGGCTACAAACAACGAAGCCGAGTATAAGGCCCTTACAACTGGACTGCGATTAGCTAAAGAATTAAAGGTGGAAGATCTTGAGATTTACAGTGATTCTCAAGTAGTGGTTCAGTACGTGAATGAAGAATATGAAGCCAAAGAGCACAATCTACAGAGGTACTTAGAGGTAGTGAAAAACCTTTAAAAATGCTTCAGATCATATACTCTAACATAGTTCCAAAGGGAAAACAATCATAAAGAAGATGCTCTTAGTAAGCTTGCTACTTCAGACCTGGCCATTGACCTGGCCCAGCCCAGTTGTCATTAAAAGACGAGTCGAGGGGCTTACGAGTGAAACATAGAGATTTATATAATGCACCCATTCATACTGCTAAGCTATCACTGTGTTTACAACACATGGTGTGGCCGATGGCATGCACTTCCCCAACCCACTCATGGTGGGTGCACTCACAACTCCCCATCACCACCGTCATTGTAATTAGGGGAGTAAACCAAGGTCCAACCATCATTGTAGGTCTGTCTATCCATCGTGCTATTACATCCCGGGCTTCCACCACAAATGCAACTACTCCTCCTGGGTCCTGTATACGCTAGGCCCAAGGATCGTAGACACCTTATCTGTGATACTACCTGTAACCTCTCGTACAAGAGTTATGAAGTCAGCTAAGACTGGTAAGATGACAAATAGGTCAGAGCATTCTTGAATCCCCCGTGCACACACCCACGCGAATGCGTTCTCCCCTACCCATTCTAACATCCAGGTTTCTCTTCCCAATGGTGCGTCAATAATATCACCATGCATGAAAATATCCCAATGTGTGTGCTTATATGTGGTGTAATACTCATGCATTTACACCATTCAGGAACAATCACAACAATATCATAAACACAAAGATAAGATGAATCTAATGAATTTCATAAAGAATTTAGAATATACTAAGTGACAAAATGAATCTCAAGCTCAAAATATACTCTACAAAGGTTACATTCATGGCAAATATTAGGTTAGATGCCAAGGATTCAAAGATTGAAAATAATTCAAGCACGGGGTGTGGGATCTGGTGCGGTCTGTAAACATTCAAAGCCATGGGCCGTGGGATCTGGCACGGTCTATGATGCAGGTCTCGTGCCACGGTCCGTGAATATTGTCACGGACTGCGAACAATTCATGGTTTTTGCTTAGAAGTTCTCTCGGTCCGTGAAGGTTTTCACGGACCGCACATAGTACATGGTCTCGCTTAGGAATTTCTTCATGGACCATGAATGTTTTCACGGGTCGTTACCATACTTAGACAAATTGTCAATTCTTCATCCTATAGCTTCGCGGCCCGATGCTTTTGTCACGACCCGGTGCCTTGCCTTGTGAAGGTATCGTGTTGGTCTCATGCAGGTCTTCATAGAACTCATGAATTCTTGTGTACTATACTCTATTAAGATTATCACGGGCCGCTGGTGCTTGACCATGCACGGTCTGTGATCTTTCGATGGTTCTTCGTTGGCTGAACTTCGTTTACTTGTCATAGGTGAACCGTTAGACTGAATCGAGAGTTCTACTAGTCAATTTTTTAGTACTGAAGAAAACAAATCTAACAAAACCAACCTTGAAGGCTAATTCTTCCTAGATCATTGTCAGACTAAGGAAATACTCCTCGAACGATGATTCACCATTTACTTTGAGGCCGCCCCTATCTTTGGCTTCATTCTCTTTCTACCACGCTTTGATGTTCATGCCCTTCATCTTCTACCATTCTAATGTGAATGGAATTTACCTCTTATACCGTCCTTGCGAATGGCCTTCAATCTTCTACCGCCCTTGCGAACGGCCTTCACATAGAATGTGACTAAAAACTACCCACAGGCAACCTACTAAAGATGATCAAATGAAGACTAAGGAGCCCATGGATACAAGATGTCCATTAGTACCAATAAGTTCACAAAACTCAGGATTTAGAAAAGAATACCGAACATGGCCATCTAAATCCCTTGTCTCATAAACTCAACTAATACTAGATATCCACCAACTAAAACTAACCAAAACGTATGCCAAATGCATGCCAAAGATAGTTGCAGCGCGTATCTCGATGCCTTCAGCCTTATCTTTCTAGTCTCGACCTCGTTCGCAGGCAGAACTCCCTCTCAAAGATACTTTAGAATAGTAGTAATCAAAGTGTCTTCCACCTTGATTTCCATAACTATTAGTTCCACGAAGCTTCGTTTGTTCAATGGTTTTATGACAAGTATTAAAGTACCTTTGAGAGGGAGTTCATCCTGAGAACAAGGTCAAGCCTAGAATGATAAGGCTGAAGGCACCAAGATACTTGCTACAGGAAGAAATATTATAGAGAATGGGTCATCATCTACAACCATTACTTTTGTGTGTTACCCCTTACGAAGAAATCTATCAGATTCAGGAACTTCATGAACAAATATTAGTTAGTTGATATGTCCATATTATATGCATAATTTAATACTATTTTGGGCCACTTTTTTCTTCTTTTATTATCAAGAGCTTGTGTTTTACCTTGAAATTCTCTGAGGAGGGGTAAGAGCAACTTTACGCTCTTTTACCTCTTCTAAGTGGATTTTACATGACAAGGGAAGAACACAAAGGCATGAAAAACAGAGGCCATTGAAGATCACATTTTCGAAGACTTTTGAAGACTTTCTTCGAAGACATGAAGACCGGAGGCCATTGAAGACCATTTTTGGAGACACTGAAGACTTGAAAAATGAGAGGAATTGCTATGAAGATGAATGTGTACCACAAGAAGAAGAAAAGGAAACAAGACAAAATTCTGGCACCCATCGTGAGTCGCGATTGTCTCGTCGCAAGCCTATCGTGAGTCACGATAAGCCCATTAAGAGTCGCGATGAGCCCATCGCGAGTCGCGACAAACGGGTGGCCAAAATTTCACCTTATCCTTTTTGCACTGTAAATAGCACTATCTTTCCTATCATTCACATCTTCTTCACCGGCATTTTTATTACTGTTTAGAACCCTATTTTCTTCCATTTTCATCTTTGAAATCTCTTGTATTATGTTTGGTTGTTTAACATAAATTAGTATGAACTCTTGTAGCTAAATCTAGTTCTTGGGAGCAATTAATTGAAGTATCCAAGCTTATGTAGTAAGATTATTTGTTTGCTCATTTATGAAAATTTATTGGAGAACATTTATTATGCCATTAATATTGTGTTATACTTCGTTTATACCATGGGTTGTTTGAGTATATGAAATGTTTGTAAGATTGAAATGTTAAGGTGTTAGGAAAGTTGCAAATTTCTTAACTCATTTGATATTGAAATCCAAAAGCATGGATTTAGAACTTCTTGTGTATAATGTGTGGTAATTCTTGCTAGATGAGTATGTTAATATGGTTTGTTATCATATTTGTCATATAGATGCAAACAAAGGTTGAACCTTGAATGTTGTTTGTTCTAAGTTTAATCTAATGAATGCTTTGTTTGGTTAAATGATTATGTCTTTGGTAGAAGGCTTGTTATTATTATACTTATGGTCCTTTGGGTGAAATGCCATTGATGAAACAACCCTAGGCAAACAACATCATACGGTTGTTTCATCAATGGCATTTCACCCAAAGGACCATAAGTATAATAATAACAAGCCTTCTACCAAAGACCATAAGTCTCAATTTAATGCTCCAATTTAATGCTCAATTTGCAAATGGTCATTGTTTGTCTTTGAAAACTACTCTTAAGGAGGAATGAATGTTGATCTTTGAATGAGAAGTGATAACATTCCCCATAGACAATAAATGTAATTGAATGAGTAAATGAATCAATGAGCTATATGAAGTTTGGAAGTGGAAATCAATTGCCCCCAAGGCTCCATTAATTATCATTTACATCGTATTGGTAGTTGTATTGCATGATTAGCATAGTTCTCTTACTTTGCTAGTTGTATTTCAATTTGATATCATAGGATCAAACCAACCAACCCCCCCCCCCCCTTGTTTACATGCTTTTATATATATATATATCTATGTATGTATATGCCTAGTATGTCTTCTCCTATACATGTTTAAACACTTGAAAAGATCCATCTTCTCGTGGATGACTCCGACTTGCCATTATCTACTTTATTGTATATAGGAAACATTAGGGCTTAAAAGTATTAACTTTGAGAGGTACGGCGATGACCTCCAAAAATTTTGGCGTCGCTGCTGAGGAAGAGGCATTTATTTTTAAGTGTTTGGGCATATTATGTGTGATTATATGATAATTGTAAATATTTGTTAGTTTGCTTTATTTTTATTTTTTCAATAGATTTTCCATTTTTCACTTGGATTGGAGACGTGTTGTTCGAGTTCTTGGTGTATAGTTCGCACACAATCCTCTTCACAAGAACCCCTACACTACGACCCCAAGTTAGAGTTGAATTTGAGATGGGCTAGGAGGATTTCTTTGGAAAGTGTGAATAACACCCCCCTCCTAGTGACCATTTTGTGGATACATCTTCCTCTATGGAGCATTAAATTGAGCACGAGGATGAGCATCCTCCTCTCCAAGGGCGAGCTCCTCCTCTCCACCAAAGAGAGATTCTTTTGGGGCAAGCTTTGCTAAGAGACATCATGGCCCCCAACCTAGATCAATAACCGATGTGCATTGAGTATCCCGTGGTTGGACCGAATGGGAACTTTGAGCTAAAGACTGGTTTCATTAACATGCTACCCATATTCCTTGGTATGCAAGGGGAGAATGCCAACAAACACCTCATCGAGTTCACTTCTTGTGTGGTGGTACAGAACCCCATGGAGTGGATGAAGATTTCTACAAGTTGAAGGCATTCCCATTCACACTAAGCGACGGTGCAAGGGATTGGCTCCACTACCTACCGCCCAAGAGCATTAAGAGTTGGCTTGATATGAAAATGAAGTTTCTAGCCAAATAATTTCCGGCCTCTAGATCCACTGCCTCGAAGAAGGACATAAGAAACATCCTCCAATAGTATGAAGAATCTCTCTTCAACTATTGGGAGAGGTTCAAGAAGCTTCTTGCAAATTGCCCTTATCACGGCTATTCGGAGGGAGATTTGGTTTATTACTTCTACAATAGCCTTCTTCATGAAAATTAAAGGTTGGTAAGGAGTTCTTGTGGTGGAACCCTTGAAAACAAAACATCTTCCGAAGCTATGCAATTGTATGAATAGCTAGCAAAGGAATCAAGAAACTTTAGCTCAAGGGCCGATTTGAGAAGGAGAAATACAATGGCCGCAAGTGATTCTTCAAATAGTGGAAAGCTCGAATATCAAGTCTCGGCCCATGCATGTATGGTCAAATCGTTGATGACGAAGCCCGGGAATGCGCCACATGTTAAATCATGTGAAATTTGTTACTTGGCGTATCCTACAGACACTTGCCCAACTTTGCAAGTGGATTATGTTGAAGAGGTAAGTGCCATGGGCTATCAAGGGAACCAAGGCTACTAAGGTAACCAAGGATATCAAGGTGGGAAAGGATACCAAGGTAACCAAGGCTACCAAGGTTATCAAGGGTACTAAAACCTGCCAGACAATTCGGGAAATCGTGATAACTCAAACCTCCAGTATGGAAACCCTCAAGGAAGCTAAAAACCTCAACCATATTGTCCTCCTCAACAACAATATAGGCCACCTCTACAACAATTTCAAAGGCTCCAAGACAAATCCCGAGACCAAGGGGAGAGCTCGGGGGCTAACCAAGGATGAGGTGATACAAGCCATTCACCAGTTGGGCATGTGCATGGAAAAAAGTGAGAAGTTCCAAGATGAAGCCAAGGCAAGTATCAAGAAATTGGAAACTCAAGTGAGCCAAATAGCTCAGTTGGTGAATTGGATGGAAGCCCGGGAAAAGGGTAAGCTACCCTTCCAACCGGAGATCAACCCTCGACAAAATGCAAGTGCTATCACTTTGAGAAGTGTTAAGAGGTTGACTCTCCCATGGTTGGTGAAGTTATTGAGGACGAACCTAGGAAGCTTGAAATGCTTGAAAAAGAAGGGAAAGAGGTAAGAGGAAGGCAAGGAGCAAGCAAGGAAGGGAAAGGGGAAGGAAGAGGAGATCACCGTTGAGAAATCAACCTCCATTTCTGAACATTCATACCCCTCCTCTCACAAGAAGGCAAGAGTAGTGGAGATTCCTCCATATGTGCTGTAGCCACTATTCCCGGAAGCTCTAAAAGACAAAAGGAGGAAGGAATCCAACAAGGACATCTACAAAGTCATTCGTAGGTGTGAGGTAAATATCACTGTTTTGAATATGATTGAAGAAATTCCTAGCTATGAAATTTTTTTGAAATAATTATGAGTAGTAAATAGGAAAAAAAGAACGAAGAACACACTTAAAAATGGGAGAAGTGAACATGTCTCCGCTTTGTGCCAAAGGGAGTTACCCCCTAAATGTAGTGATCCCGGCATGTTCACGATCTCTTGCATGATAGGAAATACACATTTTGAAAATGAAATGCTTGACTTAGGTGCATCGATGAATGTGATTCCTTATTCTTTGTATAAAAGCCTCAATCTTAGTACTTTGCACAAAATCGGGGTGGTGATCCAACTAGCCGATCGTTCTAGTGTGCACCCTAAGGGTATCGTCGAGGATGTGTTGGTTAGGGTGGATTCCTTAATATTCCCTGTGGATTTTTATGTCCTAGACATGGAGCATGATAAATATGCCACCCCGATCTTGTTGACGAGGCCATTTTTTAAGACCTCTAGGACCATCATTGATGTGCATAACGGTACCCTCACTATGGAATTTGATGGGATTAAAGTCTAGTTTAGCATAAATGACTCTATGAAGTATCCTCTTGAAGAGTATTCTTTCCATGCTATTGATTTTTTTGACAATGTGGTGTAAGATGTTTTTGAATTGAGTGGTGATGATTCCTTGTTAGTTGCTTTGGAAAATTATGTTGAAAATAAATTTCTTGTGTATTCCATGAGTACCAACTTGAAGGAAATCATTGAGGAGTTAAGTATTCTTGAGGAAATGGTGCAAAGTCCTTACCCTATAGTATTAGAGGAACCCAAAGAACTGGAATTCCTCCCGTCACTTGTGAAGGCTCCGGTGATTAAGCTCAAACCGTTGCTAAGTGACCTCAAGTACGCATTTCTTGGGGAAGAGGAAACACTACTGGTCATCATTTCAAGCAAGCTCACCAAGGAGCAAGAAGTAATGTTGATAGTGATGTTGCAAGAGAACATGGAAGCAATTGGATAGACTATTGCCAACATCAAAAGCATAAGTTCATCCACTTGCATGCATAGAATCTTGTTGGAAGAAGATGCAAGACCCATCCGGCAATCCCAACACCATTTAAACCCACCGATGATAGAGGTGGTGAAGGCAGAAATCCTCAAGTTACTCCAAGTGGGCATGATCTATCCATTCTCGGATAGCAAGTGGGTGAGTCCAACTCAAGTGGTACCCAAGAAGAGTGGGGTAACGGTGGTCAAAAATGAGAAGGGAGAAATGGTGCCCACCCGAGTTCAAAATGGGTGGCGCATTTTCATTGACTACGGGAGGCTAAATGCAGAAACCTGAAAGGATCACTTCTTGTTGCCATTCATAGATCAAATGCTTGAGAGGTTAGTAAGCCACCCCTACTATTTCTTTTTAGATGTGTACTCGGGGTATTTTCAAGTGGCTATCACCCCGGAAGACCAAGAAAAGACCACCTTCATGTGCCCCTTTGGTACGTTTGCTTACCAAAGGTACTCCACTTGGATAGATCATGCCCACTTGGGCGTTGCATAACCTTTTGGGTTATGTAACGCCCCCGCAACTTTCCAAAGGTGTATGGTAAGCATTTTCTCAGAATTTGTTGAAACTTTTGTCAATGTATTCATGGATAATTTCACCATTCATGGTAATTCTTTTGACAACTGTTTAGCAAATTTGGCACATGTTCTTAAACATTGCATTAATACTAATCTTATGTTAAATTCCGAGAAGTGTTATTTTATGGTAGAGAAAGGTTTTTTTTAGGCCATGTTGTCTCCTCTAATGTGCGCGAAGTGCACTCTTTTCTTGGCCATGCAGAATTCTATCGCCGATTCATCAAGGACTTCTCGAAGATAGCATCCCCTTTATGCAAGTTATTGAAAAATGAGGTAGAAATTGTGATGGATGAGGGTTGTAAAGGGGCCTTCGATACATTGAAAGGAAGGTTAGTTTCAGCCCCTATTATCAACCCCCGGATTGGTCATTGCCTTTTGAGATTATGTGCGATGCTAGTGATTATGTCGTTGGAGCAGTGCTTGGTCAAAGGGTGGGGAGAGCACCTCAAGTCATCTACTATACATCCATGTCTCTCAATGAAGCCCAAAGAATCTATTCCATCACCGAAAAGGAGTTGCTAGTAGTCGTATTTTCTTTGGAAAAATTTTGATCTTACATGCTTGGTACAAAAGTTATAGTGTACACTAACCATGTACCCCTTCTTCATTTAATGAAGAAGAAAGGCCAAGCCAAGATTGATTAGGTGGATCCTGCTCCTGAGTGAATTTGAGTTCGAGGTGCGAGACAATAAAGGCGCGGAGAACCTCGTGGTTGATCACCTAAGCCGGATGGCACCCTGCTAAGATAGTGAGGTAAATTTATTAATGAATGAGCAATTACGGGAGGAGTTCCCTGATGAACAATATTTCTCTATCAGGGACCTCCAACCATGGTATGCCGACATTGTGAACTTTCTTGTCTCTGGTAAATATCCTCCTCACTTTTCTAAAGCACAGAAAGATAAGCTAAAGAGCGATGCTAAATATTATGTGTGGGATGATCCCTTTTTGTGGAAGCATTGTGTAGACCAAGTTGTTAGGAGATGCATCCCCAATAATAAAGTACATTCAATTCTCACTTTTTGTCCTTCTTATGCATGTGGGGGTCATTTTGGAGCTAAAAGGACCATTAGGAATGTCTTGGAAAGTGGGTTTTATTGGCCTACTTTGAATAAGCATACATACATATTTTGTAAGGCTTGTGACAAGTGTCAAAGAGTAGGAAATATCTCATCTAGAAATGAGATGCCCCAAAAAGTTATGCTATATTGTGAAATCTTTGATGTTTGGGGTATTGACTTCATGGGACCTTTCTCTACTTCTTATAGCTTTACATACATTCTTCTTACCGTGGCACCCATTTTTGCAATCGTACCATAGTGGCACTCTTGAAGAAGTATGGGGTCACTCACAAGACATCCACTGCCTATCACCCGCAAACCAACGGGCAAGCCAAACTTTTGAATTGGGAAATCAAGTCTATTCTTCAAAATACAGTTAACCTAACCTGAAGGATTGGAGTTCTCAGTTGAATGATGCCTTGTGGGCATATAAGATGTCTTACAAGACACCAGTCGGTATGTCACCATACCGGCTAGTGTTTGGTAAGCCCTGTCATCTACCGGTGGAAATTCAACATAAGGCTTACTGGGCGGTCAAAGAATTCAATCTTGATATAGATGAGGCTGGCTTGCATAGGAAGTTACAATTTGATGAACTGGATGAGATCTGGAGGGAGGCATATGAGAACGCCGAAATCTATAAAGAGAAGACAAAGATGTGGCATGACAAGATGATCATTAGGAAGGACTTTGACATTGGTAAAAAGGTCCTCCTATTCCAATCTCGCCTTTGCCTATTCCCAGGTAAGTTAAGGTCCCGATGGATCGGTTCTTTTGAGGTGGTCAAGGTATTCCCGCATAGCATGGTGGAGATTCTAGATCGAGCTAAGTTCAATACTTTCAAGGTTAATGGACAACATTTGAAACCTTACCACAAGAATTTTTTGCCAGAAAAAGGAGAGGACGTTGATCTCATCGATCCGGTTTGTGAGTAAACACCAAAAAAGGGGGTAATTAGTGCCAACGACATTAAATAAACTTGGTTTTGATCATCCAGATTGTCATTCATAACTTTCCGTGGATGTTGTTTGGTTTTGGATTTTATGATTAAGTTTCATTATTTTGTTTTATGCCTTTCACGGTTGTTTTTACATGATCTTGTAGCAATTTTGAAGCAAAGGAATTGGACTTTTGAAGAGAGAAAATCTTGGAGTCGAGAAGGAAAGACATGGACAAGAGAAGGAATCAGAAAAAAATATTTATAAGTACCAGGTAAGAAGTGGCTGTGAGTCACGATGGCCTTGCGAGGGCATCGTCGCAAGTAGCGATGTCCTGGCGAGGGCCTCATCACGAATCGCGACCAATTCAGGGATTTTGGCTAAAACTGGGGGTCTCGGCCAAAACTTTCTGCGAGCGTGAGGGCCTCATCGTGACTCATGACGGAGTGGTTGCAAGTCGCGATATACTCAGAAATATTGTGTTAAATTGGAGGTCTTGGCATCCACTTTTTGCGAGCCGCGATGGCCTCGTGAGGGCCTCGTCGCAACTCGCGATAGGGTGGTCGTGAGTCGTGATATACTCAGAAATCTTGTGTTAAAATGGAGGTCTCGGCCTCCACTTTTTGTGAGCCATGATGGCCTTGCGAGGACCTCATCGTGAGCCCTCAAGACATATCCCCTCAAGACCTCAAGGCAGTACGCTCTCGACTCAAGGCAAACCTGAAAGTCCATTACCCCCTCGAGAAATCATCCCCTCGAGACCTCGAAGCCCTAAACCTTTGACTCGAGCCAAACCATAAAGTCCATCACCCTCTCGAGACCAGCCCTTCGAGACATTATCACCTCGAGACCTCGAGGTAGCAAGTCCTCGACTCGAGCCGAACCATAAAGTCCATCACCCTCTCAAGACCATCCCTTCGAGACATCATCTCTTCGAGACCTTGAGATAACAAGTCCTCAACTCGAGCCGAATCATAAATTCCATCACCCTTTCGAGACTAGACCTTTGAGACAGCACCCCCTCGATACCTTGAGGTAGCAAGCCCTCGGCTCTATCCAAACCTGAAGTCCATCATCCTCTCAAGGCAAGTTCTCGAGACCAGTCCTTCAAGACATTATCCCCTCGAGACCTCAAGGAAGCAAGCCCTCGACTCGAGCCAAACCTGAAATCCATCATCCTCTTAAGGCCAGTTCTTAAGACCAGCCCTTCAAGACATCACCACCTCGGGTCCTCGAGGCCACAAGCCTCTCGAGACCTCGAAGCCATGAGCCCTTGAGGTGTCATCTTTCATCCTCAAGCATGGCCTCTCGAGACCTTGAATTCATGAGCCCTCGAGGTGTCATCTTTCATCCTCGAGCCTAGTCTCTCAAGACCTTGAATTCGTGAGCCCTTGAGGTTTCATCTTTCATCCTCAAGCATAGCCACTTGAGACCTCAAAGCCGCGAGCCCTCAAGATGTCATCGTTCATCCTTGAGCCTAGCCTCTTGAGACCATGAAGCGGTGAGCCCTCAAGGTGTCATCTTTCATCCTCGAGCCCAGCCTTTTGAGACCTCGAAGCCGCGATCCCTCAAGGTGTCATTTTCAATCCTCGAGCCTAGCTAGAACCAACACCCCTCGAGATCACCCATCGTGAGTCGCAACGAACACGTCGCGATTCGCGATGGTCATACAAATCTGCTTTAAAAGATGGGCTAAACCCTATATTTTTGCCACAAACACATTCACAATCCGCCGCTGCTCTTTGTCTTCTCTCGCTCCTCTTCACCGCCCTTAGCCTTCCCTTCACCAAGTGCCACTGCTCGCCGCCACTAAAAGCCGCCATCCACCACTCATAACAACCACTCCATACCCCATCCTTTCTTCCCAACCTCCACCCACAAATTTTTTAAAAAATTCTTTGAAGAACACAAACCCTAGAATTCGGGGGTTTATCAGTTTCAACAATTTGATTTTGAATTGATTGTGGCCTTCCTCTTTTCTTTTTCCTACACATCTTGGTGTTACATTTCTTCACTTTATTGAGCTTGAATTGTTATTACAAATGTCTACTCCATTTTTTTATGGAATTGTGTAGATTATGTGTGATGCCTTAGGAAATTGAATTGTTGGATCTTGGTTGATTTTGGTGAATAATTGTACCTGCAATTTAATTTGATGGGTATTGTGTGCATATTTTGTGGTTGCGGTTTGGAAGGTATTGTGCTTGTTAGAGTTGGGATTATGTGCATTTGTGTTGCTGTGGCTGAGAATAGATTGTGACTTATGCTAGATAGGAGGCATGTTGGCCCTTGATTCAACATAGTTGTTATTTGGATAAAATGTTATTGTGCTTTGCAATGTTATTTTTCTTAGGGTAGTTTAGCCATAGGACGTAAAGGTTGACATTGTGAATGTACTAATGGTGGCTAAGCTAGTTGAGCACAACTGTGGTTTTGAGATACAGCATATTGATTTCAACTATGTGAGAACATCTTGGATTTGAGTATATGGGCTTGTTGGACATAGTATGGATTATATATGCAATTGTGAGTAGGACTTCAACTAGCTGAGTTGATTTTGATTCGGCTTGTGATGATGAACTAGTTTAAGGTTGAGTATGAATTTGCAATATTGCATGTACACATATTCCTGTGTGTTTGACTTGTTTGCTATGATTATTAGATATGGTCCCCACAAAGAGACCTAGGGCTCCCCCACTTCCGCCTCCTCCACCCCCGAGACAGACAATGACATTCACTTTCTATGGCACTTAACGAGTGAGGGGCCAGGATACGGGCTGTGGACAGAATTGTGGATGAAGAGAATCGTGGAAGTGGTAAGAAAGCCCAAGGGGAAGATCATGGTCGGAGGCATGATAGGCCTTTTAGCAGAGACTTGGGATTGGTTCCTCTGGCTGACTTTCCACGCTTAGGGAGGCGCACGTCCTATCTTATCACTACCGAGAGGTTAGTTAGATTTGAGATGCTCAGTGCCACACGGGCCACAGGGCTCTTTCATTGGTTGTATGGTACGAGGAAGGTCACATTCATGGTACTTCCTCAGCCCAATGAGATGAAGATGGAATTTGACACACCTCCAGGGGACTTGGAGATTTCATCGGACTCCTCATGTAAAGAAGATTTCCAGTGTGAGCACCGTGATCTTGGTCCAGTTCCTGTCCAACGTGATGATAGCAGTCTACCTCCCTCTGAGCGATAGCAGCAACAGCACCCCACGCAGCCTCCACCGGAGATAGAGCCAATGCAGGAGAACGATGTGCCACCTCACTATTCCCAGCCTCCACCAGACTTCTACATGGAGATGATGTAGACTATGCAAGATGGAGTCCGCTGCTAGGACAGCATGATATTGGAGCATAATGTATTTGTCTCACAGACCTTGATTGACATGAATGAGGAGATTGACCACTTGTCAGCTCACATCCATGAGATGCAGCCCAGACAGGCGGTGTCTCAGGCCCCGATTCGGGAGCAGAGAGGCGGAGAGCTAGGAGGCGGAGGAGCATGGAGTGGCTAGCACAGTATCAGCAGCGGTATTTTGGTGGTGGCCCTTCTTTATCACATCAGTGATTTTGTGAGCACCATATCTTTACCCTTTCCGTACTTCGCTTTGTACGTTTTTGGCCTATTGTCTACATTGAGGGCAATGTAGTGTTCTAAGTATGGGGAGGGGTATCTACTTTTTGAGGATTGGGATTGAAGACACTTTTGCATAACTCTTTTGATTGGTTTTGGATATTTTTCACTTTTATGTTGGGATGTTTTTCTTTTGATGTACTTGGATAATGTTGTCTTTTATACTTTTTTAAGCTTTAACATTTGGAAAGTACTTTGCTACTTTTTGGATCGGAAACACATGAAAAATGCTGAAAAAATAAAAAAAAGAAAACAATTTTGAAAAATTGAAAAAAGAAATAAAAAGAATCCCGCTAAGTTGAAAACCCGAGAGGAAAACTTTGGTAACATTGGGGGCCCGGATAGGTCAAAACCCGAAAGGGCGACCTAGGCAAAAATGGGAGGCTAATTGTGCGGGAAAAGGTGAGATGTGAGCCAAAGAAACATGATGTGTGGCTAGGATGAAAACTCGAAAGGGCTCCTAGGAAAAATGAGAGAAATTGAAAAATGTTAAGTGTTCACTCATTTGCCGATGCTGGATTCATAATGTTGCAGTGACCATACGGATGGATCAGGTAGCTTGACATTTTGAGGACCTTTTGGGAGTGGAAAATTTAGCAGGAGAAGACGAAGTAAGTTATGATATTCTTGATCCTTAATAAGCTTTGTTTTTAGGTTGATATATTGATATAAAGTGGAGCATGTGTTTTGAAACTTATACATGTCTTTAGCTTCACCTTGTATCATTGGATTTTAGATTATCAATTCGGGATTTGGAGATTTTTTAGGGATATCAATGAATTAATGGGTTGATATGGTTTGGGTAGATTTAGGAATAGGGGTTGTGGGAAACTTCTCATTTGACCTTAACATTTGGGATGTGTGATATTGAGAGTTTTGTGAGGTATTGATTTGGGGGAATAGTAGTTAGAATGTGGATACGTCATTTCTTTCGTATGCTTGGATCTTTTATTACTCGAGGGTGAGTAAGGTTTAAGTGTGGGGAGGTTTGATATGTCCATTTTATATGCATAATTTAATAATGTTTTGGGTCACTTTTGTGCGCTTTTATTATCAAGAGCTTGTGTATTACCTTGAAATTCTCTTAGGAGGGGTAAGAGCAACTTTATGCTGTTTTACCTCTTCTAAGTGGATTTTGCATGACAAAGGAAGAACACGGAGGAATGAAGACCGGAGGTCATTGAAGATCACATTTTTGAAGACTTTTGAAGACTTGCTTTGAAGACATGATTACCGGAGGTCATTGAAGACCATTTTTGGAGACATTGAAGACTTGAAAAATTAGAGGGATTGCTATGAAGATGAATGTGTAACACAAGAAGAATAAAAGGAAGCAAGACAAAATTCTGGCACCCATCGTGTTACGGGGTAGGGCTCATCACCCGACCTCAACACAACCCCATGCCTACATCGGTGCCAAAACGATGATGCGGTCTCGTGCCGCTCAATGCGTCATTGCGAACCAGTCTCCTTTGATCGCACCGCACACGCCAATGGGTCATCCAGTGCCGAATGCCTAACCACTCACGACTCGTGATGTCCCATCCATGTGCCCACGATGCACTGTGCATAACGCTTGAGCCGTCGGTGCCCAACGCCTATACGCGCAGCGCCCGGTTGCCCTGCCGGCCAGCACCGTTAATGCTACGCCCGGTCCGAGATTACACGTCCTAAGCTCCTTGTCCTAGAAGTCATCTCTTTTTCTTGTAAATACTTATAATAGCATAGTTATTAGTTTAGCTTATCTATTTTGATCAAGGTCCAAGCCTACGTGCTGTTTTAGCCTTTGACCTTATTTTGTCTATGTAGCTAGCACTCGTGATAACGTTTGCACAGCATATATGTAGAGTAGTGAGCTATCAACATCCGGTTACCGTTTTGTGATATAATTTATATGAGCATTTTCTTCCCAGTTGTTGGGATTTATATTACATTGTTGGCTTGTGTGTGTGAGCCATTCTCTCTCGGGTGTGTATATTCTGTTGCACATTTGACCTCGTCCCTTAACGGGCCTGGTCTGCTGCGAGCGACCGTCCGGTGTGCGAATCACGTGGGATTCAGGCAGTAGTCGTGGTACGGCTGTGCACGGCTAAGCCGCACGGTTTGCACCCTTAGCGGGCGACCCATGATAGTTGGTATCAGAGCCCAAACAGCACTTGGGCGCATAGTGATTGGCCATCCTATGTCGAAGAAGGATTCGGTTGGAGTTCAGGCTTGTCAAGATGGGGATCTTGGTGCAGACCAGACGTATTATGGGGTATGTGTCGGTGTTCCAAGCTGTATGCTAGAGTCGGTGGTATTATGGGATATGCGCTGATTCCCAAAAGCTGCAGGGACCGGCCGCACTATGGGGTGCCTGCCGGTGTTCCGAAGTTGTATGCTATAGTTGCATAACCGTCCAAAGACGTAAAACCCCTTGACTTCAGCCAGGTATCGCAACGATTTGATAGGGAAATAAGCGGGCTCTACCATTGTTGAGGTAGGAAATGGTGCGGGTGCAAATACTTCTGAGGTAGGGGGTGACTTTTGACACAGTCTGAAATGTAGAGGTAGCTTCAAGTTCACTTCGGGTGTTGGAAGGAATGGGGTATGCCCCAGTTTAGACGCTTAGATGTAACTGGTGGGAAAAATGTGCAAAGGGAACCAAGCCCTTGTTGATTGTCCAACAGAGCAGAGGATCACTGTTGTGTTGCTCGAGGACTCGAGATGAATCGGGGCGACACTGAGCGAGGGTGTTCAGTTGAAGTTAACTGAGGAGTCTGAGCCCAAAGAGTAAAGAACCATGCTCTGTGGGGGCATTTCAATTGGTGGCGTAGTTCCATGGTGGGATCATGAGAGCCAGGGCGGTTGAATCCGTTAACTGAGTTTGAGATCGACCGGGTGGTTGTTGCAGTCCGATCAAAGAGAGCTAAAATTTGGTCAAGCAATGCAAGGAAGACTGCACCAAAGCTTGAAGAATCTGAGATTGAGTCTGTGGGATAAATCCACAATGGTGGTCACCGCAGTCCGATCCAAGATAGCTACAAGTTGGTCAAGCACAGTGAGAAAGGCCACACTGAAGCTTGACGAATCTGAAATGGTTAAAACCTATGGGATAAATCCACGGTTGCGGTCGCTGCAGTCCATTTAGTGAGTGCCACAAGTGTGTCAAGCAAAGCGGGGAAGGCCTCACTGAAACATGACGATTCTAAGTTGGTTAAAAACCTGCGAGATAAATCCATTAAGGTGGTCACTGCAGTCCAATCAGAGAGAGCCACAAATGTGTCAAGCAAAGCGGGGAAGGCCGTAATGAAAGTTGAAGAACCAAGATTCGGTGGGAAGAATAGAAACGGAGGGTCTGAAGGGTCTACACTAGCAATGGGTTTGCCCGATGGATCCGAGGAGTTTTGTGAAGCATGTATGAAGATTGTACAGGTTGTGGGTCACTCCCCGACTGTAAAGGACGAAGATTTGTCGAGCAAAGAGTGTAAGAAGTATTGTCGGTTGCCACGGAGATATGATTCAAGAGAGATATCTGCCGGCTAGCGCGACCCATCATGCTTCCCGTTCAAGTTGTTAAATCAAGCTAAACCTTGTCAAACTCAACGCGGAAAGACGATTCATCATTCACATCAGCAACCCTTTGTTGTTCGACAAGGCCGGAAGCAGAAACGTGAACAGATGATGATGTGTATCGGAAAGCATCAGAGTTGGACATTCCTTTCGTTATTGATCAAGGAGTGGGGTGCTATAAAACCTAGCTAGCTCAAAAATGGAACTGAAGAGAAGCCGAGGACCAAAGCTACATCAGAGTACACCAGCGCTAGCAATTAACTAAACCCCTTTCTGAAGGTAGAAGTGTACGAGAAACGTGTGGGTAGCGAAGCACCTTGGAGAATTGATGGCTATGGGGACGTTCGCTGAATTGAGTGGGGGAGACCATTACGGGGTGGGGCTCATCGCCCGACCTCAACTCAATCCCATACCTGCATCGGTGCCGAAACGATGCTGCGGCCCTGTGCTGCTCAATGCATCATTGTGAACCGGTCTCCTTTGATCACACCACACACGCCAATGGGTTATCTAGTGCCGAATGCCTAACCGCTCACAGCCTGTGATGTCCCGTCCTTGTGCCCACGACGCGCTGTGTACAATGCCCGAGCCGTCTATGCCCAACGCCCGTGCGCACAGCGTTCGGTTGCCCTGTCGGCCAGCACCGTTAATGCTGCGCCCGGTCCGACATGACACGTCCCAAGCTCCTTGTCCCAGAAGTTATCTCTTTTACTTGTAAATACTTGTAATAGCATAGTTTTAGTTTAGCTTAGCTATTTTGATCAAGGTCCATGCCTACGTGTTGTTTTAGCCTTTGACCTTATTTTGTCTATGTAGCTGGCACTCGTGATAACTTTTGCACATCATATGTGTAGAGTAGTGAGCTCTCAACATCCGGTTACCATTTTGTGATATAATTTATATGAGAATTTGCTTCCCAGTTGTTGGGCTTTATATTACATCGTTGGCTTGTGTGTGTGAGCCATGCTCTCTCGGGTGTGTAAATTCCGCAGCACATTCGACCACGTCCCTTAACGGGCCCACTCCGCTGCGAGCAACCAGCCGGTGTGTGAAGCACGTTGGATTTAGGCAGTAGTCATGGCACGGTTGGTATCAGAGCCCAAATGGCACTTGGGTGCATAGTGAATGGTCATCCTATATCGAAGAAGGATTCGGTTGGAGTTCAGGCTTGTCAAAATGGGGATCTTGGTGCAGACCGGATGTATTATGGGGTACGAGCCGGCATTCTAAGTTGTATGCTAGAGTCGGTGGTATTATGGGATACGCACCGATTCCTAAAAGCTGCATGGACCAGCCGCGGGGAAAGCCGCACCAAAGCTTGACGGATCTGAGATTGAGTTTGTGGGATAAATCCACGATGGTGGTCACTGTAGTCTGATCCAAAGAGCTATAAGTTGGTCATGCACAGCGAGAAAGGCCGCACTGAAGCTTGACGAATCTGAAATGGTTAAAACCTATGGAATAAATCCATGGTTGTGGTCACTACAGTCCATTTAGTTAGTGCCACAAGTGTGTCAAGCAAAGCGGGAAAGGCCGCACTGAAACTTGATGATTCTGAGTTTGTTAAAAATCTTTGGGATAAATCCATTAAGGTGGTCGCTGTAGTCCAATCAGAGAGAGCCACAAATGTTTCAAGCAAAGCGGGGAAGGCCGCAACGAAACTTGACGAACCAAGATTCGGTGGGAAGAACAGAAATGGAGAGTCTGAAGGGTCTACACCAGAAATGGATTTGCCCGATAGATCCGAGGAGCTTTATGAAGCAAGTCTGAAGACTGTGCAGGTTGTGGGTCACTCCCCGACTGTAAAGGATGAAGATTTGTCAAGCAAAGAGTGTAGGAAGCGTTGTCGGTTGCCACAAAGATCTGATTCAAGAGAGATATCTGCCAGCTAGCGCGACCCATCATGCTTCCCGTTTGAGTCGTTCAAGCAAGCTAAACCTTGTAAAACTCAACGGAGAAAGACGAGTCATCATTCACATCAGCAACCCCTTGTTGTTTCTACAAGGCCGAAAGTAGAAACGTGAACGGATGATGATGCATACCGGAAAGCATTAGAGTTGGGCATTCCTTTGGTTATTGATGAAGGAGTGGGGTGCTATAAAACCAAGCCAACTCAAAAACAGAACTGAAGAGAAGCCGAGGACCATGGCTACATCAGAGTACACCAGCACTAGTAATTAACTAAACCCCTTTCTGAAGGTAGAAGTGTACGAGAAACGTGTGGGTAGCGAAGCACCTTGGAGAATTGATGGCTCCAGGGACGTTCGCAGAATTGATTGGGGGAGAATGTTATGGGGTGGGGCTCATCACCCAACCTCAACGCAACCCCATGCTCGCATCGGTGCCAAAATGATGTTGCGGTCCCGTCATTGCGAACCGGTCCCCTTTGATTGTGCCGCACACGCCAACAGGTCATCCAGTGCCGAATGCCTAACCACTCACAGCCTGTGATGTCCCATCCCTGCACCCACGACGCGCTGTGCACAATGCTCAAGCTGTCTGTGCCCAACGCCCATACGTGCAGCGCCCGGTTGCCCTTCCGGCCAACATCATTAATGCTGCGCCCGGTCCGAGATGACACGTCCCGAGCTCCTTGTCCCAGAAGTCATCTCTTTTGCTTGTAAATACTTGTAATGGCATAGTTATTAGTTTAGCTTAGCTATTTTGATCAAGGTCCAAGCCTACATGCTGTTTTAGCCTTTGACCTTATTTTGTCTATGTAGCTGGCACTCGTGATAATGTTTGCACAGCATATATGTAGAGTAGTGAGCTCTCTACATCCGGTTACTGTTTTGTGATATAATGTATATAAGTATTTTCTTCCCAGTTGTTGGGCTTTATATTACATCGTTGGCTTGTATGTGTGATCCATGCTCTCTCGGGTGTGTACATTCCGCTCACATTCGACCACGTCCCTTAACGGGCCCGGTCCACTGTGAGCGACCGGTCGATGTGCGAAGCACGTGGGATTCAGGTGGTAGTCATGGCACGGTTAGGCCGCATGGTTCACACCCTTAGCGGGCGACCCGTGACACGTCGTGAGTCGCGATGGTCTCATCGCGAGCCAGTCGCCAGGGTGGCCAAAATTTCACCTTATCCTTTTTTGTACTATAAGTACGAAATCTTGTAGCTAAATCTTGTTCTTGGGAGCAATTGATTGAAGCTTCCAAACTTATGTAGTAAGATTCTATATTTGCTCATTTATGAACATTTATTGGAGAGCATTTATTATGCCATTAATGTTGTGTTTTATTTCATTTATACCATGGGTTGTTTGAGTATATGAAATTTTTGTAAGATTGAAATGTTTGCGTGTTAGGAAAGTTGCAAATTTCTTAACTCATTTGATATGGAAATCCAAAAGCATGGATTTAGAACTTCTTATGTATAATGTGTGGTAATTCTTGCTAGATGAGTATGTTAATGTGGTTTGTTCTCATATTTGTCATATAGATGCAAACAAAGGTTGAACCTTGAATGTTTTTTGTTTTAAGTTTAATCTAATGAATGCTTTGTTTGGTTAAATGGCTATGTCTTTGGTAGAAGGCTTGTTATTATCAAACCTATGGTCCTTTGGATGAAATTCCATTGATGAAATACCCCTATGATGTTGTTTGTCTTGGGTGATTATCCATGAGGTTTGAAAATGGTCATTGTTTGTCTTTGGAAACTACTCTTAAGGAGGAAGGAATGTTGATATTTGAATGAGAAGTGATAACATTCACCATAGACAGTAAATGTAATTGAATGAGTAAATGAATCAATGAGCTATATGAAGTTTGGAAGTGGAAATCGATTGCCCCCAAGGCTCTGTTAATTATCATTTACATCGTATCTTTAGTTGTATTGCATGATTAGCATAGTTCTCTTGCTTTGCTAGTTGTTGTATTTCAATTTGATAACTTAGGATCAAACCAACCAAACCCCCTCCCCCCTTGTTTACATGTTTTATATATATCTATGTATGTATATACCTAGTATGTCTTCTCTTATATATGTTTAAACACTTGAAAAGATCCATCTTCTCAGGGATGACCCTGACTTTCCATTATCTACTTTATTGTATATAAAAAGCATTAGGGCTTAAAAGTATTAACTTTGAGAGGTACGGCGACGACCTCCAAGTAGTCATCTGGGGGCTCGATTGGTGGAAAAAGGCTTATTCGAGCAGGGTACTACTGGACAATGAAGTTTGATGGTGCGAACAAATACATACAAGCTTGTTACCAGTGCCAGAAACATGCTCCCATAATCCACCTTCCGCAAGAAGAGATGACAAGTATTTATAGTTCATGGCCATTCAATAAGTGGGGGATCGATCTCGTAGGATCTTATTCTGAAGCCCCGGGGAAGTTCAAGTACCTTATAGTAGCCATTGATTATTTCACGGAGTGGATTGAGGCCATACCTTTAATGAACATAATGTGAAAGACATTTATTGCATTTTGTTTTCCCATGACCCATTCAAAAGAGGGTGTGAAAAGTATAAAAATAAGCCAAAGGTTACACTAGTCTATCATCCCCAGGCCAATGGTCAAGTAGATGTAAAAAATCGAACAATATTCAATGGTATCATTTACAAGCTCGAGGGGGCAGGAGGTAATTAGATATAGGAGTTACCGAACGTTTGGTGGGCATATCGAACAGCCAAATCTTCTGCCACTGGAGAAACACCATATAGCTTGGTATATTGTTTGGGGGTAGTAATTCCTGCTAAGATAGGAGTTCCCTATCCAAGACTGATGACAGCTACAAATGAGACAAATAATCAAGAAAATAATTGATTGGACCTCAATATGGTAGAAAAAAGGTGAGAACTGGCATCCCTGCATGAAGCCAAGGTAAAAGAACGGGTCAAAAGATACCATGATAAAAGGGTGAAGAAAGTGTTGTTTAATCCAGGAGATTTGGTGATGAGTAAAAATGAGAAGAGTTCCCGGGAACTTGAAGGAAAGTTGGATGCAAACTGAGAAGGGCCTTGTAAGGTGATTGAAGCACATCGAGGAGGTAGTTATGTTCTAGAAGCTTTGAATGGAGCTTTAGTGCCTAGGAGATGGAATATTACTAATTTGAGGAGATATTACCAGCTTTGAAGAACATGAGTCATATGTTGATAAGCGGCACTTTATGATCTATTCCCAGCTTTGGGTGATCATCGAGTGATATGTTGATAAGTGGCACTCTGTACATTGAAAAGCTGACAAGCGACACTCTCAAGATAATACCAGCTAAGTTGAGTAAAAAGTTGATAAGCGGCACTCTCAAGATAATACCAACTAAGGCTGATGAACGAGTGAAATGGTGATAAGTAGCACTCTAATAGTACCCTTGTAATCTTTATTTCTAATCTAGTGGAACTATTCTTGTAGGATGTAGGTGAAAACACCGAACCTGGGTAAAATTCCTTGTGCTCTCACATTTTACAATTTCTTTTAACTATAATGATTGTTCATGTTAAATCATAGAAAGATCGAGTGATATGCTGATAAGAAGCACTATAAAACTAGTTTCGATCCTGATCAGTAACTGAGTGAAATGGTGATCTGTGACACTCATGGAGAATATTCGAACTCATATACTTAATGATTTTCCTAAGGAGAAGGCTGATAAGAAACACGAACCCATTCAAGACTACTAAGTCCTTCGAACACTACCTCATGATAAAAGGTAGTCTGATATATTATATCTTTGGGTTGTCTTATCTTATTCTCCCAATGGTGGTAATCCGTGAAAGTAATCGTTGCTAACAAATTGAAAACAAGTTGAAATTTATAATCTGATTAAGTAATAAAAAATAATCAGTGTTAATTACGTTGTGATGACAAACTTACAATCTTAATTAATATATGTATGAGGTACATGATACATTAGCATGACTTATTCTCAAAGTACAATGGCTACTATGAGGTACTTAAACTTCCTCAGGGCTTCAAAATGAGGTCCTATAACATCGATCCCCCACTTACGGAATGGCCATGAACTATAAATAGTTGTCATCTCTTCTTGTGGAATGTGGATTATGGGAGCATGTTTCTGGCACTGGTGACAAGCTTTTATGTATTTTTTCGTGCTATTAAACATCATTAGCCAGTAGTACTCTGCTCGAATAAGCCTCTTGCCACCAATCGAGCCCCCTGATGACTACCGAATATTTGTTCATTAACATCCAAAATCTGATAGTTTTCTTTATAAGGGGTAACACACCGAAGTAATGGTTGTAGATGACCCATTCTCTATAATACTTCTTCCTATAGCACGTATCTCAGTGCCTTCAGCTTTAATTCTTCCTATGACCCATTCTAGGCTCGACCTCGTTCTCAGGCAGAACTCCCACTCAAAGGTACTTTAGAATAGTATTCATCCAAGTGTTTTCCACCTTGATTTCCATAACCATTGGTTCGAATATAGTACACCTGAATTATAAATACATACAAGTGAGATGCTGATAACCGACACTAAAAAATTAGTTTCAATCCTGATCAATAACTGAGTGAAATGGTGATAAGTGGCACTCATGGAGAATATTCGAACTCATATACTTAATGATTTGCCTAAGGAAGAATGCTGATAAGAAACACGAACCCATTCAAGACTACTAAGTCCTTCGAACACTACCTCATGATAAAAAGGTAGTCTGATATATTATATCTTTGGGTTGTCTTATCTCATTCGCCTAATGGTGGTAATCTGTGAAAGTAATCATTGCTAACAAATTGAAAACAAGTTGAAATTTATAATCTGATTAAGTAATCACGAAAAAATCAGTGTTAATTACATTGTGATGACAAACTTACAAGCTTCATTTATATATATATGAGGTACATGATACATTAGCATGACTTATGCTCAAAGTACAAGAACTCGAATAATAGCAAAGAAAAAATATATCTATTTGGTTGAAGGGCTCAACTTTCCTAACCTTATTTCTAACTCTTCCATCTTAATGCCGATAGCACATTAAAGATCCTTCAGCTGCTCCTCTTCAGGTACTGTCTTTGTTTTACATTGCCTTGTTACATGCCTGTTAACTAAATCCCTCAAAGTGGATCCTTCAACTCCACGTCATCTTTTTGAAGACTTTTTAGTAGTATTACTTGAAGATGTGTGATTTTCCTATTAGCTCCCCTAGATACTAATTTCCTCAAATGGGAGGATCGACGACCCCTCGAGATGGGTGAGTCCTTGATCGCAAATATTTCAGCCACTCTAGGATAGAGTCAGAAGTAGTTTTTGTCGGTCAGTTACATTTTCATACACGTTGCACTCTGAAATCCAATAGCGGGATGCCTTAAGCAAAAATTTTGGCAAATATTTGGATTCTATCAAATATGGAGTAAGGATACCATGGGAGAGGCAATTAGCCTGAAGGATCACGTCATACAGAGTAATCTTTTCATCAAATTCTTTGATCTATATCTTCCAAGCCTCGACTTACCCCAGGAGTTGGGCATTCTCAGCGAGGAGGGAATCCACTAGTGAAAGGTTTTTGCTAGATGATGGGTTCTCTGTTGTTGGTGCCGTTGCCGGGGATGGTATTCAGTTTAAGTGTTAATTAGGCATAACGTGTTAGCAGAGTAGTTAGTATTAGCTCTAGTTTTGTTTGTTTATGTTGTTGATTCTTTGTTGGAGTTGTTGTTATAGTTATTTTGTTACCTTTTGATCTATTTGCTAGTGTTGTATTTGGATGGGTATTGTTAGCCCTAGTTTATGGTACACACCCGTACCACTAATCTAGGCATCTTACACTATCCAACTGAGAACACAGGTGGTCGGAGGAGAATGAGGCAAAGAACTAAGGCACTTGTTCAACCGAGGCCGGAAGTGTTAGTTGAAGAACCGCTAGCAATGATGGAAAATAATCGTACCGTATGGGAGCTCATGGCACCCAAGTTAGAAAATCAGCGATTATGCATAACTTTCCTGCCATTACCCACCAATGTGAGTTATAAGCTAAAAAGTTGAATTATCCATGTCCTACCTACATTCCATGGATTGGAAGGGGAGGACCCCCGAACAAACATATATCGGAGTTCCATTTGGTGTGCACTAATGACAGGCGGGCGGTCGTCGCGCCCTCCGTGCAAAAGATAATTTGTAAGCCCTTTTTGCTTACTTTCTACAACTAGGTAGATAGCGGCAAATCGGGGTCGTCCAAGGAGAAGAGGTATCTTCCTAAGCGTCTAAGCACAAAATGGTTAATATTAGGCTAGGATAATATATATACACACACATAAAAGCAAGTAAAATAGGGGGGTTGGTTGGTTGGTTTTCCTAAGTTACGAAAGTAAAAAGACAAGATAACTAGCAAGGTCAAGTGACTATGCTAATCATCAAACAAAACTAAGAAAAGGGGTTTTAAACTACAAAGATAAAAAGCCTTGGGGGCAATGGATATCCACTTCCGAATCTAATGTAGGTCATTGAATCATTCACTCATTCTATCATATAGCATTACATGACTCAACATCAACATACCCATCTAGCAAGAATCACAACACGTTATGCACAAGAAGTTCTAAGTTCATGCTCATAGATTTTCATGCAAAGGAGCTACGGAATTCGTCACGTTCCTAACACCTAACCAATTCAATCATACAAGCACTCCCTATGCTCAAACAACTCATGGCACAAGTGAAGTGAAACACACCATCAAGAACACACAAATGCTAAATAACAAATGCTTCAAGGATGAGTTAAAATCATCTATTCAATACTTCAACTACTTGTTGTGGAGACTAAACTCCTATCCTTCTTAGTTCGTAGTTGGCAAGAGTGAGTTCGACATCTCTCGTCAAACCTCACCAATGACTCCCGTTGTCGCGACCACGACTCAAGGTATCATTGGTGGCATTTAATCACGAAGAACCAACAAGCTTGGCAATGCTTATGACCACTACACCGTGACTAAGCATTTAACCAATTCATGCAATTACACGAGATTGGATTAACGTACAACGCACATTCATCCAAGAGCATATAACTCTCTCGTTTGCTACACAAACGAACATGACGAAGAGTTCGACATCAATCACATTCGTCTAGCACATTATCAATCCATCAACACAATCAAAAACCCTAAATCATACTCATACATTCCTAACAAGAAAAGGGGGGAAATTAACCCAAATCCCCCAAACCCTAGCTAGCAATTCATACAAGTATTTCATTCAAGCTTTCAACAACATCAATGGCATCAACAATTAACATTCAAGCACAATAAAAGCACAATAGCAAAAACACCAAATAGATAGATATAAATGCTCCTTACTACATAGAAATGGAAGCTTCAATCCTTGCTCCCAAGTACAAAAACTACTCTAGAACAACAAGAGACATAGAAACTAAGAAAACAAGAAGAGAAAAGCTAGGGTTTTGGCCCAAAACAGGGGCCAAAAGCTGTGGAGAAGAAGGGGTGAAGAGGTATTTATAGTGGAAGAAAAAGGGGAGAAAAAATGCTGTTGCAGAGCTGGATTCCCGCTGTCGTCGCGACTCGCGACCAGTTCCGTCGCGAGTCGCGACCAGCAGTGAAATCCAGCCCTGTTTTGTTTTGCTTCCTCCGGGTTAACCGTTGATCCGTTTCGGGAGTTCTTGTAGTCGATTTTATAGTGCTCGAGAAGAGGAATCCAATGGTGCCACTCTTGAGGGCTGATTCTTCTCGGAAAATTCTGAGAACCCTGGATCATCATTCATCCGTTGCTTTGCTCTCCTTTCTTCATCTCTTCACTTCTTCAAATCTTCACAAAGCTCAAATGTAAAGGTCTTCAAATCATCAAAGATAAATATTCAAAGTCTTCAAACAAATCACCTTGTCACACAAAATCATCTAAAAAGTGATAAAAACGTCAAAGCCGCCTTTATCCCTCCTTAGATGATTTCAACGCAAAATGCCACATGTAGAGCACAAAATTGCACAAAACCTAATCCAAAAAAGCCTAAAATAACCATCTAAAATGGACACATCAACTAACATGAAGCTTTCAGAAGTGTCTGAAGATGACAATCTAAGAGCCTTCCATTTTCCCTTCAAAGTAGTGCCAATGATTGGCTCTATTACTTTCCACTAGGATGCATTGGTTCTTAGATGCATATGAAGCGAAGGTTCTCAGAGAATTATTTTCCAGCGTCCAAGTCAGTCGGGTTAAAGAAACAATTTTCAAACATCATCCAAGGTGATACCAAGAGTATGTATGATTATTGGGAAAGCTTCAAGAGACTACTAGCTAGTTACCCCTACCATCCCTTCAAGGAAGGGAATTTGGTGTATTATTTTTTTGAGGGCTATGTGATGAAGATATGTGGATGGTGAATGTCGCTTGCAATGGTTCGATAGCAAACAAGAGCCCTAAGGATGTAATGGAAAATGGTATGCGACAATTTGGCACTAGGTCAAGGGTTAAGGTCTTGGATGAACCCACGCACTCACCTAAGTTAGAGGAAAAAGTCCAAGCTCTTACTTCTATGATGAAGGAAATTTTGTGAGGAAAAGTGCATCAAGTCCAAGTGTGTGGAGTTTGCAACCTTAACCACAACTATGAGACGTGTCCAAAAGTCATAGATGATTTACAAGAGGTGAAGGAAATTGACTACAACAACCGTGAAAGACCACAATTTTCTAGGGGTCAACCACAAGGGTTCCGGGGGAACCAATGAGATGCAAGGCCTAACCCCTATGCAAACTCATTCAACCCGATGTATCGAGATCATCCTAACTTCTGATAGAAGGAGGATAACCAACCTCAAGGACACCGGGGTGAACAAGCTTCACCTCAACCACATCCGAGAGATAAAGGCCCTTCCAACAATCAAGCTTCACTCTACAAGTTAAAACGGGATGAGATTTTAGAGGCCATCAGTCAATTGGGGAAGAAACATGAAATCTTCACGAAGAGGACAAGGCGTGAGATCGAAGACCTTGGTAACAGAGATTTTTCAAGTATAAAAAATCTTCAAGTTCAAGATAGGTAACTTGCCACCTCGGTAAGCTGATTTGAAGCCAAGAAGTCCTGCAAACTACCTTCCCAACCGGAGATCAATCTAAGGAACGTGAGTGCTCTTAAGTTGAGAAGTGGGAAGGAAGTTCGTGAGACCGAGAAGAAGATGATGCAAGAGGATAATAGGATAGTGGAGGCTACCAAATCACCCTTCAAAGAGAAGGAGATTGTGGTCAGTGAAGCACCCTCCAAGGAACTACCACCGCCTGAGGCCAAGTCACCAGTCTGCCTCCATTTCCAAATGATTTGAGGGGATGGCCAAAGGTGGTGACCGATGATGAGAACATTCAAAAATTCTTCAAAACATTCAAGGTAACCATTCATATCTTGGAGTTAATTGAGAATGTGCCATCATATGCTAAATTTCTTAAAGTTACATGCACAAAAAAAAGGTTGGCCAACTAAGAGGTTAGGACATTTGAAAATTGGAGGAGTCCCCATTTTGAATCATAAGAACTTACCTAAGAAATTCAATGACCCCGGAATGTTTTCTATCCCTATCTCTTTAGGTGGTAAACTTGTAGAACATTCTATGATAGATTTAGGCGCATCCATTAATGTTATCCCGTTTAGTCTATATGAACGCCTAGAAATAGGTGAGCTTAGGGATACTAGTGTAATTGTCCAACTTTTCGATCATTTCCAAGCTAGTCCTCGTAGACTAGTAAAGGATGTGATGGTGCGAGTTGGCAATTTGGTTTTTTGGGTGGACTTTTATGTCCTAGACGTGGCGCACGACGGAAGTGCACCCCCAATACTTTTGGGGAGACCTTTTCTTAAGTCGTCTAGGACTAAAATCGATGTCAACTTGGGAACCTTAACTCTAAAAGATGACATGGATAAAGTGGAATTTGATATTTATAAATCCAGGCATGCTTCAAAAAAGTCTTCTTTTATGTGCAAAGGTGTAACCCTATGTGATGAGCATGATGAATCTTCTTTTATTACCAATGAGCATGAATGTTTGAATAAGTCCCATGTTGATGATATTGATGTTGAGTCCGATGAATTGCATGATGCGATGGATAATATGTATGTGCTAGATTGTTTCTCTATGCTAACAAACTTGCAGTGGAAAAGGGAGATCGTCGAGAGTTTAAAACCTCTTCAATCTATCCCTGACCCCAAAGTTACATTCATGGAATCAATGTTAGCGAGACACGGGGATTCATTTCTTATGACGGACAAGAGGTCTGAAGGTAAGGATGGCTCATTATGGAGACCTCTCCACAGCGGTGCCAGCGTGGGTGGAGTCGCTGATGGCGATTTCGAAGACCCACAGGTAGGTGGTTCTAACTAGATTTCATGAAAAATAATATAAGTCGTGAGGACAACAATAAATATATGGTTTGTCTTTTTACTTTTGTATTGTTAGTAGTGATTAGATAGTTTTTGCATGATTTTATTTTGCTATAAGGATTTTTTAGATGAAACTCCTGTTGGGATTCAAATTTTGAGTTCGAGACTCGTGATTGTGGTTGAATGGAAATAGGTATGATGGCTGATGTAGATTTTCTAAAAAAAAAGGAAAAACAAAGAATTAGGGAAACTTTGGGTGGATGCCTCGTGCTGGGATGCTTGGCATGAGGGGATACCTCGTGCCAAGGAGGTTGGTGCGAAGCTTTGCTTTGTGCCAAGGAGCTTGGCGCGAGGCTTTTTTTCATGCCAAAATGGTTGGAACAAGGCTATGCGTTGTGCCAAAAGTTTAGCACAAGGCTCTTCTTCGTGCCAGGATGTTTGGCGCAAGTTTATGGTTCATGTCAAGCATGTTTTGCACTTAAAACCCATTTTCCAATTTTTATTTGTTCCAACAATGCAAATTTTTAAAATTTCTGAATTACAAACTAAAAAAAAGCATTTTTGGTTCAAGAATTTTGGAATTCCCAAATTCCTTAGGATTTTTGAAATTACCTCCAATATCCCTTGAAATAAATTGATTTGTACCGTCGTCCCCCAAATTGAGAATTTAAAAACTCCATCCCTATCCTATACATTCTTCTTTCTCAAAGAAACACTCACTATTACACACTCTTAATGAACCTCAAAAAATTGAAGCTCTTCTTCCAAGAGTTAGCCATTTTTGCTTCTTCATGTGTGGATCTTACTAATCTTAGTTTCAAATTCCGGGAAATCCATTTAACTTCTTGTTTATATGCTTTATTGGCATTGTGGCAATGTTATGAAAAGCATGATGCTTGAATGAGAGTGTTTTTTTGAGAAATTTGTTTGGAATGGGATTACGCTTAGGCTTCATGTTTTTGGATGCAGGGCTTTTCAACAGTTTCATTAGCACGGAATCATGCAGCATCACCAGGTCTCCCTACCCCACTTATGTTTTGGCATGATTTTCATTGGAGACTATGTATTGGTTTAGCGTGGAGAGGGAGTAGTAAGCACTTAGGGAGTCTTCATTCTTATATTTTCCTGGTGCATTTCATGATATGCATTAGTAGTAGTTTTTCTTGTTTGATGGTGATTTTGGTTTTTGATTGTTGAGGAATGTTGTTGGATGGATATTTGGTGGCAGAACATGCTATACTAGGGTTTCTATTTTGCATGGGGTAGGTTGTTTCAGGATATTGGTGGTGTATTTTTGTGTTTAATCATATCTTTGTAATATGAAGCCCACTTTTGGGTGACATGCGCTACACCCAAAAAATTGGAAAAAAACTTTAAAAAATGAAAAACAAAAATCATGGACAAGTCAAAAACCCAAAAGGGCAACTTGGGTAACATTAGGAAAAGCCCAAATAGGTCAAAAGGTCTAGGTAAAAATGAGAGGTTAGGCCAAGCTAGGCTTACGAGCCTAGGCAAAAATGATAGGCCATGTGGAAAAATGTGAGAAGTGAGTACTCTTTGTGTGTTAAAGCTAGGATAAAAACCCGAAAGGGCTCCTAGTAAAAATGATAGAAATTGAGAGAAAACAAAAAACTAGGTTGAATGCATGCTTCCACGGTGGATTGTTGACTTTTTGATTGCTTTGGGATCACTTTGGGAAAAGTAAGCTCGCTTAACACTTATCTTTTTGGCTTACCTTTTTCCATATTTTACTTTTGGGTGGTTAGATTGCTTATATTTTTCGAGGAGTGTGAGAGTTGTGAGATTCTTACTCTTTTGGGGGAAACAGGGTAATCTAGGAATAAGTTGAATGCCTCAGTTAACTTACGCGTGCAAGCTACATTTCACTTGATTCTTTGTCTTGTCTTTATTTATTCGAGGGTGAGTAAATGTTTAAGTGTGAGGAGCCTGATTTGCTTCATTATGCACGTTAACCATTGCATTTGGCATATTTTTAAGCTAGTTTTATTTGGTGGATTGCTTGTATTAGTTGAGTTTGCATGACAAGGGGTTTAGACGGCAATGTTTGATGTTGTTGTCTACATCCCACGTTTTGTAGACTTAATTGATACTAATGGACTTCTTGTATCCACATGCTCCTTGATCTTCCTTGTGATTATCTTTAAGAAGTTTCCCATGGTTACTTTTTGTTTACATTCTATGTGAAGGCCGTTTGTAAGGGCGGTAGAAGATATTGAAGGCCAGTCACAAAGACGGTAGAAGAGACGAATTCCATTCACACTAGAATGGTAGTAAACAAAGGCCACGAACATCAATGTGTGGTAGAGAAAGATTAAAGCCAAAGATAGGTGGCAAGGGAGTTCAAAGCATCCAACGAAGAAATGGGGAATCATGTCCGATGGGTTGTGCTTAAGAAGAATTCGCCTTCAAGGCTGGTTCCGTTGGATTCATCTTAACAAAATAGACTGCTAAAACACTCAAATTTGACTAATGGTTCACCCGAAGAGAAGGAAATAAGTCAGCCGCCTGAGGCACAAACGGGTCGGCACGGGCCGCTCATGGTTGGCACAAACGGCCCACGCTAAAAGAGCTGCCCTACATCAGGAAGACCAGCACAAGGCTATAGTGCAGCCCGCGCGATCCACCACAGGTCGCAAGCATGAGGCTGAATCCACTCTCAAATGGCTAAGTATAAGCGTGGGATGTCCCATTTTCAACGTCATGCATTGTTCCATGTCCAAGATGCCAAGACCAACTAGTGGGGTGTGGGAAATCACACTGCCCGCGCTAAGGTTTCTGAACAAAGCACCCTTCCCGACCACGGCTCCCGCCATCGCCCACAGGCACAGATCAGAAGCCTCAAATTCAGCACTCTGATGGTGCCCCATGCTAGACTACATGACCCATGCACCCACTCCAGGCTTTGTACCCTGCGCCACTTGAAGATCCACGTCACAAACCAGAACGGCTGCCCCGCACCACATGAAGGGATGCGGCCTGTGCTAAATATCATACCCCGTGCCAAGGACACACCACGTGCCGCACCATCTATGAAGGTTCATGCCAAGCGGCTGCTGAGCTAGTCTTTAACCCTAATTTGGCCTATTTTAGGCCTATTTTTAGGCCCAAATTCCTACTACTATAAATATAGTCTTATTCTACTTGGGTTTCATATCATATCTTTAGTTTTGTATTTAGGAGAGCAACTCCGGAGAGAGAAAAATGTCTTCTTTTCTTTATTTTTCTTTAATCCAAAGATGTGGAATTCAAATATTTATTTGAATTCCATATCCATAGAGTAGTTTCTATAGCTTGGGGATAAATTGTAGGAGCATGGTTTAATTTACATGTTCTGTGAGATTCTCTAGTTTATCCTTATATTTGTGTTTATGATATTATTATGATTGTTCTTAATTATTTGAAATTCCTGAATAGTACACCAAATTTACTTTAGGCTATATTCATGTATGGTGCAAATATTGATGCCCCCTTGGAAAGAAAAGCCTGGATGTTAGCATAGGTAAGGGAGAACGCATCCGCGTGGGTGTGTGCATGGGGGATTCGAGTATGTTATGACATATTTTCCATCCCACCAGTCTTGGCTAACTTCATAAATTTTTCCAAGAGGTTCTGGGTAGAGATAGTTAATAGTAGCAAGCTAGGGTTGTAAGAGGCCTTAGATCACAAATAGGGTCTCAATAACCCTTTCGCCTAATTGATAGGACCACTAGGATGTAGTGCATTCATGGTGGAAGCCCCAGACGTAATCGCACGGGGAAGAAATAGACCTACAACAATGGTCGGACCTTGTTGGACTCCTCTAATTTTAATGGCGGTGTCAATGTAGGTTATGAGTGCACCCGCTGTGATAGGGACGGGGAAGTGTATACCATCGGCCACACCACGTGTTGTGAACACTCTATTAGGTTTGCCTAAATTTCTATGTGAATGAATCGAGGATTGAAACATTATATTAACCATGTTGCTCAAAGACTCCCCAAGTGCTTATTTGAATAGCTTACTTTGCTTTTTTTTTTACTTTTATGCCTAGTAGTTGTTAGCTTGAAAAACCAAAAACCCCCTTTGTATGTTTTCTTTACTAGCTATTCCTTTCACTCGTACGGATTGATAACCCATACGAGGTTGTGTTTTGATTGGTAATTAGTCCTAGCATCTCTGTGGACAAACTTAGGGCTTACTGCTAACTACCCCGTAGGTAGCGTAGTAGTGAGAACAGGGTGCAAAATTATAAATTTCTTATCTTTTAACCCATGGCCTCTGCTCGGATTAATTATCTACAATTAACAACCCCGGGGGAAGGCAGGTTAGACCACCCAACATGTGATTTCTCAAAAACAAGCCAATTCTATCATGGTATAACACATATAAGGATATTCTCTCAAAGGAAATCAATGGACTCAACTCCCCAGTGTTTTTAACCTACTCCACAATTCTAACACTCCCAAGATAGCAATGAAGCCTAGAATAATTTTATACTACCATATATGAATGGGTGTATCATCATAATGATATAGCATAGATCTCACAATATTGGAAAGCACAAGTTCAAGCACAAATATTCATAGGAACATAAAGATAGGTAAATCTAAATCTCAAAAAGCCAAGTTCAAATCATGAATACAATACAACCCCAAGTTATTAAACTACTCCCTAACATGGAATCCAAATATTACATTGAATTCCATTGAATTCCTATGTTGGTTGCACAGCTCGTGCCAAAGACCCCTGGCACGGGTCGTGTTGCATGGTACGGGCCATGCTTGGTTTGGCCTCATGTTGGCCATGTGAGGTTCGTGCTACTCGTGGCTAGTTTGGCTGGCTGATTTGTTTGCTCTACTACAGATGAACCTTAAGTCTGATTTGAGAGTTCTTGTAGTTGATTTCATAGCACTCGACAAGAAAAATTCAATGGTGTCACCATTAAAGGGCTAATTCTTCTCAGATCTTTCCCAGGACATTGTGCAACTGTCGGACAACAATTCCTTCATTTCTTACTTGAGCTCTTTGAACTTCAAATCTTCCTTTATTGGGATCAATCCCTCTACTACCACACTTTAGAGTTCGTGGCCTACAATCCACTATCGTTCTTACGAATGACCTTCAGTATCTTCTACCTTTTTTTACGAATAGCCTTCTATACAAAGATAATGAAAAGTACCCACGAGCAATATACTAAGGAGATCACAAAAGAAGATCTGGATGCCCATTGATACAAGGTGTCCATTAGTATCAATTAAGTCTACAAAACTCAGGATTTAGACAAGAAAACCAAACATGGCCATCTAAACCCTTTTTCGTGTAAACCTAACTAAAACTAGCAATCCAACAAGTAAAACATGTTGATTATTATGCTGAATTAATGCATTTTTTAACGCATGCAATATGGTGCACATAAATTCCCCCATACTTAAACCTTTACTCGTCCTCGAGTAAATAAAAACAAGCAAAGGTCTAAGCAAAGTGTAGCATGCAATGATAAGTTAGCCAATGCATTCAACTTATTCCCAAGCTACCCTAGTTCCCTTAAAGAAGTAAGAATCTCACAACTCTCACAATCCACGAAGATCCTAAAGTTACCTAACCACCAAAAATATAGTGAAGAAAAAGGTAAGCAATAATGATGAGTGTTAAACTAGCTTACTCTCCCAAATAGTTCCCCAGCGAAATCCAAGAGTCGTTGCCAAAAAACAACCAAAGAAATCCTAAAGATCCTCGACTAGATTGTAACCAAAGATAACTCTAGATTCTCAACTCAACTACAACCAAGAAAAATACCAACGTATCGTCAACTTAGTTTCTATTTTCTCTCAATTTTTCTCATTTTGCAAAGGGATCCCTTTCGGGTTTTCATCCTAGCTTTCACACATGTTGAGCTCATATTTTCACCTTTTTTTCACCCTGTCTCTTATAAACCTAGCTGGGCCTAGCCTCTCATTTTTACCTAGGCCTTTTGACCTATCTTGGTTTTTCCAATTTTTGCCTAAGTTTCCCTTTTGGGTTTCCAACTTAGCCGGGTGTTTTTTTTCTTTTTTCATTTTTTCAATTTCTTTTGTAGCACAAAATGACCCAAATTTGGGCTTCATACACATGCAGATTAGAAAAACAAAAAATTACACCACTAAAGTTTCAAAAACAACTACCCCAAGACAAACTATGAATGCTACCAAGCAAGTCACACCACCAAATTTGGATCCAAAACATCCCAAAAACAAATGAACACCAAAAACACAAAGGAATCTCAAGATGAAAACTCCTAAGTGCCCAACTACTCCCTCCCTCGCACTTAAATCATGCATTGTCCCCAATGCATTATAAACAGTTATCGAGTGATAATGGTAGTTCTTGATGGTGTGTCCTCATAACATCCCTACCATATTTCCATCCAAAGGCTTAAGCCATATCTCGATGTGACATTGTGTGTTCCTTGTCATCCAAATGGAATTTGATGGCTCTTCATCCCTCTGCATCTATAACTTGCTCAAGAGTTACCAAGAATTCCAAGGTCCATCGGATATAAGTCTTTGCATGCTTCTCTAGAAAGTCTTCCAGGCCTATCTGACCTAGCAAGTAGGTAACGGGCTCAAGTAAGCCTAGATCCTCTAGAGTATCCTTGCACGCAAAACCCATCTCTAAAATGTTCCTTTTTCATCCCCGTGACTCGTGAAGCTCCTATCCATGTATCCAATTTCTTGAAGTGTGGCCTCGATGCTATCTATTCTCGAACTAAGATCTTCCACTTGCTAGCGCATTTGTCCTATTGCTTGAAAGCTTGTCCCCAAGTGAATAAAAGTGGTCAATGATGTATGTGGATATGCGATATCGACTAGGTGGTGATCTCGAAGTGGACTCGCCCTTGGCCTCTCTCAAATATTCGATCAGGAAAAAAGAGTAGGTTATACAAGCTCGTGACATAGTCAATGGCGGTGTGCTCCGACTATGGAAGTACCATGAAGCTACAAGTGATCGCTCCGCCACAAAGCCATACATATCTACCCTTCAATGTCGTAGATCCCACCATGGATACCTTTGCTAACTTCTCTATGTTGTACCTTGTGCCCAATCTTCCTAAGTTATCTAAAGCCCTTTGTGTGACTGGATGACCTAAATGTTCCGCCAAAAGACCAACCATGCCTCCCATAGAAATTTTTCCACTCTTCGTGTCTCCCATCACTAAACATTCCTGCACAAAAGACCCCACCAAGTTTGGGTAAAAGTTACCCTTGGGAGTCATTGCCTAAAGGCAATGAAAATATGAACCCGGGCATTGTGTTAATTCACCGTGGCAAAAGACTCCCATAGCTAACAAATGGTGAATATAACAAATGGTGAACCAACCATCCTGGTGTGATGCATAGCCTCGCGCTAAGCATCTCAGTACGAGGCATCCATAAATATTTTCCCTAATCCTTGGTTTTTCCCTCTTTTTTAGAAAAAATCTATGTCACCCTTCAAATCTAGTCCATTCAAACAGAAACATGAGTCTTGACCTAAAAATTACAATCCAAACAAGATTTTCATCTCAAGAATCCACATAGCAAAACAAGAGTCATGCAAACACTATCTACTCACTAATCAAAAAATACATAAGCAAAAGAAACACCATATATTTATCATTGTTTTCACGAATTATTTTCTTTTTCCATTCATTCTAGTTAGAACCACTTACCTGTGGGTCTCTGGAATTTCCATCGGTGACTTTACCCACGATGACATCATTGTGGAGAGGTCTCCACAACGAGCCATCCTTACCTTCAGACCTTTTGTCCATCATAAGAAATGAATCCCCATGTCTTTCTATCATTGAGTCTCGATGAGGTTTTAAACTCTCGACCATCTAGCACAGACATATTGTCCCGGTGCAAATTTATTAGCATTGAAAAACAATCTAGGTTTTAAACTCCCGGTGCAAATTTATTAGCATTGAAAAACAATCTAGCACAGACATATTGTCCATCACATCATGCAATCCATCGGAATTATCATCATTATCATCAACAAGAGATTCATTCAAAAATTCATGCTCATTAGTTATGCAAGAAGATTCACCATGCTCATCACATAGGGTTACGCCTTTGAACATCAGAGAAGACTTTGTCGAATCATGCCTAGATATATAGATATCAAATTCCACTTTATCCATGCCATCTTCTAGAGTTAAGGTTCCCAAGTGGACATCAATTTTAGCCTTAGAAATTTTTAAAAATGTCTCCCCAAAAGCATTGGGGGTGCACTTCCATCGTGGGCTATGTCTAGGACATAAAATTTCATTGGAAACACCAATTTACCAACTCGTACCATCACGTCCTTTACTAGTCAACGGGGACTAGCTTGGGAATGATTGGCAAGTTGGAAAATTACTCTAGGTGTTTTCATGTGTTTGATAGAGGTTGGGACCGAAAGTTATATTAGGCCGTAGTGATATCGGCCCAATTAAGGTATTGACAGGAACCATAATATTCACTGCACTTATGGGAAATCAATGGCTATAATTAAGGATATTGGTATTTAGAACAGCTAGTATAAATACCAGGTACGTATTCATTTTAGCATTCATTATATCTTAGACCGTATACATATTCTTTGACTAACTAAAGCATCATAGGACTGACCCCTGGTATCCTCAGGGACAGTTTTATTGCAAGTCGGTTCCAGACACCCAGGCTCGTAGACTGTTCGGCCGCACGAGACACATCAGCATCCATATAGACTAAACAGGATAACATTAATGGATGAACCTAGATCTATCATGGCATGTTCTAGCAGTTTACCACCTAAAGAGATAGGAATAGAAAAGATTATGGCATCGCATTTCTAAGGCAAGTTTTTATGATTCAAAATGGTGAATCTCCCATTTTCAAATGTCCTAACCTCTTAGTTGGCCCACACCTTTTCTTTATGCATGTAACTCTAAGAAATTTAGCATATGATGACATATTCTCAATTAATCCCAAGATATTAATGGTTACCTCGACCTTTTCGAAGACTTTTTGAATGTTTGCATCATCGGTCACCACCTTTGGCTGTCCCCTCAAAGCATTTGGAAATGGAGGTGGAATAGTGACTTGTGCCCCAGGCGGTGAAAGTTCCTTGGAAGGTGCTTCCTTGACCACAATCTCCTCTTCTTCAAAGTGTGCTTTGGTAGCCTTCATCAACTTGTCATCTTCTTGCATTATCTTCTTCTCGGTCTCACGAACTTTCTTCCCACTTCTCAATTTAAGTGCACTCACATTCCTTGGGTTGATCTCTAGTTGTGAAGGTAGTTTTCCGGACTCCTTGGCTTCAAGTTGGCTTACTGAGGTGGCAAGTTAAACTTCAAGATTTTTTATACTTGAGAAACCTTTATTGCCAAGGTCCTCAATCTCTTGCCTTTTCCTCTAAGGAAGTGTCGACTATCGACCACGCTATGTAACATGGACATTGAGATAGGTTTATATGTCTTGTATTTGAAAGAATCTAGGATTAAAGTAATCTACTATAACGCAAATGTCCCCAAGTGTATTTTTTGCATTAGCTATTCCCAACACGCAATCGAAGTGACAACCCGATTGCAAGTTCTGCGTAGTTAGCTTTTAAATTCCTAGAATCTCTTGGACAAACCCAGACTTGCCACTAGCTTTCCTTTGGTAGTTTGTAGTGAGTACGGGAGAAACATATAAAATTTATCTTTGTGAAGCACTCCACGGGTTAGTAGATTCTCTCGTGAAAAGGTCAATTAATTAGCGACCCCAAGGAGTGCGGATCAACATGGACCGTGCAAAACTGTACGGCTCATGCAAGAAGTTAGCATGGAGGAACCCTTCCAGGTTATGGTCCATGCATATGCGCACGGACCGTGCAAACTTGCACGGGTCGTGCACGTTCGGCAACTTGGGTTTAAAAGTTGGGCTTTTAGCCCTTTTTCTCTCTTCACTATATAAAGGCCTAAATCTTCCAGGTTAAAGGGAGAATGCATGCACTTACTCTAGATATAGTTTTTCACTCTCTCTCTTCATTCATATCATAATCCCATGGCACGGGTTTTATCCTAGTAGTGTAAATTAATACTTGGGGATATTTGTAAGCATGTTTTAACATTTTATTTTTTAGACTTCGAGATTCACGTCTATTTATTATGCTATAAATATAAGGCTTAATTTGTGCTTTGTCTTCTTTCCATGATTAGTGTATTGAATGTGATTAGGATATATACCTAGTTAGATTCTTGCATGATTTAGTTCTAGGCTTTGAACTTAGCTTTAGAGTGTTACTCTATCAAACTTGCTTGTATCCATGTGAATACCAAGGGGTAACACTAACCTTGTGAGCTACTAGGGTGGTAATATGATGGTATTGTAATTGGTATACGGATGCGAAAAAACTTGGGACCATCGGGTAATTGGTCCAGGTGTTATTAAAATCCCAATCGGGGTGTGTGGTCACTACCCGAGTGCTAGGGTCTTAGTTTATGGTGATTAGGCACTTTGCTAACCCTAGGTTTATCATAAGATACTGGTGTCCGAAGCAGGAATGGTTGAGGATGGGTTTTCACGATGGACTTCTCGATTATCCATGCCACTACTGGGTTTATGATGTGTCCATTTTGTGTGGTTATTTTAGGCTTTTTAGGATTAGGTTTTGTGCAATTTTGTGCTCTACATGTGGCATTTTGCCTTGAAATCATCTAAGGAGGGATAAAGGCGGCTTTGACGTTTTTATCACTTTTTAGATGATTTTGTGTGACAAGGTGATTTGTTTGAAGACTTTGAAGATTTGAAGACTTTGAAGATTTATCTTTGAAGATTTGAAGATTTGAAGACCTTTACATTTGAGCTTTTTGAAGACATGAAGAAGTGAAGAGGTGAAGAAAGGAGAGCAAAGCAACGGGTGAAGGATGGTCCAGGGTTCTCAGAATTTTCCGAGAAGAATCAGCCTTCAAGAGTGGCACCATTGGATTCCTCTTCTCGAGCACTATAAAATCGACTACAAGAACTCCCGAAACGGATCAACGGTTCACCCGGAGGAAGCAAAACAAAACAGCAGGGCTGAGTTACTGATTTGGTCGCGACTCGCGATGAACTTGGTCGCGAGTCGCGACGACGGCTTAAAATCAGCCCTGCAGCAGCTCTGTTTCTCCTCTTTTTCTTCCACTATAAATACCTCTTCACCCTTCTTCTCCAAGGCCTTAAGCCCGATTTTTGGCTCCAAAACCCTAGATTTTCTTCCATTTCTTCTTCTTTCTTTGTAGCTTTTAGTTCTTTGTTATGGGTTTTGTTTATCTAGGTTAGTTTTGTTCTTGGGAGCAAAGGATTGAAGCTTCCACTATCTATGTAGCAAGAATTCATTTATATCTATCTATTTGGTGTTTTTGCTATTGTGCATTTATTGTGCTTTGAATGTTAATTGTTGATTGCATTGATGTTATTGAGAGCTTGATGATATGAAATGCTTGGATTAATTGTTAGTTAGGGTTTGGGGGATTTGGGTTAATTTCCCCCCTGTTCGTGTTAGCAATGTGATAGTATGAATTAGAGCTTTCGATTGTGTTAGTGTGTTGACAATGTGCTAGGCGAATGTGATTGATGTCGAACTCTTCGTCACGTTCGTTTGTGTAGCAAACGAGAGAGTCATATGCTCGCGGATGAATGTGCGTTGCACGTTCATCCAATCTCGTGTAATTGCATGAATTGGTTCAATGCCTAGTCACGGTGTAGTGGTCATAGGCATTGCCAAGCTTGTTGGTCCTTCGTGCTAAATGCCACCAATGTCGCCTTGAGTCGTGGTCGCGACTCGGGAGCCATTGGTGAGGTTTGACGAGAGATGTCGAACTCACTCTCGCAAACTACGAACTAAGAAGGATAGGAGTTCAGTCTCCACGACAAGTAGTTGAAGTATTGAATAGGTGATTTAAACTCATTCCTGAAGCATTTGTTATTTGGCGTTTATGTACTCTTGACGGTGTGTTTCACTGCATGTGTGCCATGAGTGGTTTGAGCATAGGAAGTGCTTGTGTGGTTGAATTGCTTAGGTGTAGGAACGTGACGACTTCCGTAGCACCTTTGCATGAAGATCTACGAGCATGAACTTAGAACTCCTTGTGGTGTGTGTGTTGTGGTACTTGCTAGATGGGGTGTGTGAGCGTTGGGTCATGAATGCTATATGATAGAATGTGTGAATGATTCGATGAACTATATTAGATGTGGAAGTGGATATCCGTTGCCCCCAAGGCATTTTATCTTTGTAGTTTAAAACCCCTTTTCTTAGTTTTGTTTGATGATTAGCATAGTCACTTGACGTTGCTAGTTATCTCGTCTTTTTATCTTTGTTAACTTAGGAACCAACCAACCAACCACCCCCCTTTACTCGCTTTTATGTGTGTGTATATATATTTATTTACTCCTAGCCTAGTATATCAATCATTTGTGTGCTTAGACGCTTAGGAAGATCCCTCTTCTCATTGGACGACCCCGATTTGCCACTATCTACCTAGTTGTAGAAAGTAAGCATTTAGGGCTTATAAATATTAACTTTGAGAGGTACGGCGACGACCTCCCAAATTTTGGCGCCGTTGCCGGGGAAGAGGCGTTTATTCTTAAGTATTTAGGTGTATTTGGTTGTGTATTAGCTAGTTGTTTTTATTTTCCACTACTTGGTGGTTGTTTTTGTCCGGAGTAGGTATTGCTTGAGTTCTTGGTAATTTATTTTATCGAGAATCCTTGCACTATGATTCCGAACTTTTGAAAAATAAAAAAAAATATATATATATATATATATATATTTCTTAATGGAGCGTCTCACCTTGAGGGAACTCATGATGAGAAGAGAGGCTCAACAAGCAAGGTTTTGTAGGATGTGTCATTCCGACCACCCTACCGAATCTTGCCATTTGTTGTGGGAACAGCACGATGACCGAGAAAGAACCCTTGGTTTCCAAAACCATGGGTACTATGAAGAGTGCTATCCAGAGGTAGGAGATATTGGTTTTCAAGGGCAAGAAGCTCAGGAATGCTATCCATACCACAATTCTTACAATCCGGAATGGAGTGGTAGTCCGGATTTGTGGTATGAGAATGAGCTGGAAAACCAATATTACGAGCAACCTAGTTGGCCATCACCACCCTATACCATACCCCAAAACCAAGCCCAACAAGGAAGTTCAAGTTTGACACGTGAGGATGTCTTAAATACCATAGCAAACTTGAAATCCTTTACTAGTGAAGAGCCGGATATCCAGCTCTCCTCTAGCGTTGAGGCCATTGAGGGGCATGTGAGGAACATATTAGAGGTATTGGCCAGAATGGAAGCTCGTGATTCCGAAAACCCTAAATCCCAACTTGGACTCGATGATTCGGTGAGTGAAGTCACCAATAAAAATGATTTTGAGTTTGAAAGGGATGAGGAGTTGGTTGTAGAGGATAGAAAAATGGAGGAAGAGGTGATAGTGCTACATTATCCATTAGCATTGTCACCCCTTCTCCCACCAAGTGAACCAACTCTAATATTTTCGGAAGTTTTGAGGGAAACGAGAGAGGAGCCGAAAGATTATCCCAAGCTCCCTAACCACTTAATTCCCTTTGAACCATCTTCACCTCCACAAGACTTTCCTCTTGAAAGTTTTGTGCCCCCACCTCTCTTATTTTGGATGCTCATGGTGAAGAGCTTCAAGCCTTCACCATACGGATAACATTAGGGTCGTGCCGACGACCTTAAAAATACGGAGCTTCGTCGTGCCGACGACGTTAAATAAATTCGGCATTTCTTTTAGTTTTTGTTTCTTAGTTTGTGTTTCTTAGTTTGTTTTTGTTGTTGTTTTGTTTTGTTCTTTTTATGGCATGTTTTTCTATGATTTTGTAGCAACATGAAGTGCATTGCAATGAAGGAGATGAAGGAACGAGATCAATGAACGAGGGAAACAAGCTTGGACAGTTGGTAAGAAAGCAGAAAAAAATTTTAAGCCTGGGATACCCTGCCGTCGCGAGTCGCGATGGGCTTCGTCGCGAGTCGCGACGAACAGGGGAGCAAAATCCACTCCCAGCGCCAACTTTCCGCGAGTCGCCCTGACATCGCGAGGCTCGTCGCGAGTCGCGACACCCTTCGTCGCGAGTCGCGACGAGCTCAGAAAATTTGGAGCTCTCGGACTCACCTTTCCGCGAGTCGCCCTGACGTCGCGAGGCCCGTCGCGAGTCGCGACCAACCACGTCGCGAGTCGCGACGAGCTCAGAACATTTTGAGCTCCCGGGCTCCACTTTCCGCGAGTCGCCCTGACGTCGCGAGGCTCGTCGCGAGTCGCGACGAACCTCGTCGCGAGTCGCGACGTGCTCAGTAACTTTTGAAAATTTTTTTTTAGCCTGGATTTCAAGTTTCCAAGCTTTCAAGTTTCCAAATGATTTTAAACATTGCATGATCTTTCCTTCTTTTCCACCCAACACTCCCAAGAACATCACATACCTCTCATTTCTTCCACCATCCTACATATATTGACATATGAACATTCTTGCATCTTTATAGTACATTTGTTGATTGTAGTATGCCGACTACATCATTGTGACCGTAAGTTCTTATCCTATAATGATGCTTGTATACATGTCAATATATGTTGGATATTTTTCATGCATAATCCTATAGTGGTGATTGAGGGTTGAGTGGTTGTTCTTTGACAATACTATAGTTATTAACTCTTGATGCTAAACCTAGTATTACATATCCTTATGTACTTGTGAGTTTAATGTGTTCTTCGTGGTGTAGTCTTGATCAAACGGCGCCATGGAGAAAATGTTTTTCTCGAGAGGTGAGTTGTTCTACGGCATTTTTGCTCACCCTTCCGGTTCCGAAACCCATCTCGGGACCATCCAAGTACTTGGATATCGCCATATCACCGGCGAATTGCGGAGACACGGGTGTCACTCTAACTCCCTTACCTTGATTTTTATTCTTCTTGCCTTACGTGTTTACATTGAGGGCAATGTAATGTTTTAAGTGTGGGGAGGGGTTAGAGGATTCAATGCATGCTAGATTGTTTTGGAATGCTTTTTGCTACTTTTCATTGGAAAAACATGAGAAAAAGAAAAAAAAATATATAGAAAAAAAAAATGAAAAAAAAAAGAAAAAGAAAAAGAAAACCCGCTAAGTTGAAAACCCGAGAGGGCAACTTAGGCAACATTGGGGGCCCGGATAGGTCGAAAACCCTTAAAGGGCGGCCTAGGCAAAAATGAGAGGCTAAAATGTGCGGAAAAAGGTGAGATGTGAGCTAAAGAAACATGATGTGTGGCTAGGATGAAAACTCGAAAGAGCTCCTAGGCAAAATGAGAGAAATTGAGAGAAATTGAAAAATGCTATGATTTTACTCATTTGCCGGCGTTGGAGTCATAAGGTTGCGGTTGTCACACGGATGAATCGGGTAGCTCAATATCTTTAGACCTCTTGGGATCGGGTAGCTTAGTGGGTTAGGAAACGAAGTGTGGTTATGAAATTCCTTATCTTTTTCTACTTCGTTTTTGGTTGATATATTGGCATTAGGTGAAGCATGTGTTTAAAACTTCCTCTATGGTTTTAGCTTCATTTTGTGTCATTGGATTATGGGAATATCAATTCTGGGCTTTGAAATATTTTATGGGTAGTGAATTGATAAGTGGTAGGTTTGGTTAGATTTAGGATTGGGGATGTGTGTGTGAAAAAAAATTCTCATGTGAGCTTTTATTTTGGGATTTTTGATATTGAGAGTTTTTGTGAGGCTTTGATTGGGGGATTAGTTTAGGTTTTGGATATATCATTTACTCCGTGTGCTTGGTTCTTTTCTTACTCGAGGGCGAGTAAGGGCTAAGTGTGGGGATATTTGATGTGTCCATTTTGTGTGGTTATTTTAGGGGTTTTAGGATGTGGATATGCCATTTCCTCCGTACGCTTGAATCTTTTCTTACTCGAGGACGAGTAAGGTTTAAGTGTGGGGAGGTTTGATGTGTCCATTTTGTGTGGTTATTTTAGGCTTTTTAGGATTAGGTTTTGTGCAATTTTGTGCTCTACATGTGGCATTTTGCCTTGAAATCATCTAAGGAGGGATAAAGGCGGCTTTGACGTTTTTATCACTTTTTAGATGATTTTGTGTGACAAGGTGATTTGTTTGAAGACTTTGAAGATTTGAAGACTTTGAAGATTTATCTTTGAAGATTTGAAGATTTGAAGACCTTTACATTTGAGCTTTTTGAAGACATGAAGAAGTGAAGAGGTGAAGAAAGGAGAGCAAAGCAACGGGTGAAGGATGGTCCAGGGTTCTCAGAATTTTCCGAGAAGAATCAGCCTTCAAGAGTGGCACCATTGGATTCCTCTTCTCGAGCACTATAAAATCGACTACAAGAACTCCCGAAACGGATCAACGGTTCACCCGGAGGAAGCAAAACAAAACAGCAGGGCTGAGTTACTGATTTGGTCGCGACTCGCGATGAACTTGGTCGCGAGTCGCGACGACGGCTTAAAATCAGCCCTGCAGCAGCTCTGTTTCTCCTCTTTTTCTTCCACTATAAATACCTCTTCACCCTTCTTCTCCAAGGCCTTAAGCCCGATTTTTGGCTCCAAAACCCTAGATTTTCTTCCATTTCTTCTTCTTTCTTTGTAGCTTTTAGTTCTTTGTTATGGGTTTTGTTTATCTAGGTTAGTTTTGTTCTTGGGAGCAAAGGATTGAAGCTTCCACTATCTATGTAGCAAGAATTCATTTATATCTATCTATTTGGTGTTTTTGCTATTGTGCATTTATTGTGCTTTGAATGTTAATTGTTGATTGCATTGATGTTATTGAGAGCTTGATGATATGAAATGCTTGGATTAATTGTTAGTTAGGGTTTGGGGGATTTGGGTTAATTTCCCCCCTGTTCGTGTTAGCAATGTGATAGTATGAATTAGAGCTTTCGATTGTGTTAGTGTGTTGACAATGTGCTAGGCGAATGTGATTGATGTCGAACTCTTCGTCACGTTCGTTTGTGTAGCAAACGAGAGAGTCATATGCTCGCGGATGAATGTGCGTTGCACGTTCATCCAATCTCGTGTAATTGCATGAATTGGTTCAATGCCTAGTCACGGTGTAGTGGTCATAGGCATTGCCAAGCTTGTTGGTCCTTCGTGCTAAATGCCACCAATGTCGCCTTGAGTCGTGGTCGCGACTCGGGAGCCATTGGTGAGGTTTGACGAGAGATGTCGAACTCACTCTCGCAAACTACGAACTAAGAAGGATAGGAGTTCAGTCTCCACGACAAGTAGTTGAAGTATTGAATAGGTGATTTAAACTCATTCCTGAAGCATTTGTTATTTGGCGTTTATGTACTCTTGACGGTGTGTTTCACTGCATGTGTGCCATGAGTGGTTTGAGCATAGGAAGTGCTTGTGTGGTTGAATTGCTTAGGTGTAGGAACGTGACGACTTCCGTAGCACCTTTGCATGAAGATCTACGAGCATGAACTTAGAACTCCTTGTGGTGTGTGTGTTGTGGTACTTGCTAGATGGGGTGTGTGAGCGTTGGGTCATGAATGCTATATGATAGAATGTGTGAATGATTCGATGAACTATATTAGATGTGGAAGTGGATATCCGTTGCCCCCAAGGCATTTTATCTTTGTAGTTTAAAACCCCTTTTCTTAGTTTTGTTTGATGATTAGCATAGTCACTTGACGTTGCTAGTTATCTCGTCTTTTTATCTTTGTTAACTTAGGAACCAACCAACCAACCACCCCCCTTTACTCGCTTTTATGTGTGTGTATATATATTTATTTACTCCTAGCCTAGTATATCAATCATTTGTGTGCTTAGACGCTTAGGAAGATCCCTCTTCTCATTGGACGACCCCGATTTGCCACTATCTACCTAGTTGTAGAAAGTAAGCATTTAGGGCTTATAAATATTAACTTTGAGAGGTACGGCGACGACCTCCCAGTTTAACATGCGACCGTGTCAAGGTTTTGACCATTAATCTCGGGCTTATTAACCTTGGTAGTGAGGGCTAGAGCTATCACTGAATAAGCACTTCTCTATGCTATATGCGGAGGAGGCATGATTTTAAGAAGAGGGCAGAACCATGGTGTGACAACCCGTGGGAGTTTGTAGGGAATTTACATCTCCACATTGTGTGATATAACATATAAATAGAGTACTTATAGTCCTTGAATGTGAACAGGGGTATAGGATCAAATCATAATTGTTAATCATGTGATGGAAATACTCCCGAGGCTAGTTAATTTTATCTTAATCTTGTTGTTTTTGTTTATATTCTCATAGTTATTAGTATAATTATCTCAACACAACCCCCCCCCCCCCCAATGTTTTCTATCCCTAACACACACTTGGGGTAGCACTCGAGGGTGAACGTAGTGACGCTATCTCTTAAACCCCTTTATCACGGCTGATAAAACATAGATGATGTGGCCATTTTATGCGGGTATTTTAGGGTTTTTAGGATGTGGATATGTCATTTCCTCCGTGTGCTTGAATCTTTTCTTACTCGAGGGCGAGTAAGGTTTAAGTGTGGGGAGGTTTGATGTGTCCATTTTATATGCTTTATTTAGTAGTATTTAGGATCACTTTTGTGCTCTTTTATTATTGAGAGCTTGTGTTTTACCTTGAAATTCTCTTAGGAGAGGTAAAAGCAACTTTATGCTCTTTTACCTCTTCTAAGTGGATTTTGTGTGACAAGGGAAGAACACGAAAGCAACGAAGACTGGAAGACATTGAAGACTATACTTTCGAAGACTTTTGGATACTCACTTCGAAGACATGAAGACCGGAGGCCGTTGAAGACCATTTTTGGAGCCGTTGAAGACTTGAAGATTGAGAGGGATGGCTATGAAGAAGACAAAGAAACAATGCAAAACTCTGGCTCCCGTCGCGACCCCGTCGCGACACCATCGCGAGTCGCGACCAACACCGTCGCGAGTCGCGATGAACTCGTCGCGAGTCTCGACCAACGGGCGGCCAGAAATCAACTTTATCTTCTTTGCACTATAAATACTACTCTCTTTCCTCCTCTTCTCCAGTTTTGCTCAGCCCGTTTCTCTCTGGTTTTTGGGCGAAAAACTCTAGGTTTTTCTCTTCTTTCTTTTCTTAGCTTTTTCTTAGTTTAATTATGTCTTTTGTTGTTCTAGAGTAGTTCTTGTACTTGGGAGCTATGGATTGAAGCTTCCACTTCTATGTATTGAGAACCATTTCTATCTATTTAATTGGTGTTTTTGCTATTGTGCATTTATGGTGCTTTGAATGTTAATTGTTGATTCTATTAATGTTGTTGAGAGCTTGATGATATGAAATGCTTGGATGAATTGCTAGCTAGGGTTTGGGGGATTTGGGTTAATTTCCCCCCTGTTCTTGTTAGTAATGTGAGAGTATGATTTAGAGCTTTTGATTGTGTTGATGGATTGATAATGTGCTAGACGAATGTGATTGATGTTGAACTCTTCGTCATGTTCGTTTGTGTAGCAAACGAGAAGAGTTATATGCTCGTGGTCTATGAGTGGTCGCTCTTGACTAATCTTGTGTAATTGCATGAATTGGTTAAATGCTTAGTCACGGTGTAGTGGTCATAGGCATTGCCAAGCTTGTTGGTCCTTCGTGCTAAATGACACCAATGACACCTTGAGTCGTGGTCGCGACTCGGGAGTCATTGGTGAGGTTTGACGAGAGATGTGGAACTCACTCTCGCAAACTACGAACTAAGAAGGATAGGAGTTTAGTCTCCACGACAAGTAGTTGAAGTATTGAATAGATGATTTAAATTCATTCTTGAAGCATTTGTTATTTGGCGCCATTTTGACGGGCCATTTGTTATATACTTGTAGGTTGATTATATTGTGTTGTGCGGAATGGAGAAAGAACAGAAAATATGAACGAAAATAACAAGACATAAGATTTACGTGGTTCACCAATTTGGTTACATCCACGGGAGACGGATTCACTATATCAGAATTAGAGTTGGTTTACAGAGAGAAGAGAGACACTTTATATGTTGTCTCCACTAAACCCTAACAAACTGGGCCAAAACATATTCAAGGCATACCAACATATTGGGTTAGTTTTGATTAATTTGTTTTAGAAATATTTTTGAGGTGATTTTTGGGATATTTTGACCGTCGGCCCTTTTTGTGAGATTTGGCATGCTTTGGTTGTGATTTTCTGTTGGTGTTCTTATTGGATTCTATTTGTTGGTTGTTATGACTCCTCAAAAGTGTAATGTATCTAGCTCCACTGCACATGTCCTCCCTTATATGGGCCGGAAAAGCCTGAAGGATTTGTACAAGGTGTGGTGAGAGAAGCTATAAGGCCGAGCCTTGGTTGACACAAGGTTCGTGGATAGAGAGGTCCTAAAAGACTTTAAATTGTACATGCCATGCACCAGGTGTTAGGGAGGGTGAGAATGGGCGCATTTTTATGCAAGCAAAGTCCCCCACCCCTGTAGGAGGTGGACTATTGAGTTCCTTGCCACTGTGGAGAATGGACTCAATCAAAGGGGCAAGAAGGTCATCCAATGTCACATGGGTGAAGTCAGTAAGACCCTGACCTACCAAACGATAGTTGAGTACTTTGGGTGGAATTACTTTAACCAGGATAGGGGTTATAAGATTGAGTCTGAGGCATTTGACTTTGATGCAATCTGGCATGCCATCACTTGGAGGCTGGGGGGAAAGAAGACCAAGAACTCAGAAATTATCCATCCCACTCTGAGATACATAGCCCACCTACTTGAGAAGATTAATTTTTACAGGTAGGGCACCTAGCGTAGTCTGTATGATTGAAGGCTCCTTTGGTCCATGGTATTTGGCACTAGTTGCCCTGATGGTGTCGCTACATTCATCAATTAATGTTGCATGGTGATGATGAGACCTACTGAACATGTTGTCATGGGAGGCATGATCACCCTCCTTACTATGGGTTGGGTCTCTAGGTGGATGATGTAAATTGAGAAGGCACGGGTGCCAATTATACCATCACAAGAGGCTTCTTGGTTGAAACCAAGATACTGAAGATAAGACGGGGAGCAGTGTAATTGGCTTATGGTGGTTCTGTTACCCACTTCATGAGGCTCTCCCGGGAGGATAGGAGACACCTCGGGAAGAGATTCACAACATGAAAATTTTTCATTAAGCTAGATGGTTGCTATCATAGGAAGAGCATGATGAAGAGCAGCCTCAGAGACAGGGTCGGGGTCTGGATCCTATGGATGCTCAGGGCTCAACCACCCATTCTTGAAGATTATTTCAATGCTCAGCTACCTGAACACCGCCGCCGCCCCCCCCCCCCCCCCCCCCGGCGGTAGACACACACAAAGAAAACCCCACCATGGTTATATCAGGGAGAGTTTTTGGGTTATGGTTCATTTATCCTTGAGGGTTGGGTTAGTCCCCCTTCTCCACATCAACATCCACACTAGCCTCCACCACAGTCTCCACAAAGACACCTATGGGAGCACCCCCTGTAAAGTCCTCTCCGTGTGTATATGTCCCCACAAGGTTATGTCATTCAAAAGGACCACTTCAGCCATGAGCAACAACCATCCCCACCGCCTATGGATATAGTTCTCACTCACTGCCAACATAGGAGCCTGAGTGGCTCATTGATGTTGTTGGAATTCATCGATATCAGATAGGTAGTCAGCTACTTGACTTATGTTATGGATGAGTATGGATACCACCTATCTTGTGTTGAGGATAAGATTCACCACCTGGACCACGACATGAGACAGGTGTTGCGACATCCAGGTGAGGAGCATGAGGAGCTCAAAGCAGAGATTCAGGATACAACCATTGGAGGCAGAGCACATAGCGAGGAAGATCGATTCCGTGAGGAGCGGCATGTGTAAAGGTGGGCAACCATGCACGCTAGGGAAATCCCTCGTGGCTAGGTTTGAGGCATGGTTCCGAGTTGATCAGGATCGTAGTAGTGTTTCCAAGTCTTCCGTTGGCACATTGAACTTCGACTGCATGCATTAAGGACAATGCATCTACTGAGTGTGGGAGAGGGGTTTAGAAAACACTTTATTTTATGCTTTAATGATAAAATTTCCTTCAATTCCCTCTTCTTCTTCTTTTTTGAATTATTTTATCTGCTTAGGTGTGAGTGCACCTTGGATGTTTTGGATGTTTATTTTTCTGAGTTCTGAGATTCATGGTGTTTTTGTACTGTAATGTAATTTGAAGCTCAATTTTAATTTTGTGCTTTAGAAAAATATTTTTTAAATTAAAAATAACATTAACTTTCTTAGTTGAAAATTCGGAAGGGAGACTTAGGCAAAATTTGGAGGCCCCGATAGGTTGAAAAATTGAAAGGGAAACCTATGCAAAAATAAGAGGCCAAAAAGAGAGGGAAAATGTGATGTGTGAGGTGATGTGCTTCATTATGTGTGCGTTAAGTGTTGCACTCAACGTAATAATTGGTTCATTTTATATGTTGGATTGCTAGCATCAGTTGAGTTTACATGAGAAGGTGTTTAGATAGTCATGTTTGGTTTTCTTGTCTATACCCCACGTTTTGTAGACTTAATTAGTACAAATGGACACCTTGTATCCACGAGCACCTAAATCATCCTTTTTAATCATCCTTAGTAGATCACTCGTAGGTACTTTTTGCTACATTTTGTATTGAAGGCCATTCAAAAGGATGATAGAAGATGTTGAAGGCCATTCACACCTTTAATGGTAGTAGACAAAGGTCATAGACATCAAATCGTGGCAGAAATCATTTGCAGGCCATTCACACCTTTAAATAGTAGACAAAGGTCATAGACATCAATGCTGGGAAGGAAGTTATCTGGGAAGATTTCTCTACTGCATAAGCATTTGCAGGTGGAGAAGATTAAGAATGGAAAGACAGGTTTAACTAATTTTTGAACAGAGGAAGAGACTGATTGCAGTACCACCCTTTTTGCTGGGAAGGAAGTTATCTGGGAAGACTTTTTGCAGTTTTTTTGTTGTACAGTACCAACCTTGCTCTCAAGCTCTATGGTTTTTGGGCCAGAAATCATCGACAAATAGAAGTTTCGTTCTGTACGACTCTTCGACCTGTTTGTGATGTCTCGGCTAAAACTATAGACTACATAGAGGATGTCTCGGCTAAGTTCATTTCTTCTTTGCTACTTGTAGGATAAAAACAAATAGGCTACAACCTAGTACTTTTAAGTTTCACATTCTAAGGAATGATATTTTGTATTTGAACATTGTGCGCCTATTGGCATATCTAACGGTCTGGGGAGCCAATATATACCCTCCATCTCAGGATGGTTTTAAAATTAAAAAAAAAAAAATCGTGGCAGAAGAAGGATCGAGCCAAAGATAGGCACCATTGGAATTCAAAGAGGCTAAGGAAGAAATGGAGAATCATGGTCCGATGAGTTGCACCAAGTTCAGAGAATGATCTGATAAGAATTCACCATAAAAATTTGGTTCTATTGATTTGTCTTCCCGAGCGCTATAAAATCTACTACAAGAACTCTCAAATAGGACTAATTGTTCATCTGTAGCGAAGTAAAGAAGTTCAGTTGGTCGTAACATCAACAAGTTGGCGTGGACCGCTCACAACCGGTACCAAGCAAGGCACCAACGGCCCGTGCTATACTATACTGCCCATGCCAAAACCCGATGCGGGTCGCACCAATCTCAATGACCCGCATGCTCAAGTGCCCTTTTTACTCCAAAATGGCCAAGTATAGGAGCGAACCATCCCATTTTAGATGGTTAGAGACTTTTGACACTTTTCATATCTTTAGTCTTGTAATTTGGAGAGCATCTAGGAGAGATAAACATTCTCTCCTTTTCTTTCTTTCTTTCCATTTTATTTTTATTTAGCCCAAAGATGTGGAAATCAAATCTATATTTGAATTCCATGTCTAGAGAGTAGTTTCCATAGTTTGGGGATAATTGTATTCATGTGTTGATTAATGTTTTTGTGAGATTCTTAGTTCATCCTAATTGTTGTGCTTGTGATATTATTATGGCTTGTTCTTGAATGTTATAAGTGCACGAATGATACACTCCATTAGCACACGCTATATTCTACATTAATGTTTGTGAAAATATTGATACCTCCCAAGGAAGAGAAAACTCAGATGTGATATGGGTAGCAGGGTCCGGGTTCATGTGAGTGTGTGCACGTAGGTCTTTTCCAAGTTTTACTGCTATGATGATAGCACACCAGTCTTAGCTAACTATTTAGTCTGAATGGTTATGGGTAGAGATGGCCAAAAGTAGCAAGTTAGGGCTGTAAGAGGTCCTAGTTCCATATATAAGGTGCCTACCTTTATTTGCCACTTTTATAAGCCTAGGGAGTAGAGCATCAGTGGTGGAATACCAGGGATGTAATCGTACGGGGGAGAAACAGGCTTACAACATTGTTCAGACCTTGTTGTATTCCCCTAATTACGGAGGTCGTGCCAATGGAAGATTGCAGGAGTACCCTACGTGACAGGTATGGGGAAGTGCTGACCAATGACCACACTACGTGTTATAAGCACTAGATAACGTTGATGAAATATTATATGTGAATGAATTGAGGATCAAAACACTTAGTTTGGGATATGGAGAGTTTTGATATTCTTATGTTTCAGGTTAAGGTGGTCATAGGAATAAAGTGTTGAGTGCTCTATGGGAAAAACACTTCTTAGTACACTCTTATATCTTAGTTGAAAACACCAACCCCCCCCCCCCCAATTGCATGTCTACACTACTAGCTACTTTTTTCACTTGTGTTTTAATTTGTACTTGAGCCCTAGCATCCTTGTGGACAAACCCAGGGCTTTTCGCTTATTACTCCTTGGCAGCTTAGCATTAAGAGTGGGTGTAGAATACAAATCGCTATCTTTGACCAATAAGCCCCTCGGCTCATGTTTTAAACTACAACCGGGTCAGGGACATGTCAACAAGTAAAATTTAAGTGTGGGGATTTAATGAGATGGGATGCATGTTTTCTTATAGAATTTAGCTCCTATTTTTTTATACTTTTATTGGTGGATGATTATGTTTATAGGTATTTTGCATGATAGAGAGTTAAAACCCCTTGTTTAGTTTTCTATGTTAACTTCTCTATTTTGTAAATTATTTGTAGCCTAATGTAAATTTTTGTCCATGATTGGTCTAAATGTGTATTTGTGAGCTTTAAAGGTAGATCTTCGTGACAAATTCCAATTCAAATGAATGGTAGTATATCGAAGGGTAATTGTGAGATTGTTGGTAGAAGGATAAAGGTCATCGAACCTAATGGTATCATATTAAAGTAATTGGAAGATAAAAGAAGGCAAAAGGAGCCCAAACTTCAAGGCAAGCAGAAATGTTCATCGAGCACAGACCATGTACTATTACACAGACTATTCCACAAGAAAGGCCTAGAATTGAAGGTCCGATGAATGGACCATGCAAATTTTCACGGTCTGTGCTAGTACAACAGATATTGAAGACGTTCCAAAGAACAAATCATGTATTTTTAAACAGTGTGTTCCTACTTTGAAGACCCAAAACAAGCCCTAGGAAATGGACTGTGTAATTCTACACAGTTCACCCCCAAAGTCACTAGCACGGTTTGTGTCGACCTATTGACAATGGTTTTGACCAGGGAGTTATTAGCTTTCTCTCTCTTCCCACTATAAAAATGGGCCATTATCCATTAGTTCAAGGGTGTGGGAATCTGAATAGTGTATGGTCCATACCGAGCCCAAATGAATAGAAGGCCCAGAGCCCTAGAAAAGTCATCTGGGCTAAGCAAATAGCAGAAGAAGGCGGAAGACAGCCCAACAACCAAAAATGTAGGAAACCTATTCAGTCGTGGCTCACAGACCGAGTTTGTTGGACACATGATCATGCACATGACGGTGATGCCAGACACACGATCATACACACGATGCCAACTCAAGAAAAAGAGGAGCCACGACCATAGTGTATTATAAAAAGAAGAAGAGAAGATGAAAAGAAGGTAAGTGCAGCAAAACTATAGCAAGTTAACTGGAAAATAAGGTGACTGACTTGAGCGTTAGAGTGTCTTCCCTAGAACCAATTCCAAGACTTCTTTTGAAGGTGTGCTTTGGTTATTGTAATCAACTATCTAGATAACTGAATACCACACAATTGGCGTCGTCTGTGGGGAAGAAATTTTCTTTTCAGTCGGTCATTCCCAGCGAGGTTGATAATCGTGTTGTTCACTAGAAGTGAAAGGAGTCATAATCATCAAACGCAAGAGCAATAACGGGGGAAAATGGAAGCATGCATCCCCACCAGAATCAAGAGTTCATACCAAACAAAGATCAACAACACATCAATGATGACATAGAGGAGGAACAATAAGCAGAGTCTCCTAATATGAACAAGGAAACAAGAAAAAAGAGCGTTCGCATCATTTTTAGGAGTGAACAAGGAAAAATTGTATAACAAGTTCCTAGCAACTCAAGCCTACACCCCAAAGGTAAGTTATAAGCCTGATGAAAACAATGACGACCTTAAATATAGGGAGGAATTGAGAGAAATAGTTACAGAAGATGAGGCGGACAAATCGCCACTCGCACCATATCTTCGCAACTTCAAGATGCCCAAGGACTTCAAGCTTCCATTGCATGTCAAAATTTATGATGGAACAACCAATCCAAAATAGTTTTTACATTCCTATCATAATAGCATGAGGTTCCGCGATGCCGAAGTTGAGCTAGTATGTAAAGCGTTCCCCATATTCTTATCAGGGACAGTAAGCACATGGTATGAGGACTTGCCAAACAGAAGCATCACATCCTGGGCATAACTCTCAGAATTATTCTTAGGTCATTTCTACTAGAAATAGAGGTTCACAAAGACGGTTTCACATTTGAACAATATAGCGCTACGAAGCGACGAAAGTTTGGCAGAAAATCATAGCAGATTCACCACAAAAAGCCTACAGGTTCGAGATTTATCTTTCCAATCCTCTTTAGGTGCGGTTCACGGGAGGTATGAGATCTGGGAAGTTCTACAAAGAGCTAACCAAAAACATGTCAAAGAACCCGAGAGACCTACGGAGAATGATAGAACAACATGTACAAACCGTTGAAGCCAATAATCGCAAAATTAAGAGAGAACGAGGTGAGAAAAGGGTGATAGACGACTCTCAAAGAAACTTTGTTAAAAATGAAAAGGAAAGTTCACCTTTAAGGGAAGAGAAACAGGAGCGCAAAGCATCCTATCGTAGGAGACTCCGCTAACAAAGTCACAAAAAGAAATTTGGCTGGCGAACAAAGACCTACTTTGTGAACTAGCGCCAATGGAAGTGCCTCCAAAAAAAAGATCAAGAGAGTACTATTGTCTTTTCCACAAAGACAATGGCCACGATGTTGAGTACTGCAGAGATTTACGGAGGCAAATAGTGGAAAATCTGCAAAATTGATACCTCTGACAGTACAAAAAGGAATAAAGTGTTCAAAGATATAATGAAGCAAGCCAGATAGGAAGCTCCATGCCTAAGGCACAGGCTACAGCACATTAAGGGCAAAAATCCGAATATGATAGTTGTTGTAGACAACGAAGATGATATGCCAAACAAATCTCCCAAAAAAGAGCTTTTCTCTATACATGGATCAACATAATTCCTATCAAATAATGCTTGGAAAGCTAGGCCAGATACTCGTTTCGCAGGAGCCTCTGGAAAAAAAACTGCGTATGGAGGAAACAATCACATTTAGCAAAGAGGATGTTGTCCCTAATGCTTTACCACACAATAACCATATGGTCATTATTGCTAAAATCGGGAATTCAACTATTCATAGAGTTTTTGTGGATGATGGAAGAGTGGTGGAAATCCTTATTGTAGACTGCTTCGACAAACTAGGATTCAAGAAAACTGATTTGAAAAAATTCACATCAGCACTCGTGTGATTCACAAGAAAGGTAGAAACTCCACTGGGCAATATTCAGCTCCCCATCACAATTAGCGAGAATGGGAAGACCTACACCATAATATGTGACTTCGTGGTCATTGATGCCCCAAGTTCATTTAATGCCATCATTGATAAACTATTTATGAATAGAGCAAAGGCAATATGACCCACATATCACCTGGTCATGATATTCCCAACCCCACATGGAATCACAACGGTAAGGGAAACCAGCAGACTGCTAGGCATCGTAATGAAGGCAGGTGGAACAATGGAACAACCAAAGATAGTCAGCATCATTACCAATAGGGACTCACAAAACTAGATCTACCATTCACTAGAAATTGGTGAAGAAACCAAAGATATCATTCTGGATGATAACGTTGAGTCCAAGCGTATCAAGATAGGAAGATATCTCCCAGAACAGGAAAAGCAGAGAGTGATAAAAATCTCGAGAGAACATAAATACACGTTTGCATGGAGTGTGCAAAAAAAGGGAGGTTTTGACCCCAAGCATAGCAACTCATTCCTTGAACATCGTTGAATCAATCAAACCAGTTAAGCAGAAGCAAAGGAGCTTTGCCAGTGATAGACAAAAAGCAATTGAGGATGAAGTGAAGGCACTATTACAAGCAGTGATAATAAGGGAGGTGATATCCAACATGGTTTACGAACCCGAAATGGTAAAAAAAGGGAAACTTGGGTTGGAGAATGTGTATAGATTTCACCAATCTAAACAAAGCGTGCCCAAAATATTGTTAACTCCTGCCAAAGATTGATCAACTAGTAGAAACGATCTCAAGATTCGAAGTTCTCGCACTTTTTAGATGCTTACAAAGGCTATCATTAAATATTGATGAACCTAGTAGATGCAGAAAAGATAACCTTTATAACGAGCTTTGGGATATTCTACTATGAAAAGATGTCATTCGGGTTAAAAAATGCAGGGGCGATATACTAGAGAGTAGTCGATCACGCATTTTGTAACCAGATCAGACGCAATGTGGATGTGTATGTGGACGATATGGTGATCAACAGTAAGTAAGCAGGTGACTTCGCAGACGACTTAAAAGAAATGCTTGATATGTTGAACGCAATTTGAATGAAGTTGAATCCTAAGAAGTGCACAATCGAGGTAGGGGCAGATAAATTCCTTGGATATAAAGTATCCTCACAGGGGATTGAAGCTAACCCGGAAAGATACAAGCGATCATCAACCTTCCCCAACCGTGAAAAGTGAAGGAAGTCCAAGTCTTAATGGGATACTCACCGCACTCAACATATTTGTCTCTAAAGCAGCAGAAAGTCACTTTTCCCTTTTTGAAATTCTGAAAAGGCTAGGAAGTTTAGTTGGAGCGAAGAGTGCCAAATAGCATATGAATCATTGAAAAGTAAACTTTCGGAACTCCCAATGCTTAAGCCACCAATTCAGGAAGAAACGTTATACTTGTATTTGGCAGTTTTAGTGAATGTTGTAAGCTCAGTGTTGGTAAGACAAGAAGGCCAAAAACATATACCAGTATTCTACACTAGTAGAATACTACAACATGCGGAAAGGGCATACCTCCCTATTGAAAGGTTAACCCTAGCTTTGATATATTTGGCTACGAGGCTTAGAACCTATTTCCAGAGTTACACAATCAGTATTTATACGGACTATCAGATCAAGAACATCTTAAGAAAGCTTGAGTTGTCTAAGAGAATGACAAAATGGGCTCTGGAATTAGGACAGTTTGAGATTCACTTTAAACCACGAACATCGATCAAAGCGCAAGCGCTAGCAGATTTCATTGCTGAAATGGTGAGCGTACGAGAGCAGCAGGTAAACGCACAACAATATTTAGAGGAAGATAAAGGTAAGGCATAGTGGAAAGACGTCGCATGGAAACTATTCGTAGTTGGGGCGTCAAGCAAGGATGGTTGCGGAGTGGGGTTGTTGTTGATCAACCCAAACAGGGGGGGATACAGATATTCGCTTTTCTTTGACTTCTCACTCACCAATAATGAAGCTGATTATGAAGCATTAATATGCGGTCTAGATCTCACATCTAGCATAAAAGGGAGGAGCGTACAAGCATTCAGTGACTCACAAATAGTGGTGCAACTAGTCCGCAAAGATTATGAAGTAAGAGAAGGATAATTTGTCAAGTACCTTATTAAGGTTCGACAACTCATAGCTAGTCTTAAATATTTCAACATCCAACACGTCCCAAGAAGTGAAAACGTGAAGGCAGATGCTCTAAGAAAATTAGCAACTGTTGGGTTTGAATCACTAGCTTAACACAAGGATGTGAAGGTGGAGGTCATTCCAATTAAAAGTACAGCAAGAACAACTGTGTCAACAGTTCAAGAGTAAGACGAGAATTGGGTGACACCGCTGATTCAATACTTTGACAAACGAAAGCTACCAGAGGAAAAGGTTCAAGCAAGGAAGTTAGAGATATGGTCTCACAATTATGCCTTCAAAGATGAGAATTTGTATAAAAAAAGGATACTTAGCACCGTGGATAAAGTGCGTAGGACCGATGCAGGTAAGCAAAATTTTATGGGAAGAACACGAGGGCAAAATTTTATGGGAAGAACACGAAGGATTATGCGGCTCGCACTAGAGGTTTCGCACGATCGCAAAAAGGATTATTCAAGCTGGATATTATTGGCCAACCATGTTCAATGATGCATACAACTTCTTCCTCAAATACAAAACATGCCAGATGAATGCCCCAGCATCTCACTATCCACAGTCAGTATTAACAGAGGTATACTGACCTTGGCCTTTTGATAAATGGGGAATTGACCTCGTTGGCCCTTTTCCAAAAGGCACTGGTGGCTCAAAGTTTCTTATCGTAGCAGTTAATTATTTCACAAAGTGAGTAGAAGCGAAACCCCTAGGGCGAGTGACAGCAGAAGTAGCTAGGAAGTTCGTATGGCAGAACATAGTTTGTTGCTTCGGGGTACTGCAAACCAATGTCACCGACAATGGCACACAGTTTACAGGTGGAATTTTTACAGAATGGTGTTCAAAGCTGGGAATCACACATAAGTTCTCTTCATGAGCTCATCCTCAAGCGAACGGCTAGGTGGAGGTCACTAATTGAACAATGGTTCAGGGTATTCATCGAAGACTAGAGGGAAAGCGAGCAGGCTTGGTCGACGAGATACCCAACACTTTATGTTCGTACAGGACCACAGTTAGAGACCCAACTGGAGAAACACCGTACAGCTTAGTATATGGACACGGAGCGGTAATACCAGTCAAAATTGGACAAGCAAGGCTTTGAATTGAACAATGCAAGGAAGATGCCAACCCAGACAAAGTAAAGCTAAATCTGGACAGGCTTGAAGAAAAGAGAGATAGAGCGGCAATCAAGGAAGCTAATTATAAGGAAAAGACGGCTAAAGCTTATAATCACAGGGTAAAAGAAACATGATTCCAGATCGGTGATCTTGTGTAAAGAAAGAACGAAGCTAGCTTGGTGCAAGAACATGGAAGGGTTGTCCAAGATAACGAAGGCGCACAGATCAAATTGCTACGAGTTGGAAAGAATGGATGGTAGCAGCGTTCCTAACACTTAGGCAAATAGTTAACTTCAGGAATTTTTATGTGTGAAAAAGTTGAAGCGATAGGATAAGCAATCCCCCATGTACAGAAACCATGAAATTATCATGGTTGGCATTTCTTCCAGCATTTTGTTATGAAGGCGACATTATTGCAGTTTGAATTTTCTGAAGTAAAATCATTCAGTCGCTAACTTATTTTTGCTTTTCTCAAGTTTCAATCCCATTTACAAAGATTTAGTAGCATAAATGCTACTAACTATAAGGCTTCAAAGAAAATATACATTGAACCAAGTCTTGAACTTGTATGCCCACAAACAAAGTGAAAGTGAGCTATAGATCTCATAACTTCTCAAACGAAATAAAATGCAAGCTATAGATATTGTTATTAGGCACATTTGCCTACAAAACAGCAACGAATGCAAGCTATAGATCTTGCGGCTTTGCATATTACTCAATAAAGCAAGCCATAGACCTTGCTCCAAGGCAAATATGCCTATAATAATGGCAACAAAAGCAAGCTATAGATCTTGCAAGTTTGCAATAAACAGATCTTTCATATTCAAAGACAACACCAACAAAAATGTGAAAAAAAATTTCTTATTAAAACAACACAGGTTAAACATCATCCAAAAATTTAGACAGTCATATCATCCAAGAAATAGTGAAAAAAAGCATCAGTTATAGAAGGAAAAAAAGCATATACTATCTGTGACTAGAGCTTCGTGATAGTCCAGGAGAGGAAGAACCACTGCGAGGGCGACTATGCTCAACATCACAAGAGGAACGTTCCACCTCGTGAGGGAGATGTTCAGCTCTGTGAGAATGGTGCTCAGCCCTATAGTTTCACACTCCTCACTGACTAAGTGTTCATACCTCTATTTCATGTGCTGATAGGCGGGATGTCGCGCCATACCCCTTCACTCCATAAGATCAAGATACCTAGCATGGTATGCTTTAAAATCAGTTATAGGACCAAATTCTTTGCGGTCTAACTGTACACTCATAATGTTAACAGTCTCTTCATACTGCTCCATTCTATCATTTAAGTTCTGTACTTCCTCTTCTAGACAGAAAATATGTGAGTGGACAACGTCAGATAGCCTGATTCTCTGTCCACCAACTATCGCAGTCAAATCCCCATGATTGGTGGATCGGCGTGAAGATTGCGGAAGAGCTTGTAACCTATCTTTGTAATCAACACAAGATTGCTCCTGTTGATGTACAAACGAGTCGAGGTGATTACATTCAGTACAAATTTCATCATTCTCACCACGCAGTCGTGTGCTTATAGAGAACTATTTGTCGAATTTGGTTTGCCAACTAGCAGTAGAAATCGTTAAATGATCACATTCGTCTTTTTTTTCTTGAGCTAAACCAGAAAATAATGAATGCAAGCACATTTCTTATCAATAATCAACGTTTTCTGATGAACTTCACGAGTCTTGCCCGCACCATATTCTCTAGCCCCAACTTGTTGGTGAAGCATCTTCACCAGGTTCAGTTGTTGCCAGTGAATAAGACCATAAAGCTCGTTCAGAATCCTATGTAAATCTCTCACAGCATCCTGGGTGTCTTTTAAAATCACATTCCACTTCTTCTCAAGGTCATTTACCTAGGAGCATACATTTCAAATGAATACCTAAACAAAAAGCCCACTCTTCAACAAGACATGAAGGTTAAGTGTTCGCAAATACTTTCTAGCAGATTCAAAATCAACTAAGCCATGAACAATGTCTTTGCCTAGTGACTCCACATTGTATCCATCAGGGATTCTACAAGGACAACTGGTAGACAAGGAAGGAGATGAAGTAGGAATAGAAACTTGCCACCTGATAGATAACGGAATTGATTTAAGAAGAGTAAATAAATCAGAAGAAAAAACCTTCTCACACTCTTCGTCAAAGAATCGAGTAGTGTGAACCAAATTAATGGGCTCAAAAAGAGGATTATTCCCTATAAAATCAAAGCTTTTCAAAAATCTATGATCAACCAGAATATTGAAGGCATTCATGTAAGATAACGAAATGAGAAGTACGAATAAAAGGAAGTAAATAGATGTTCATAGCCAAAATACATTAACAGTACAAACATACACCAACATATTGTTTTAGGTCTACAATATAAACTCATAGAAACCAAATATACTAAAATTTTAACTAACTTCAGTGTTCGGCTGGGGGGCGAGTAGCGTTGGCAATGATATCCTCGCTTGGGGACTCGCTGTGGACTTCATTGCTCGGCTGCTGAGTAGGGGTCTCAATGTTTGTATTCACCTCGGTGACCACACTAGCATCAAGATTTGGAGGTGAGCTGTCAACCCTAGGTCTGAGCGACATATTGTCCAGATAATTCACCTCGCATTTCTATAGCTTGCTCATGGAAGGAAGCTTAGGAAGGCTAGCGAGATGGATTAGCAGATTATATGAATGACCCTCCATCAACAATCTTGGTAGTGAATGCCTTGTCAGCTTCTTTCTCTTCTTCGTTAGTGTCCCAACGTAGGTCTTCATTGCAGGAATACTCTTGAAATTGTAATTTGGGTTCCACTCGCGCTGATCTTTCACAGCCTTGCAATAGCCAACGGTGCGAGCATTCTTACAGGCATCCTAAAAAAATGTATAGAACAACTTGGTCTTCAACAATCAATCTACAACAACCATAGAGTATTTCGGGTTTGCAGGCCCATTGGTGCGTAGTTCATCCAACTCAGAGCGAAGCTTAGCCATCTCCATCGCGATAGCCTTAACGCGATCATCCACATCGATTGCCCTTTTCTCAGCATCAGTTGCCCTTTTCTCAGCAGCAGTTGCCTTATTCTCAATGGCCTTCAACAAAGTCTCCAAGTCTACACATTTTTTTTCCTAGGCTTTATATTTCTCTTCTAGGGCCTCATCAAGGAGGGGGGAGATTAGAAAGCCTCTCACTCGCAAGTTGAAGGCTTTCGCCGACCTTATAACACAAATACAAACAGAGAAAAGTTAATAAATATATTACACATAAGAAGTCAACATAAAGGATAAAGAAAAGTCAATGAAACTCAGCTTCGATACTTACCACAACCAGTGTGTTAGGCAGGGAGAGGTTTGAGAAGATGTCAGCAATTATCCCCTCCATGGCAAAACCCTCTGTTTGCATAATGATTTGCGAATGAGATTGGCTATAGTGCCCCTTTTTAATAGGAGGAAGCGAATGACCCGAATGCCCTACACCTTTACCCTTTTTGTGCTTAGGCTTCTACACACCAGTGGGACGATGTTCGCCTGCCTCCCCCCCTCCCTGCTTTAGCTTTGGCCTTATCATTAGGGCCAATTTTCTTAGCACCTCTCAGAGGGATAGTACCAGAAGCAGTGTCATTCGGGTGAACAATAGTTTCAGTCGTCTCCTCATTCCCGCCTTCAAGGAATGGACTAACGATATCACCTTTCGACAAGTCCATGTCTGAAACATAAGAGTAATTATAAGTTAAACGAATACAAGGAAGAAATAAAGCTATTCATAAAAACAACAAAGGTTGCAGAACAAGCACATCAAAACAAAGATAAACAAAACACCTTTAGTATCAAGGTCAGTGTGGCAGAGGTGTTGCATATGAACACGAAATGTATCCCCGATGTCTGTGTCATCGATAAAACAAACATTCAAGCCAGGAAGCCTAACTCTGGGAACCCTGTAGTTCCAAGACGGCACAACAACCCCAAGGTTTTGTTTCAACTCTATAAAGAAGTATTTGGTATGCCACATACCAACATTACTAGGGAAACCCTTCATGAGCTCAACCCCAGCGATTATAGGGTAAAATGTAAATTTGTCTATAGTATTTTGAACTTTTAAAAAATGGTAAAAATTACGGAACAACTCAAGAGTAAAGTGTAAGTTTGTTGCATCGCACACCTGAAGAAACCTCATTATGATTGCAATACCCTTGGGGTGGAATTAGGACTGCGCTATCTTATACGAACATAGAAGGTCTATCACAGGTTGTGGAAGAGGGAAGTAAAGGTTAAAATTTAGATAGGATAGATAGCATGATGTATATCCAGGAGGTGGAGTACGAACACACTCATTGTTCGTAGGAGAGCAAAGCTTAAAAGATCTTTAACTCGTCCACATACAACACAGTAAGAATAGTAGGTATGGAAGAGGATCCGGTGGCTTGGCCAGATTCCCCGCCAGAATAACCATCGGATAGAGGAGATTTAATATAATTAAGGGAAGACATGATGATAAACAATAAGCCTAGGGTATTTGAGAGCACCAGAAGGTTAATTAGGGAATAAATAATACTTAATAGTTCATCGGAATAAAAACTCAGAAGGAGTTCGCCGAAGTAGGTGACCAGAGGGTTACACTGCACAAACAGAGTAACTACTATACGATGAAAAATGACAGGCTACCAAATTCGGAGCATATAATAATAAGGTGGAAGATGGAAACAAACTATGCTCTTCAAAAAGGTAAGGAAAACTGACGTGCAGGAAACTTAAAGTCGGTCGGAGAACTGGAGAAGACGATGATTTTGGCAGATGACGGTGGTGAAACTGAGGAAGAGAGAAAATCTTAGTATTTATATACAAGGAAATAGGAAAGCAAATTTGAGGAAAATACACAGCTGTGAGAACATAATGATGAAAGACTGGGAAAAGTAAGTTACATTTCACAAATTTTGAAGTGGCGGTGGAAGATGAAAAGACAGCGCACTAATGAGTGAAACACGTTTCAAATACCCATTTATGAGATGGATTAATAATAGCCGTTAGGTAAATACAAAAATGATCAGTGAAAAAATTGGATAAAATCATGGATCTTTTTAACTTATCTTACGCTATATCAATAACAAGAATTTCAAATTTCAAATTATTAAAAATGAAGGACTTAGCAGACAAAAGATCTATCAGCCACGAAGCACTTTGCAATTCCTAAATTGACGAATGAACATTTTATAGCAGCTCGGTTTGTGGTCAATCACTTTGATAGAATCTACTCTATGCCACTTAGTCTCCGTGGCTGGAGGGGCTTATGGTCCATACTGAGCCGAAATGAGTAGAAGGCCTAGAGAACTAGCAAAGCCATATGGGCTGAGCAAAGAGCAAAAGAAAGCGAAAGACAACCCACCAACCAAAAATGTAGGAAATCCTAATCAGTCGTGGCTCACAGACCGGGTTTGTTGAACACACGATCATGCACACGACGGTGATGCCAGACAAATGATCATACACGCGATGCCAACTTCACCATTTTTACTTCTTCCATTTTTGCGAGCTTCTTCAATTTTTGCTTAACCTTGAGGGTTATTTAAGTATCAATAAACCTTGTAATCTGATCATGAGGGCTAGTTAGAGAGCAAGTCAAGATAAGGCGTACCCCGAGGGCTAGATTCCTGAAATTCGTGCGAAATAGTGAGGGTTTGCAGATCCCTTCACTAGATCAAAGATATTAGTTCCGCAATTGCAATTCTTCGCAAGAAGATTCATATCAATTGGGATTTTTAGAAGACCATTCACGTTTCGAGGATGAAACTTTTTTACCTTGGAGGGAATGATACGAATTAGGTTTTCTTTATTTATTTTTATTAATTCAGGTTTTTTGAAGATAACACAATACTTTTTTTCCCACTCAATTTTTTAATGAGATAGTGTGATCATTTATTTTATTTTATAATAAGGCCCATTAATTCAGCCATGTTTCGGCCTTGGAAGAATTATTGTTTCGGTCATTCTTTATTTTAGGGTTTAGAATATTCAGTTTTGATTTGATTAGAATTAGATTTGGTATGATTAGATAAGACAATATTCTACATTTATTTTAGGTAGTCTAGTTAACTATGGTTTTAGCTTTTTAAAGCTGCCATAATCCTTTTCAGTTTCTTGTTTGTATTCTTGAAAACCGTACATATGTACTATAAATAGGGGGTGATTTTCAACACTATTTTTAACTAACTACTATCATCATTCAGAAATATAAACCTTTGAGTTCATACTCTTGTTGCTGCGAGCTTTTTCCCTTATTGCTGCGAGCTTTTTCCATTGTTGCTAAACCCCGAGGGCTAGTTAAGTATCAATAAACCTTGTAATCTGATCATCAGGGCTAGTTAGAGAGCAAGTTAAGATTAGGCATAACCCAATGGCTGGACTCTTGAATTTCGTGCGAGATAGTGAGGGTTTGCCGATCCCTTCACTAGATTAAAGATATTAGTTCCACAATCGCGAGTCTTCGCTAGGAGATTCATATCAATTTGGGTTTTTAGAATATTGTTCACGTTTTGAGGATGAAACTTTTTGACCTTGGAGGGAATGATACGAATTAGGTTTTATTTATTTATTTTTATTAATTAGAGTTCTTAGAAGATAACAATATACTCTTTTTCCCACTCGGTTTTTTAATGAGGTAGTGTGATCATTTATTTTATTTCAGAATAAGGCCCCTTAATTCAGCCATGTTGGCCTTGGAAGAATTAATGTTTTGGTCATGCTTTATTTTAGGGTTTGGAATATTAAGTTTTGATTTGATTAGAATTAGATTTGGTAAGATTAGATAAGGCAATATTCTACATTTATTTTAGGTAGTCTAGTTAAATATGATTTTAGCTTTTTAAATCTGCCATAATCCTTTTCAGTTTCTTGTATGTATTCTTGAAGATCATACCTATCTACTATAAATAGGGGGTGGTTTTCAACACTATTTTTACCTAACTACTATCATCATTCATAAATATAAACCTTTAAGTTCATACGCTTGTTGCATGCGAGGTTCTTCCATTGTAGCTTAATCCCAGAGGCTAGTTAAGTATCACAATAAACCATGTAATCTGATCTTGAGGGCTAGTTAGAGAGCAAGCCAAGATTAGGCATACCCTGAGGGCCAGACTCCTGAATTTCGTGCGAGATAGTGAGAGTTTGCATATCTCTTCACTAAATCAAGGATACTAATTCCACAATCGTGAGTCTTTGCATAGAAATTCATATCAGTTGGTATCAGAGCAAAGCGAAAGAATTCCTGGTGGCCAAAAATTCAACAGGGGTTTCGAGTTTTGCTTGGATTTATATTTTTTAAAATCAATTTTTTTGTAAAAAAAATACAGAAAACTTCCGTCGCCAGACATCTTGTCGTTGGTCAGTTCATCTCCAATGAACCCGTCATTACACCGCCTTTATTCTTTTCCATCTCTAACCATCAAAAGCTACCATCCGTCATTTCTCAGATCGTGACCAGCTTCGATGCCGGCCGACCAACGAAGTCATCGTCTGCTCTCCGTCTTCTGTAACTCATATCACTGCCAGTGTTCCACACTTGATCACCGCTGATTCACATCAACATTGGTCGGGACTGCTCCATTTGTACTCTCAGTCGTCTTCAGGTTCTTCAGGAGCGAGCTTCAACTCAGGCGAAGAGACAGTTTCGGCAAAGAGAAGTTTGGCAGATTTGGTTCAAGCGAGGAAAAAAATTGGCATGTATTCTACATGCGCTCGATCACAAATGTGCATGTGATCCACACGCTTACCACTTTTGAAGTGCATGCCTCTCACACACGACACAACTAGCCCACCTCTACATCTCGCGGTGTGCTCTTTATATCACTAGTTGTTCATATTGTCGTGATATATTCAATTTATCACGAGTTATTTGGTTTTCTCATCTGGTTATCTTTTTCTATCAATTTGAAGGATTCTAAGCCACATCAGCATTCGAGTCAGTGCTTAGTCAGCGTCCAGTCCCCGTTTAATAGTAGGACTTTGCAGGGATGGCGTGGGACGTTTATCTCCATTTATTTTTTAAAATCGTTCACATTTCGAGGACGAAACTTTTTAACCTCAGAGGGTATGATACAAATTACGTTTCTTCTATTTATTTTTATTAATTATGGTGTTTAGAAGATAATACTATACTCTTTTTCCCAGTCAATTTTTTTAATGAGGTAGTGTGATCATTTATTTTATTTTAGGATAAAGCCCATTAATTCAGCCATGTTGCCCTTGGAAGAATTAATGTTTTGGTCATGCTTCATTTTAGGGTTTAGAATATTCAGTTTTGATTTGATTAGAATTAGATTAGGTAAGGTTAGATAATGCAATATTCTACATTTATTTTAGGTAGTCTAGTTAAATATGGTTTTAGCTTTTTAAGGCTACCATAATCCTTTTCTGTTTCTTGTTTGTATTCTTGAAGACCATTCCTAGGTACTATAAATAGGGGGTAGTTGTCAACACTATTTTTACCTAACTACTATCATCATTAAAAAAATATAAACCTTTCAGTTCATACGCTTGTTGCATGTGAGCTTCTTCCATTGTTGCTTAACCCCGGAGGCTAGTTAAGTATCAATAAACCTTGTAATCTGATCCTGAGGGCTAGTTAGAGATCAAGCCTAGATTAGGCATAGCCAGAGGGCTAGACTCCTAAATTTCATACAAAAATAGTGAGGGTTTGCAGATCTCTTCACTGGATCATGGAAACTAATTCCGCAATCGTGAGTCTTCGCAAGGAGATTCATATTAGTTGGTATCAGAGCAAAGCGAAAGAATTCTTGGTGGACAAATATTCAACAGGGGTTTTGAGTTTTGCTTGGATTTATATTTTTTAAAAATAATTTTTTAAAAACAAATACAGAAAATTCTGCCACCAGACATCTTGTCGCTGCTCAGTTCATCTCCGAGAAACCAGTCATTGCACCGCCTTTATTCTTCTCCATCTCCAACCATCATAAGCTACCATCCGTTGTTTCTCAGATCATAACCAGCTTCAATGCTGGCCGACCAACAGTCGTCGCCTGCTCTCCGTCTTCTATAACTCATATCGCCGTCAGTGTTCCACCCTTGATCACCACCAATTCACATCAATATTGGCCAGGACTGCTCTATTTGTACCCTCGTTAGTCTTCAGGTTCTTCAGGAGCGAGCTTTAAGTTCGGCGAGAAGACAGTTCCGACAAAGAGAAGTTTCGCAGATTCGGTTCGAGCGAGGAAACCAACCAGCACGTATTCTACACGAGCTTGATCACAAAGGTGCATGTGATCCACGCGCTCACCACTTTTGAAGTGCATGCCTCTCACGTGCGACACAACTAGCCCACCTCTACATCTCGTGGTGTGCTCTTTATATCACGAGTTGTTCATATTGTCGTGATATATTCAATTTATCATGAGTTATTTAGTTTTCTCGCCAGGTTAACTTTTTCTCTTGATTTTTATTTTTTTAAGCCACATCAGCATTCCAGTCACGGCTTAGTCATCGCCCAGTCACCGTTTAATAGTTTGACTTCGCAGAGATGTCGTGGGACGTTTATCTCCATTTATTTTTAAAGATCATTCACGTTTGAAGGATGAAACTCTTTAATCTCGGGGGGATTGATACGAATTAGGTTTTCTCTATTTATTTTTATTAATTAGGGTTTTTAGAAGATAACATTATACTCTTTTTCCCACTCAATTTTTTAATGAGGTAGTGTGATCATTTATTTTATTTTAGAATAAGGCCCATTAATTCAGCCATATTGGCCTTGGAAGAATTAATGTTTTGGTCATGCTTTATTTTAGGGTTTGGAATATTCAGTTTTGATTTAATTAGAATTAGATTTCGTAAGATTAGATAAGGCAATATTCTACATTTATTTTATGTAGTCTAGTTAAATATGGTTTTAGCTTTTTAAAGCTATCATAATCCTTTTCAGTATTTTGTTTGTATTCTTGAAGACCATACCTATGTACCATAAATAAGGGGTGGTTTTCAACACTATTTTTACCTAACTACTATCATTATTCAGAAATATAAACCTTTTAGTTCATACGCTTGTTGTTTGCGAGCTTCTTCCATTGATGCTTAACCCCGGAGCTATTTAAGTATCAATAAACCTTATAATATGATCCTGAGGGCTTGTTAGAGAGCAAGCCGAGATTAGGCGTACCCCGAGGGCTAAACTCCTGCCATTACACCGCCTTTATTCTTCTCCATCTCCAACCATCAGAAGCTACCGTCTATTATTTCTCAGATTGTGACCAGCTTCGATGCCGGCCGACCACCAAAGCCGTCATCTACTCTCCGTCTACTGTAACTCATATCACCGCCAGTGTTCCACCCTTGATCATCACCAATTTGCATCAACATCGGTCAGGACTGCTCCATTTGTACTCTCGGTCGTCTTCAAGTTCTTCAGGAGCGAGCTTCAACTCCAGCAAAGAGATAGTTCTGACAAAGAGAAGTTCAGCAGATTTGGTTCGAGCGAGGGAAACAACCGGTACGTATTCTACATGAGATCAATCATAAAGGTGCGTGTGATCCACACGCTCACCACTTTTAAAGTGCATATCTCTCACGCGCAACATAACTAGCCCACCTCTACATCTCGCGACGTGATATATTCAATTTATCACGAGTTATTTGGTTTTCTTGTCTGGTTATCTTTTTCTCTCGATTTGAAGGATTAAGCCACATCAGCATTCCAGTCACTGCTTAGTCAGCGTCCAGTCACCGTTGATAGTTGGACTTTGCATGGATGGCGTGGGACGTTTATCTCCATTTATTTTTGAAGAATCGTTCACGTTTTGATGACAAAAAAATTTTACCTTGGAGGGAATGATACGAATTAGGTTTTCTCTATTTATTTTTATTAATTAGGATTTTTAGAAGATAACACTATACTCTTTTTCCCACTGGGTTTTTAATGAGGTAGTGTGATCATTTATTTTATTTTAGAATAAGGCCCATTAATTCACCTATGTTGGCCTTGGAAGAATTAATTTTTTGGTCATGCTTTATTTTAGGATTTAGAATATTCAGTTTTGATTTGATTAGAATTAGATTTAATAAGATTAGATAAGGCAATATTCTACATTTATTTTAGGTAGTCTAGTTAAATATGGTTTAGCTTTTTAAAGCTTCTATAATTCTTTTCAGTTTCTTGTTTGTATTCTTGAAAACCATACCTATGTATCATAGATAGGGGGTGGTTTTCAACACTATTTTTACCCAACTACTATCATCATTCAGAAATATAAACCTTTCAATTCATACGCTTGTTGCTTGCCAGGTTCTTCCATTGTTGCTTAACCCTGGATGCTAGTTAAGTATCAATAAACCTAGTAATCTGATTCTGAAGACTAGTTAGAGAGAAAGCCGAGATTAGGCGTACCCCGAGGGCTAGACTCTTGAATTTCGTGCGAGATAGTGAGGGTTTGCAGATCTCTTCACTAGATCAAGAATACTAATTCCGCAATCGTGAGTCTTCGCAAGGAGATTCATATCAGTTGGTATTAGAGCAAAGCGAAAGAATTCCCTGTGGCCTAAAATTCAACAGAGGATTCGAGTTTTGCTTGGATTTATATTTAAAAAATCATTTTAAAAAAAAAATACAGAAAACTTCCGCCATCAGACATCGTGTCGCTGCTCAGTTAATCTCTGACGAACCTGCCATTAGAGCCTTTATTCTTCTCCATCTCCAACCATCAAAAGCTAGCGTCCACCATTTCTTAGATCGTGACCAGCTTTGACACCGGCTAACCACCGAATTTGTCGTCTGCTCTCCGTCTTCTGTAACTCATATCGCAGCTAGTGTTCCACCCTTGATCACCATCGATTCGCATCAACATCGGTTGGGACTTCTCCATTTGTACTCTCGGTCGTCTTCAAGCTCTTCAGGAGCGAGCTTCAACTCCGACGAAGAGACATTTTCGGCAGAGAGAAGTTTGGCAGATTCGGTTCGAGCGAGGAAAACAACCGGCATGTATTCTACACTCGTTCGATCATAAAGGTGCACATGATCCGCACGCTCACCACTTTTGAAGTGCATGTCTCTAACGCACAACACAACCAGCCCACCTCTACATCTCGCGGTGTGCTCTTTATATCACGAGTTATTCATATTGTTGTGATACATTCAATTTATCATGAGTTATTTGGTTTTCTTGTCTGGTTATCCTTTTCTCTCGATTTGAAAGATTTGAAGCCACATCAGCATTCCAGTTACTGCTTAGTCAGCGTCCAGTCACCTTTAATAGTAGGACTTCACAGGGATGGCGTGGGACGTTTATCTTCATTTATTTTTTAAGATTGTTCACATTTCGAGGCCGAAACTTTTCGACCTCGGAGGGAATGATACGAATTAGGTTTTCTCTATTCATTTTTTATTAATTAGGGTTTTTAGAAGATAACACTATACTCTTTTTACCACTGGATTTTTTAATGAGGTAGTGTGATTATTTATTTTATTTTATAATAAGGCTCATTAATTCAGCCATGTTGGCCTTGGAAGAATTAATGTTTTGGTCATGCTTTATTTTAGGGTATAGAATATTCAGTTTTGATTTGATTAGATTAAAATTAGATTTGGTAAGATTAGATAAGGCAATATTCTATATTTATTTTAGGTAGTCTAGTTAAATATGTTTTTAGTTTTTTAAAGCTGTCATAAACCTTTTCAGTTTCTTGTTTGTAATTTTGAAGACCATACTATCTACTATAAATAGCTATCATTATTCACAAATATAAACCTTTCAGTTCATACGCTTGTTGCTTGCGAGCTTCTTCCATTGTTGCTTAACCCCGAGAGCTAGTTAAGTATCAATAAACTTTGTAATATGATCTCGAGGGCTAGTTAGAGAGCAAGTCGATATTAGGCGTACCCCGAGGGCTAGACTCCTAAATTTTGTGCGAGATAGTGAGGGTTTACAGATCTCTTCACTAGATCAAAGATATTAATTCTGCAATCGTGAGTTTTCGCAAGGAAATTTATGTCATAAAGTTGAGAAGAGTTGAGTTGAGTTGATTGGAGATAAGTTGAGTCGAGAAGAAATGAGAAAAGTTAAGAAAAAATAAGTTGAATTAATCGAAGATGGAATAAGTTGAACTGGCCAGACATTACTATGAATGTTATCTTTGTTTGGCCAACGGGTCCCATCAGACTCCATACAAATAAGAATAGAAGCTCATAACTCTCTTCCTGTTTTTGAATTTCTATTCACAAACATCAATAAAGATCAACAAATGGATGTCAGCATTTGTTCATCATGCACCAGAGATACCAAAAGCGGTACAGTTACACCCACACGATCGTCTGAGGGGTTGAGCCTTTAGACCCCATTCCCATTGTTCTTGGGTTCGACTCTCGCCAGTTGCAGTGTGGGGATTTCCTTGCAATGCAGGGGGTCCCTTGTGGGCAGCGAGCACAGTCGAGGGTCCAGAGAGGCTTGGCCACGAGAGTGCTGTGATTTACCTCTCCAGTGATACTCGTGGTGTCGGGTGGCCGAGGCGGCTGAGTGCGAGCCGAAAATTGCCTTTTGAAAAGAGATACAATCACCTACTCCTTCCCTCCCTATCATATCAAATTGAACCGAATTTCACTATCTTCAATAAATACTTTTGACTGTAAATATATATAAATACATTAATAATGGCACAAAAAATTTAAATTTTAAAATTCATGTTACGATGGATTTGACGATATCTCATACAATAATATTATTTAGGCAAAGTCTTGGGAAAAACCGTCATTCCATAGCCTATGGAAAGACGTTTCTATAGGCTTATGGAAAGATGTGGTTTAATCATAATAGTAAAAGGTAACTGAAAATTTTATCCTAATTTACACTTTAAACCTTGGTATTTTCATAATTTATGGAAATATCGTCTTTCAAAAGACTAACTCTATTAATTATCATTTACTTTTCTAAGTATATGATTAAATTTTAATAAGTTTAGTTGAAAAAAAATCTTTATAATTTGAAATGAGATAGAGGGAGTACGTGGACTCACCATCACTATTAGCTTTTCGCTTACTATCCAGCTTGCCTACTGCAATTATTTCTCGTGTTTTGAGACCTGAAACTAGGCAGCTGCAGTTATGCCTTTCACTGGATTAGTTACTCCTATTTTGGGGGCTAAATAATTTTGTTGATCTATGATATAATACAATTATTTGGTTTTTAAGGTAAATATTGTTTTTTTTCATTCCAACAAATTTAAAATAATTTATTTAGTCCCAAAGTAATTTTTAAGGTAATTTTCTGTAGATTAAATTGTTTTATAGTCTCTAACATATGATTTTATACTATCTTTCGATACCTTAAATGATCTGAAAACTACCTTGAAAATCACATTGGAAATCAAACAAATCATTTTGTATTTGTTAGTTATTGAACAAATGCAATATTAATATTGGAGACCAAAAGATGGTATTACATCATATATTGAATAAAAAAATAATTTAGTCTATTTTGGTCCTCGTCTTTACATTTTGTCGCGGACACATCTCTCAGATTTCCTTAATATACATCACACTAAGTTATGTATTGAGTAGTTTAAACAACCTAAGTTTAAACTTCTTAAAATACAGTTATCCTCCTCATTCCTTGTATCACTTGATAGTAATTTTGTACAATTCAATCAGTTTTTTCAGTGGTTTGGGGGAGCCAATGAAATAAAATACCCTTCATCCTCTAGGATGGTTTAATATTAAAAAAAGATATTATAGACGTTGTGGGTGGTCGATAGAGACAACGATTGTGTTTGGCAGAGCTTATTACATATTTTGCTTATCAGCTAAACACTTTTAGTATTTAGTAAAGTGCTAAAAATAAGTTTATTTTGAAAGCAGAACTATATTTAGAGAAAAAGTAAATTTCAATCCGTTTCTACTTCAAAATAAGTTAGTTTTACTTATAAGTACAGTTGTGTCAACCACACCCAATGTTAGGCAAGTTGTAATGAGGTTAACCACCCACAAAATCAATAATATCATAACACTTTTTAAAGATAAAAGAGTCTGTCTCATTAAAGACGATATTTTCATAAATTATGGAAAGAAAAAGTTTTAAAATGTAAATTAGAATAAATGAATATAAAAATTTTGAATTGCATTAATCAAGTCATAAATTTTAGAGTCTGTCTCTTAAAAGACGGTCTTTCCATAAACTATGGAAAGACCAATGTTTAAAGTGCAAATTAAAAGAAATGAAGATAGAATTTTTGGGTTGCATGAATCGGGTTATAAACTTTATAACTACTACATGTTACATGATAAATTTTTAATATTGTAATTAAGATATTTTACTTTTTTTATTCTAATTAAACTCAATATTTCAATAAGCTTATGGAAAGACGATTTTTCCCAATACTTTGCCTAAATTTTATAACCACTACACATTACATAATAAAATTTAAATATTGCAACTCAAATCTTTAACATTTTCATTATTTTAATTAAATTTTGTATTTCTATAAACCTATGAAAAAATTGTCTTTCCTAGTAATTTGCCAAGATAAAAAATAAAAAAACAAAATAAAACATGGTAGCTGTGAATGTATTTGCTGGGGCGGATTCTTAAACCTGAAGAAAAAGTGAAAAAAAGAATGGCGTCGAGAGGGATAATATCAAGGGCGGGTAGAATCAAATCGAAGCTCCAATCAGCGCTTGAAGCCGCCGTGGTAGAAGTTGAAGACGTTTCTTATCAGCACGCCGGCCACGCAGCCGTCAGAGACAGCGGCGCCAACGAAACCCACTTCAACGTGAAGGTGGTGTCGGACAAGTTCGATGGCCAGAGTTTGGTGAAACGCCACCGTATGGTGTACGATCTTTTGTCCGAGGAGCTCAACTCCGGTCTGCATGCTCTTTCCATCAAGGCCAGTACTCCCAAGGAAGCTGGCGTCAGCAGTTGATTAATTCCTCATGGGTACGACACAACATTGTGTTTTCTGATTCTACAATTACTTCTATTGTTAATTAGGTTTACATTAACATTTGGTGATAGATTTTGAATTTGTTTCTGAGTCTTATTCAACTTTCTGCCTTTTTTTAAAAAAGTTTACTGAACTGATTCTTGCTTGTTAATCAGTAGATTTTCTGGTTTCAAATTGTTGAAGGTACTTTCTAGTTTGTTTCTCTTGAATTGAACTGCGGGATTGACAGTGGTTTGCTCATGGTGATTTATGAGTTAAGAAGAATAGGAAGCCAATATTTGCTTTGGGACTAGAATTTCTTGTAGTTAAGGGTCTTACAGACCAAGTTCCTTTTAATGTGGAATATTTTGTATGGAAAAAATGTGATATCTCAAAAGGCATGCTGACATAAAGGTTGTGTTTGGTACAACTTACTAAGGAGTTTTAAGTGTTTGATAAACTCTTAGACATTAACAATTACTCCGTACTTATTTAAAATCTAGGAGGCATTTGTTTGGGAAAATTAGAAGCTGCTCTCCCTCTCCATTTTAAAGGAAGCCTATTTATTCAGTTTTTCTTATGATAGTGGCAACAAGTGCAGACATAGTCATGATACAAGTGCATGCTCGAGAAGATCAGATTAAAATTTATGAACTTAGAAATGCTACTGCTTCTGTGTTCCGATATATTTGTTAAAGCAAAAGGAGAATTTGTTTTGACATTTGGTGTGTTGAAAGTCTGGAAACTCTTACATACAGGTTTCTTTCAGAGTTTGAATCAGACTTTGCCAAGGAGTGTTCTGGTTTATGTAGTCTTCGGTAGCATATATTCTGGATCAACGTGTTTGTTGTTGCCTTAAGTCTGGGTTAGTGGCTTTACAAAAGCAAGCCTAGGCAATGCCTGAGTCGCCGGGTGCACTAGGCGCTAGAGAAAACACTCGCCTTGCCCCAGACACACAAGGCTATGCTTTAGTTTGCTCTCCATTTTGCTCCTTACCTTCAATTTTCTTCGTTATACTGTGGTTGTAAATAATTTGTTAGAGATATGATTGAGATATGATGAGATGTAATTAGAGATATGATTGTGTTGTGATTAGGGATATGATTGTTAGAAACTTAGAGATATTTACTTCCCTTTCATCCTCCTCTATGTAACCTATGAATACCTTGGTTGTCAATAGACAAACCAACAACCTTTACAGCCTTTAAGTGGAGGAAGTATTGTGATTGATGAGATGCATGATAAAACTTGAAGTTATTTAGATGTAGCAGCAGCTCTGTTTAGTAAAACTTGGCTTTGTGATCTAAACAAATTTTTTTTTTTAAGTCAAACACCCTTAGGTGAGGGATATTTTATAAAGGTTCCCCAGGCCTGTTTAAAAGAGTCATACATTACGGCAACTTAGTTGCCCCAATCTAAACTAGAATTATTGAATATTGCATTTTCTGAAGTCTTCCATATTTACATGAGCTTCGTGTGGATGATGTATGCTATATGATAGGTGATCAACTTGATTTATTTGATAGGGGCAACATAAAGTGTGATTTGGTGAAGACACAAACCTACACAATAAAGATGCTGGATTTGCAAAGTTTTCCATCTTGTACAGCAGGTCAACTTGAACATATATATCCTTGAAGATCAATTATGTTCGTGCATATCATTTTGTTTAATGTTATGTCTCAGGAAGTAGGATAATTTTCATTCAATTATCTTTCAAAAGGTATTGTTAGTTTACTTTGACAGAGCAATCATCTGTTGCCAGATATGGTGGCGTCTTTCATTTGTATTTTGATTTTTGTACTATGAAAGTAGAAGAACAATTGTTTGAAGTTTGAACTACTAATTCTTGTGCTTCTAACGTAGTATAAGTGTTTAGATCACAAATTTTCTTGTGCTTCAGGGTTGAACTATTAATTCTTGATTAGTTAAATTTTCTCTTGAACTTTGTGACCATTTTCAATCGAAACTTGAGGTGTTGGCATGAATATTACAAAATTAAGTGCAGACTTTTATGGACTCGGTCTACCTCTGTGGGTTGGATGGGATTGTGGACCGGATTTATGGATGTGTCTTTTGCTATGGTTGTATTAAGGAATTAAAATATTATTTGTAATTGTAATTATATTCTATTCAATTTTTCTAATTTGTATAGATATTCTATACCACTATATAATGTATTTTGAGATCATGAATACACACATTATTACTCTTATTTTCTACCTAGTATTAGAGCTAAATATCTTGAAATGCTAAGAAAATATTCCGCTGCCTTTCCAAGCCACCGCCATCAAGCAGCACGTCAATCCACGCGCTGCCGTACAGTTGTCACCATCTGCTCCGTTCCGCTACTCATCGATCGCCACAACCACCATCTGGCCATGGTAATCCGTGCGCCACCTCTCTTGATCCGATCGGTCCATGCGTTAAACCACACGCGCCAACCCTAAAGCTCACGCGCCGGCGCGTTCCTGTCACGAGCCGCTGTCGATCAAATTTGTCGTCGGCTGCTGCATCTGCTGTTGATCCGTACCTGATTTTGCAAGATGTTTGCCTCTGAAGAAAAGGCTTGTATTGATGCTGCACCTGAGGTTCCGAAGCTTCAGGATATGAGTGGTTATGATGTGATTGTGACTTTACTGAAGCAGTTGCAGTTGTAGTTGTAATCTGGCCATCGGACTACTGTACCTATTGGTCGTCCGTCGACTAATCCTTACTTTATTGGTTCTGGCGATGGTCCCGGTTTGCAAATTATATCGAACATGCTGAAAGGTCAAGAAAATAACACTGAATGGTCTGATGCGATGTGCCGCACGTTCCTTGCTAAGAACAAGATTGGGTTCATTGATGGATCCATTACCAAACCCATAGATGGTCATCCTGATGCTGCTGATTGGCATGAGGTTAATGCTACTCTTGTCTGATGGATCTTGCAAACCCTGGATCCGGTGCTGAGATCTTCTACAAGCTCGTTTGCCACAGTTAAGGAACTATGGGATGACCTGAAGGCACGATTTATTCTTTGTGATGGTATGAAGGTTTTGCAACAAGAGGCTATATAGAGTTGAAGTCAAACCGAACCCAAAAAAAGCCGTCAGTCCTCGAGGCTGCAGGCCCTCGAATCGAGCTGAAACCTTCGAGACATCATTCCCTTGAGACCTTGGGTCCTCGAGGCCGCAACCAGCGACTAGAGCTAAGTCCTCGAGACCTCAGGTTCTCGAGGCCACAAGCCCTCGAGTCGAGTTGAGCTGAACAATGCAAGCCCTCGAAGACCTCGGGTTCTCGAGGAAAAAAGCCTTCGACTCGAGTAGAAGCCCTCGAGGCCAGTGAAGCCCTCGAAACCTCGGGTCCTCGAGGCTGCAAGCCCTTGAGTCGAGCTGAGCCCAACAGTGCAAGCCATCGAGACCCCGGGTCCTCAAGGCCACAAGCCCTCGATTCAAGCTAAGGCTCTTGAGGCCTTGGGTCCTTGGGTCCTTGAGCCCGCAAGCCTCGACTCGAACTGAAGTTCTCGGGACCTCATCCCCTTGAGATGTAGGATCCTTGATGCTGAGGCCCTCAAAACTTAGAGCTCTCGAGGCCACAATCCCTCTAAAGCCCTAGAGATAGAAGCTCTCGACTCGAGCAGAACTTAAAGTCCATCAGCCCTCGAGACCTAAGGTTCTCGAGACTAGCCCCTTGAGACCAACAACCCTCAAGACGTTATCTTTCAACCTTGGGTCCTCGAGGTCACAACCCCTCGATTCAAGTTGAACCTCTCGAGACCTCAGGCCCTCGAGGCTACATCCCCTCGACTCAAGCCAAACGTGAATGTACATCACCCTCTTAAGGCCGGTTCTCGAGACATCATCCCGTCGAGACCTCGAGACCGCAAAGTCCTTGGCTCGAGCCGAACCTGAAAGACCATCATTCCTTGAGTCGAGCACAAGCCCTCGATTCGAGCTGAGGCCCTCGAGACCTCGGGCCCTCGAGACCTCGGGCCCTCGAGACCTCGGGCCCTCGAGACCTCGGGCCCTCGAGACCTCGGGCCCTCGAGACCTCGGGCCCTCGAGGCCACAAGCAATCGATTCGAGCAGAACCCAAAAGTGCATCATGCCCTCAAATCCTTGGGTCCTCGAGGCCAAAGAGCCCTTGACTCGAGATGATGCATTGCGAGTCGCGACTAGTGTTTTCGCGAGTCGCGATGAAAAGTCCAACTTTTCAGCTAAGCTTAAACATTGCATAATCCTTCCATTTTCTCCACCAAATACTCCCAAGAACCTCCACACATGCAATCATTCCTCCACCATCTCACATATATTGACATATGAAAATTCTTGCATCTTTATGGTATCTTTGTTGATTGTAGTATGCCGACTACATCATTGAGTTTTAATTACTATGTTCTGTAATGATTCTTGGATATGTGTCGATATATGTTGGATATTTTTATTGGACAATCTTATAGTGGTGATTGCATGATGGATTGGTTGTTCTTTGATAATACTATGGTTATTAACTCTTGATGCTAAACCTAGTGTTACAAATCCTTATGTACTTGTGAGTTTGATGTTGTTCTTTGTGGTGTTAGTCTTGATCAAACGCGTCAAGGAGACAACGCTTTGCTCGAGGGGTGAGTTTTTCTACGGCACTTCCCTTCCGGCTCCGAAGCCAATTTTGGGACTGAGTCTATACAAGTACATTGGATATCGCCATATCAGTGGCAACTATATGAAGAAACGGGTGTCACTCTACCTCTTACCTTGATTTTTATTAATCTTGCCTTACATGTTTACATTGAGGGAAATGTAATATTTTAAGTGTGGGGAGGGTTTAGAGGGCTCACATGCATGCTAGCTTCATTTGGAATGCTTTTTGCCACTTTTGATTGGAAAAACATGAGAAAAAGAAAGAAAAAATAGGAAATTTTGAAAAAAATAGAAAATTAAAAATATAAAGTAAAGAAAACCTGCTAAGTTGAAAACCCGAAAGGGAAACTTAGTCAACATTGGGGGCCCGGATATGTCGAAAACCTGAGAGGGCGGCCTAGGCAAAAATGAGAGGCCAAAATGTGCGGAAAAATGTGAGATGTGAGCCAAAGAAACATGATGTGTGGCTAGGATGAAAAACCGAAAGGGCTCCTAGGCAAAATAAGAAAAAGAGAAAAAAAAGAAAAAAATGCTATGATTTCACTCATTTGCTAGCGTTGGAATCGTAAGGTTGCTGTTGTCATGCAGATGGATCGGGTAGCTCAACATCTAGAGACCTCTTGAGATTGGGTAACTTAGTGGGTTGAAAAACGAAGCATGGGTATGAAATTCTTGATTCTTTCATACTTTGTTTTGGTTGATAAATTGGCATTGCGTGAAGTACGTGTTTAAACCTCCTCTATGGTTTTGACTTCATTTTATGTCATTGGATTTTGGTTGATATATTGGTATGAACTGAAGTATGTGCTTGAACCTCCTAATGGTTTTAACTTCATTGGACTTTGGGATTATCAATTCGGGACTTTGAAGCGTTTTTATGGGTAGTGAATTGATAAGTGGTATGTTTGGTTAGATTTAGGAATTGGGTTTGTGTGTATGAAATATTTCTCATATATGAGCTTTAATTTTGGGATTCATGATATTGAGAGTTTTTGTGAGATTTTGATTGTGGGAATATTAACTTAGGATATGGACATATGAATTGCTTCTATGATTACTTGTTAGGGTTGGGAGAAAGTAGCTAATTCTATCCTCTTTTAATGTGGAATCCAAGAGCATGGGTTAGAGCTTCTTAATAACGTTGATGTGTTGATTATTGCTAGATGAATGTGATGATGTTGAATTCGTTGTCATGTTTGTTTTGGGTAGAAAATGAGGGAATTCGGTGAATGTCAATTGTTCTTGGCTAATCTTGTGTAAATGCATGATTAGTGGAAGTAGTGAATAGATTTTGTCATTCGTTCTTGAAGCCTTTGCTATTTAGCATTCATGTGTTCTTAATGCTATGTTTCACTTCATTTATGCCATGTGTTGTTTGAGACTAGGAGGTGTTTGTATGATTGAAGTGTTAGGGTGTTAGGAAAGTGACGAATTCCTTAGCTCCTTTGAATGAAAATCTAGGAACATGAACTTAGAACTTCTTGTGCATAATGTGTTGTGATTCTTTCTAGATAAGTATGTTAATGTTGACTGTTCTCATATTTATCCTATAGCTGCAATGAAAGGTTGAACCTTGAATGTGTGGTTTGTTCTAGGTTTAGCCTAATGAATGCTATGTTTGGTTAAATGGCTATGTCTTTGGTAGAAGGCTCGTTGTTGTCAAATCTATGGTCCTTCGTGTATAATGCCATTAATGAAATACCCCTATGGTCGTTGTTTGTCTAGGGTGATCATCAATGAGGTTTGCAAATGGTCGTTGTTTGTCTTTGCAAACTACTCTTAAGAAGGAATGGATGTAGATTTTCCATTGGCATTCCCCATAGGTAACAATTGTGATAGGATGAGTGAATGGTTCAATGATCTACATTAGGTTGGGAAGTGGATATCGATTGCCCCCAAGGCTTTATCTTTTGTAGTCTTAAAACCTTTTTTCTTAGTTTTGTTTGATGACTTAGCATAGTTGCTTAATTTTGCTAGTTGTCTTGTCTTTTAACTTTCATAACTTAGGACCACCAAACAACCAACCCCCCCCTCCCCCATTTACTTGTTTTTTTATGTGTACATATATCTACTCCTAGCATAATAGCAACCCTTTGTGCTTAAACACTTGAGAAAATCTCCCATTCTTCATGGAAGACCACGACTTGCTGCTATCTACTTAGTTGTAGATAGTAAGCATTTAAGGCTTATAAATATTAACTTTGAGAGGCACGACGATGACCTCCCAACAACAGATGCAGTACTCAGCATCCCTCATGCACACACTCACGCAGACGTGTACTCTTTTACCCCTTACACATCTGAGGTTTCTCTTCCCCGGGGGTATCAATATTTGCACCAACATGTATATAGACTAGAGTGTGTGCTCATATGGAGTGTACTATTCATAGAATTCTAACATTCAAGAACAAGTCACAATAAATCATAAGCCCAATTATTAGGATGGACTAAGAATATCACAAAAGCATAAATCAACACATGAATAAAATTATCCCCAAGCTATGGAAACTACTTGCTAGACATGGAATTCAAATAAAGATTTGAATTCCAATTTATAGGATGAAAGAAAAATAAAAAGGAAAGAAAAAGAAAGGAGAGAATGTTTCTCTCTCTAAGATGCTTTCCTAATACAAGAGTAGAATATGAAAATACTATCCAAAATTCTTTAATTTAGTGGATTAAGGCTATTTTAAGTAGTAGGGGATTGGGCCTAAAAATAAGCCCAAAATAGGCTAAAAAGTGAGAAACCCATCGCGGATGGCGTAGTCCGCATCGTGTACTAGATCCGTGCTGGCACAACCCATTTGGCTTGTGCTGGCGCGGTCTGCTGCATCTGGCGCGGTTGCGTAAACTTCTTTGGCGGTGACCGTGGCCTTTGGCGCAGGCTGCCAACAACGACATAGATTTTTAGCTTATGATCCGTGGGACGTGGCCCTTGGTGAGGACCATCATTCGTGACCTCATTTTGCTCAGTAACTTAGCAGTGACCGCTCGATTCTTGATACCCCATCAGCTGGTCTTAACATTTTACACTTGGAAAGGCGTGGGCCGTAAAAAATGGGACGACATAAGCCCATGCTTAACTGTTTTTGAGTGAAGGTTTAAACATGTGCGCGCTGCCCGTGGCATTTGGCTCATTCCATGCCAAGCCTTCATGCTAAATCATTTGGTGCAGACCAACTCCTCTTGTGCGGGCTGTTGGTGCCATCCACAAGCGGTCGCGCCGACCTGTTTGTATCTTGGCTTACTTAATTGCTTTTCTTTGCTACAGATGAACCATTAGTCCGATTTGAGAGTTCTAGTAGTTTATTTTATAGCGCTCAAGAAGAAAATTCCAATGGAAATTATTTTGAATCTAAATAGAGTGGATTGGTGGGTCACCGGAATCACCATCCTTGACACCACCAGTAACCACATCACGATGGACGTGTTGCCATATCATTCTTGGTTTACCTTTTACCTTTGGAGTGATGAACCAAAAAAACCCATCTTTCTCAAGAGTGGATATATTCTTGTTGAGTTTAGGAGTTTGAAGAGACTTAGGAGTTTTTAATTACTTGGCTTGATTCTTACCTCGCTGCATTTTAGTCACAAGATTCCAAGGTAAAATATCCTCATTAAAATTAGAATAAACATGCTCAAAAAGAATAGTATCAAAACATCGATCATTCAAACTAGATAGAGCATGTTGGGTTTCAATATCAGTGAATATCTCATCTAGTAAATTTTCAAAAAATTCATTTTCAACTTCTTTTTCATGAATCATGGAAAGGATAACAATTAAAACAAAAATAAAACAAAATTAAAAAAGTATTAAATACTTAACTAACGCGTTATGCTAATTGATAATTAAATTTATAAACTAGCATCCCTGGCAACGACGCAAAAATTTGAGCCATCTCTACTCGGGGTCATTCAGTTGTTGCCTAAATTAACCCGAGCAAATGCATTCCAAACAGACCACAAGGGGTGAAAGGGGTTGGTCAAAGATAAAATTTATGTTTTGCACCCAACTCACTACTAAGCTACCTATGAGGTAGTTTGTGGCAAGTTTGGGTATGCCCACAGAGATACTAGGGTCTAATAGCCAATTAAACACAACCACGAATGGGTTATCAATCTGTCGTTTGCTAGGAATAGCTACTATAGTAAAATTAGGGGGGGTTGGGTTTTCAACTAACAACTAATAACATAAAAGATAGAACACAAGTAAACTATATGGACAGAGACACTTGGGGAATATTTGCATAAGATGGCTTATTAAATGTTTCGATCCTCGATTCAATCACATGCAAGATATCAACAACCTAATCTAGTGCATAGCACGTGGTGTGGTCGATGGCAAGTACTTATCGATACGTGTCATGTAGGGTGCTCTTGCAATCTTCCCTTGGCACTGCACTCGTAATTAGGGGAGTGCAACAATGACCTGACCATTGCATAGATCTGTTTATCCCTCGTACGATTACGTCCCGGGAGCTACACTATGGATGCTTTATCCATTGGCCTTTAAAGAGGCAAAGGGAGGTAGGAACCTTATCAATGATAGTAGAACCTCTTACAACCCTAGCTTTCTACTAAATACTATCTCTACCCATAACCCTTCGGACTAACTTGCCAGCTAAGACTGGCGTACTATCATGGTAATGGTAAAACTTGGAAAAAATATACGAGCATACACCCACGTGAACCCGGAACCCACTACCAATATCACATCCAGGTTTCTCTTCCACAGGGGGGTATTAAAATTTGAACCAACATGAATGTATACTAGAGTGTTCACTAATGAAGTGTATCATTCATGCAATTATAAAAATTCAAGAGTAAGCCATAATAATATCACAAGCACATAGAATTAGGAAGATCTAATGAATCTCACAAAAACATTAATCAACACATGAATACAAATTTATCCCCAAGCCATAAACTATTCCCCAGACATGGAATTTAAGTATTTTACTGAATTTAACATCTTTGGACAAAAGTAAAATAAAAAGGAAAAAGAGAAATAACCTAGAGAGAAGAGAGTATTTCTCTCTCTAAGTTGCTCTTCCAATCTACGAATGAACTATAATAATATGATCCAAGACTCATAACTCAAGTAGACTAAGGCTATATTCATAGTAGTAGGGGATTAGGCCTAAAAATAGGCCAAAATAGGCCAAAGCCCTAATCAGCCGCCGTAACACAGATCGTCGCGGATGGCACAACCCATGCCGCTGACGTTGCCTCGTGCTGATTGGTCCATCGGATTTGGAAAGGGCCGCATGCCTCATGATTGCGTGAGATGTTGGGCTAGGCATGGCTATGCTGGACACAGTCCGTGTTATTTGGATTGGGCCATCGTATGGAGCTTTGTTTTTGCATTTCTGATCCACACCCCGTGTCATTTGGCGTGGGCCATCAACTGAATCTTTGTTTTACTTAGTTTCATGGAATGAGCCACTTCATTCATCACACCCTATTGGCTAGTATTGACATTTTAGACTTAGAACTATGCGGGCCATGTGAAACGAAAAGGTCCATGCCCATACTTAGCTATTTTTGGAGTGAAAAAGGTAACTTGAGCACATGACTTACCGAGGTTCGCACGGCCCATGCTGAGTTTTGGTACGAGTCACCCTGCTTAGCATGACTCGTACCAAAGGACCCTGACACGGGCTATATAGCCTGGGACAGACCATGTGTGCTTGGTCTCGTGCAGGCCATGATCGGTCTGTGCCACCTATTGTTACTTTGCTCGACTGAATTCTTTGCTCCGATACGGATGAACTATTTGTCCAATTTGAGAGTTCTTGTAGTCAATTTCATAGTGCTCAAAAAGATAAATCCAATGGAACCAACTTCAAGGGCTAATTATTCTCGGATAGCTCATTCCTTCTACTACCATGATGTTGAGTTTGTGGCCTTCATCTACTACCATTCTAATGCAAATGGACTTTGGCATCTTCTACTGTCCTTGCGAACGGCCTTCAATAGAAACACGATAAAAAAATACCCACGAGCAACCTACTAATAATTATCAGTAGATATAGGTACTCATGGATACAAGTTGTCCATTAGTACCAATTAAGTCTACAAAATACGAGAATTAGACAAGAAAACCAAACATGGCCGTCTTAGCCCCTTGTCATGTAAACTTAACTAATACTAGCAACCCAACATAACAAGCCAATAATTATGCCAAATGCATCAATTAACGTACACATAATGATGCACATCAATAGACGTTTTGGAACGACATCATTTTGAACCCTTGTGAATTCCACCTTGACAGTAGTGACATCACACATGCTGTCGGCCTAGCTAACAGTTGATCGAACTACGGACACCGTTGGTTTACCTAAATATAGGCCTAATGAATTCAGCCCTTTAGCATAACAAATGAACCCGTATTTGACCAAAAAGAATAAAAGCCACTTTCATAACAGTTAATAGTATATTAGAAAATACAAACTGAAATTTAATATTATTCATGAAACATTATTAATGTCCGGTTCGACCAAAATAGATTTTTGTGCAACTAGTGAACTTTTTATATTTTACACTTAGGTTCCTCCAAGAAAATGAGAGAAGTTGGAATGTGAAATTGGAGATGCACCTATGTAATACACATTGTCACAACCATGTTGTTCCAATTTTAGCATTAATGGGTTAATGGGAGGGCCCAAAATCTTCACAGGGAGTATTCAACGACACTTTTTTGGAAATTACGCTATGGCCATAACTTCCGTGAATGTACTCAGCACTTAAGAACTCTCACTCGAATATAAGAAAAAATGTTTTATGTGGAGATTATGCGTATTGTCCAAGAGGGATGCACGAGGAAGTTGTGTGTGACTATTTTTATTAGTATTACATTAATACCCTTACAATGGTCATTATGAGAAGGATGATTTTCACCACATAGAATCACACAGAATTACATATTCTTGGTTTCTTATGAAATAAAAAGATAACAAATTCCATCCATCAATTTTGGAAAAGCGCTAGTAAGTGGTCTAGAGTAAATTATAGATGATTAATTATAAGTATACAAAGGTTAATAAAAAAAACTTGTGTAAGTCTCTGTGGGACGAAGCCACCTTCTCTATCACTCTTGGGAATTATAAGTTTACCTGGGAAAGGCAAAGGTCCCTTCCGGGAAGATCGAAATTGATTTTGGAAAACTTTTTTACATTTTACACTTAGGTCCCTCCAAGAAAACAGGAGAAGTCGGAATGCAAAATTGGTGATACACCTATGTAATTCACAATATCACAACCATGTTGATCCGATTTGGGCTTTACCGGGTCAGTAAGGGCCCGGAATTTTCAAAGGGAGTATTTGACGACTCACTTTGGAAATTATGCTATGGCCCATATACGTGACATTGTAAACCCATCCCTTTAAGAAACACTTGAACTGACTTGCTACCGACATTGGTTACCCTGAAAATTATAGTGAGAACCAAAAATTTAAGCTAAGAAAATTAGTTAAAATTTCCTCCCAACCCTATTTCATCTCATTATTATTTAGCAAAAATGTCCATTTTACATCTCCAAAACACTACCACCAAAACGCAATCCCAAAATTCTTTCTATTCATATAATTACAACAATTCAAGTGCTCAATAAAATTGCTCCTCTCAAACATCCACATGTACAAAAGGATGGAACATTTCAAGGTATAAATTTGTTGAGGATGTTTCCAACCATTCCATATTCATTTTGAAATTTTATTAGTAAATTTGTTACTGTTATTTTTTTTATGGAACAAAGATTGAATATTATCATGATGTATGATGATTATATTACATGTTATCTAGTGTAGAGTGTTTCCGTTGTCAAAATAATTCCATGTTTATAAGTAATGAGAAGAAACAAGCCTTAGCTTAGGGATGATTGTGGACAATAATTATATTTGCATAAGGACACACTTTTCAGGTGCGAAGTTCGTATCAATCAATCGAGCCTAGTGATATGTTATAGAAACACAACCGACGTCGCACATGTCTATGAAATGTCTCACATGTCTATGAAATGTCTCACATTTCACTTCAAGAAACAAGACATGTTACCTCGATTCTACAACACTTTTTACCGCGGTTTTTAGTCCCCAAAAAAATGAGGTAAATAATGGCATAGTAAAAAAGTCCACTTTCTTAACTCGGTTTTAGACTGACGTCGCAAGGTATTTTGACCAACATCAGCAACTCCAAGAAGGAAGACGATGGGAAACCATTGTTGTGGCTTCGTTCAACCTGACATCAGTTGTAATAAGAGGTACATTGCAAGCACTTTTAGCCGACGCCACACATTGTGGGGAAGTCATGTCATGTATATGCTGATGTGGAACTATGACCAGTACAACATGGTGTTGAGAGGCCGATCTCGCACACAATTCACCAATGACGGTTTAGGCAATATCAGATACGTGTCATCATTGTGCCAGCTTGTTCGGCGTCGCTTGTTCATCAGAGAGACTTCGATTCTCGTAAAATATTATGATATTTTATATTTGAAACAATCGTTCGTCACTAGCTGTTAAATTTTATTTAATATTTTATGACTCATGTAATAGTTAAATGTCATACAACAATCAATTGTTTTTCAATTAATGCGGGATGGAGTCACATGATAGAACCCACACAACTACCACATATGTTACAAAATATATGATATAAACTATTAAAATACATAATGTTGACATGGAATTGAAATATTATTTGTATTGAACCTCCACTGCTTACGTTTTAGGGCATTAACACTGTCAGGGCGACTAGTGAAATGACAAGTCCTTCCATCTACACGCTAAAAGTCCATCGATAACTCTATTTGTCCCATTACAACCAATCCATAATAAATAAAATTTATGTTATAAATGGGCAGTCTCCAAATGAAATAACACTATGTAGTCATACGTAGACGACATTAATCTCAACCGAGAAAAATGTAACTCTTCTGCAATGGCGCGACGTTGGCCATTCTGGACATTTCTATTGCACAAGCCAATGTGCAGACCGACGTCGGCCATTCATAGTTTTTTCAAGAATTTTCTTATTTATGCTTAGAATGAACCCTAATCGGTGACCAATACTTCTTATCATTTGAACATGATATTATTTTGCCAAATAATACACTAGAAAGTAGATAACATGTAAGACAAACATGAAAATATGCAACATTTTTTAGACATGTGTGATATCGGTTGTTGTTTGATAACATATCACAAGACTTGATGGATTAAGACTGATGTCAAACATTCAAAGTGTGTTCCTGCAAAAATATAATTATTGTCCATAATCAGCCCTAATCAAAGCCTTTTTTCTCACTACTTACAAACATGGAATTATTTTGACAACACAAACACTATACACTATATAACATGTAGCACATCACCATACTTCATTAAATTATCAATCTTTATTTCATAAAAAAATAAAAATAACTAAGTAACTAAAAAAATTGAAAAATGAACATGAAATAAATGGAAAAGATTGCTCTTTCAGAGTATGATAATTAAACTATATTTTCCTCTCTTTCTTTATGAAAATCCATCTTCCCTATCCTATCCACCGATAATGGTCATAATTCCACCGTAAAACACTATGCGCCACTATAACCTCATCCCCTGAATAGCAAACCCTACAAACTCTGTGGTTGCTCTACCTAATGGCACGAGTCCGCATACATATGCAGCTGTTCTTCATAAACAATCAACCCAAAACCCCCCAAAACTACTACTAAACCCAACCACAAAATTCAAAGGTGAGATAGCAGTCTAGTTTGAAGATGACGACATCGACAAACTCTCTGAACCTTTCAAGAATCACTTGGTCAAAAAATTTCCAGAGGAAGGCCAACGCTTAATTTTTTTTACTCCAGTTTAAGAATATAGGTTTCAAATCAGAGGTTACAATCACAACATTTAATCATAGGCACGTCCTCATCCAGTTTCAATTAGAAGAAGACAGACAAAGGTGTTGATAAAGAGGAATTGGAACCTGGCTTTCAACCTAATGAAGGTATTCAAATGGACTAGAGATTTTGATATTAATGAAGAACCACCTATTGTTCCTATCTGGGTTAATATTGAGCCCCCCCAATCTACTTCTTGTATCAAGAATCTATTCCCTATGTTGCCAGTAGAATTGGTAACCTAATATTTGATGATCCACCCACCCAAAACCTCACAAGACCCTCTACTATACGACTCTGTGTTGAAATGAATCTCACGAAGCCATTCCCTAATAGGATCCAAAATAGAGAGCAAACCCATACCCTTCCAGAGATTCGATATATAATCCCCCAAAACCAGGTGTGGAAACAAACGGTATAAAGTGTCCTATGAGCACTTTCCCAACTAATGTGTAAAATGTTCGAAAGTAGGGCATAACCCCTCAGAGTGTAAAAGGCATTTTGAGCACAAAAAGGGTAGAGGGACATGAGCTTATTTAGACAAGACAAAATGAAATACTAGCTAAACCGAGAAAACCCATACCCCTTCCAGAGATTTGAACTACAATCCCCCAAAATTAGGTGTGGAAACAAAAGGTAGAAACTAAAGCTAAAAGCTCACCAAAGGTCACAGGCTCAGATGAAGAATTAGATGTATATGAAGATCCTCAAGATCTGCTACCGACACAAAATAAAGAATTACCAATGGAAGGATAAAAAAAGAGCCATTCATCAAAGCTAACCTCACCTATATGGAAAGTCAAAACACCCAGATCTGCAAAAGTGATAGTCAATAATAATCCTAGGGATATAAAATGGAAATCAGCTGATGACCTAGTTAGAAGAAACAACTTCAAATCTATCAATAAGCTTGAAAGAAAGGCCATCACCAAGGAGCTCAAGTTATTCAGGAATAGATTCTCTGCACTACAACACAAGGGTATAGTACAAATCCCAGAATCTCAAAAGGAGTAGATATCCCTCAGGTTATCTCAGAGTACACAGCTTAATCAGCAAAAAAACAAGAGATGATCAGAAGGGATTTGATCTCTTAGATCAAAAGCCTCCACACAAAGTGTTACACTGGATGTTGATCACTATCTATCACAACTGGAGGCTTGGGATAACCAAGCTCAGAAAGGAAAAGATCAAGAATGCAGGAGCACACTACAAGTGATCAGGTCTATTCTCAGGTATGCACTGCAACTTCTCAGGATAAGGATCAGGATAATGCTTAGGTACGCACTGCAACTGCTAGGGATAATGATCAGGACTCCATCACAGGTAATTTAGGTACCTATGACTCACCTTTAACTAATAGAAAGTTATTTACAACTCCAAATTTGATTATGATGCGTGCCAAAAAGAACAATTAGTTTCCTAATGAGTTGCAAAATCATAACATAGAACATAAGGGGAATCCTAAAGGGACTAATTAGGTTGAAAAAGATCATAATCTCACATAGGCTGGGCATGCTCATAATAATTGAGCCTAAGCAAGTCAATGGGAAAATAATGGAGTGTAAAGACCAATTAGGATTTGATGAAGCTATGGCCTTAGATGCTAGTCGTATCTGGATATTTACCAAAAATGCCTTTTTCCCTACTCTACTTCATAAGCATGGAAGATTTTTACAGGTAGAAATAATGCATTCACTCTCAGGAACCACTTTCCAATTTATAGATGTTTATCGCCCTCATGATAGAACGCTTAGACTGGAGCTTTATAGAGACTTGCAGGTTAAAATTGAGAATAACACTGAGCCTTGCATTGTAACGGGGGATTTCATTACAGTTAGAAGCATCACATAATATAGGGGGAGATGTTGTCCTAGTCTGAAATCCATTAATGACTTTGACACCTTCTTAATCGGGAATAGTCTAAATGAGATTAGCAGAGTTGGCAACCTATACACATAGGCTAATAATCAGAGAAACCAGGATAGAGTACTGGAAAGACTAGATAGAACACTTAGCAATCCTACTTGGTTTAAAAAATTTACAACTTTTCAGTCCAAGTAATAGGAAGGGACAACTCAGATCATAATCCACTAATCTTAAATGCTCTAATCTCAGTTAAACAATACCCTAAGCCATTTCATTTTTAGACCATGTGGCTAAATAGGAAGGATTTCATACCCCTGAATAAACAAAACTGAATCCTACCAGAATATAGTCAAGGAATGGTTAGTTTCTCCCTTGAACTGAAAAGGCTAATTTTTTTTTTCCAAAGATTGGAACAAAATTCAGTTTGAGAATGTCTTTGATAATGTAAATGAGGCTGAAAAGAGGGTAGCTCATCTAGAAATAGACCTGGACAATAACAATAACACATCTACTCTAGTTTAGCTAAATGAAGCCAATGCAAAATTAACCACTTTTGTTAGTGCGAAATTTCTTGTGTGTGCGAAAAAAAGTGCGAAAAACGCACTAAACTAACAACACTCATTTCAGTTACTGTAGCTCTTCTTCCTCTTTTTCTGCCTAATGGCTCTCTCGCCAGATACTCTCTCTGGTTTCTGGTCGACGGAGATGGCGTCTCCGACGCCGAACCCACCACCGGATCCCAACTCATCCATAGGCAAAAATTTCCTCCAAGCTTTGAATGCCAAGCCGTCACCACTAACAACTACCCTGCCGGATACACCTGATCTTCACCCAATAACAAAATATAAGGGCAAATTGGCCTACATCCTTCCTCCAGAGGAAGGAGAAATACTTGCTTCCCATTATCAGAATGCCCTAGTTGGAAAGTTCAACCGGGGAAAACCGTCAATGGACAATCTTGTTTCTGCTTTTAAATCTATTGGTTTTAAGGCGAAATTTCAATTGGGCTCAATTGATTATAGGCATGTTCTCATTCGATTTCAGGATTGCGAGAATTACCAACGGTGCTGGATGAAGGGCCAATGGATGGTACACGGAGCTTCTATGAAGGTCCAGAAATGGATGATGGATTTCTCATCTACCGCAGAATCTTCAATTGTTCCAGCATGGGTAACTATCCACCAACTCCCATTACATTTCTATAATATCTCAGCTATTAAAGACATCAGTAGTCAGATAGGTAATTTCCTGAAAATGGATGCTGCTACCCAAGCTCTAACTAGGCCTTCGGCTATTAAAATTTGTGTTGAGGTAGATCTTATGAGCCAACTCCCAAATTATATAGTTGTAGGAATTGGCAGTAAAATTGCAGATTATAAAATTGAGTATGATCAGCTGCCCCAGTATTGTAATCACTGTAAGATTATAGGACACAGTCAGACAAACTGCAATTTCTTGCATCCTGAACTGAAGAAAACTAACAGGACCTTAGCTAAAGTAATTGCTACTAAGCCTAATTCAGACTCTGGTAAAGATCTCAAACAAACTGAAGTAGGCCAGAATCCACAAGGAAAAGACTCTGATAAACTTTTGGAACAGGATGGGCCATCTAACTTATCAGTAACCCAAAAGGAACTGGATTTTCAGCTACAAATTCAGGAAACTGAAAACAATTTTGGAAGAACAAACAATAGGAGACAAATTCATGAGATACATGTGAAAAGGAATAAGCCTTTCTATTCACTAGATGATATATCTAAGCCTATCACAAACCTATTCTGGAGAAAAAAGACACAAAAGTCAGAAGGCCTTCCTCCTTCCCTGGAAACTATTCCGGTCCAGGAAGAGGTTTTAGTTAATAGGAACATGGTGTCCATATCAAATGCTTTATATACTTTAACCGATCTTCAGGATGAAGAGAATGAGGCTCAAGAAGAAGAAGCAGTTGACATTTTCCACGAATCCTTGGAGACACATGAAGTCCATGTAACACATGAAAATGCGGATAAGACTACAAAGGACCCCCAGTCACCTATGCAAAACTCAACTGAAGTTCAGAGTATCTCAGCTGACATTGCTCCAAGTGTAGATGCAGTATAGAGCATTCCAGAAGAACATGATCAAAGTGATGGACTCCATGATCTTTGCACTTCAGAGGAACTCAACTCTTCTGCAAAGCAAAAAGTTAATACTCAGGTTAGTAGTCCTCCTGATAACTTGAAGAAAGGTCTGGACAAAAGAGGCAAAAATACAAATGTTTCACTTAATAATTTAAGGAAGCTAAGATCCTCTCAAAAAGCCTCCTCCCCTGGTTTTAAATGATACAGTACACCAAAGTAGGTAAAATTCTAGTTTGGAATGTTAGGGGTTATGGCTCTTCACGAGATAGATTAAAATCTTTAAAAAGGATACACAAGATTGACATTTTATGTCTAATTGAACCATGGCATGATAATCAATTTCTAAACCAGTTGAAGCATGAACTTGGTTATAACTATGCATTACATGCACACACTGCTAAGATTTGGATTTTATGGAATCAGAACTTCAGTTTGACAATTCTAAACGAATCTGATCAGTTCATTAAAGTTAGAGTAATAGATAAAGCCTCTTCAGTTTTCTGGAATGTGAATTTTATTTATGCAAGTGTCCATAGACATTTGAGAGAAAAACTGTGGTTAGATGTACAAACTACAGCACTTGATCCCTCAATCTATATTGGTGATTTTAATACTGTAACTTCTGTTAATGAATACAAAGGCAGGAAATCCACCCCAAGGAAAAGTATTAAACAATTTAATGATTTCCTGTCAATGATGGACTTACATGATATACCTACTGTTGGTAATTCTTTCACCTGGAGTAACAATAGACATAAAGATAAAGGGAAAGATCTTCTCTTTCAAAAGCTGGATAGGGGAATAGGTAGCTTAGACTGGTTAGAGATGTTTCCTCATAGCTCCATACAGGTACTAAACATAAATACATCAGATCATTACCCTCTTCTTTTATCAATTCAGTCAGCAGTAGAAGTAGCTCCAAGACCTTTCAGATACCAACAGATGTGGTCTAATAGACCAGAATTTTATGATGTAGTTGCTTCTAACTGGGAATTACCCTCTCCCATGGTAGGAATGAAAAATTTTGTCCACAAGTTAAAAAGGCTCAAGATAGTAATCACAGAATGGAACAAAACTGTTTTTGGAGATGTTAATAAAAATCTGGAAATATCAGAGCAAAAGGTTAATGAACTGGAAATTGAATACCAGCAAACGCAGGATGATTTGGTTTTACAAGATCTATTGAAATCTAAATCCTTGCTCCTTAGATCTCAGAAGGAACACAACATTTTTGTGCAGCAAAAAGCTAGGGTTAACTGGTTTAAGCAAGGTGATGCAAATACAAGATATTTTCATCACACAATTAAGGAAAAAGAGAATTAGAGCCAGAATAACCAAAATTAAAAATGTTGATGGAAACTGGATAACTGATCCATCCTTAATAAAAGAACAGGGAGTTAAATTTTTTGAGCAGCTTCTGAATGAAGAAAAAGATCAGAATGATGGGAGATATCTAAAATACTTTCTGCAGGAGATCCCTAGGGTAATAACAGATCAACAAAATTCAATACTGCTTAACCCAATTGATATTCAGGAACTGAAAGATGCAGTATTTGATCTTAATAGAACTAGCTCACCTGGCTCTGATGGATTTCCTGGAGATTTCTACTTCACTTTCTGGGATGTTATAAAGTATGATCTCTTGTGTGCTGCTAATGATTTTTTAAACACTGGAGATATTCCAAAGGCTATATCTAGTACTTGGCTCACTCTAATACCCAAAAAGCCATTCCAAATACTTTTGCAGATTATAGGCCAATAAGTCTATCAAACTTTGTTAACAAAGTTTTCTCTAAAGTGTTAATGATGAGGATTAAACCTTTAATGCATCTAATCATTTCACCTGAGCAAAGTGCTTTTTTTAAAGGAAAGGAAATTTCTGATAATGTCATTCTTATGCATGAAATGTCAAGATTACTCTCTCGGAAGTCTAGGATATCAAATTTGATAATCAAACTAGATATGCAAAAGGCTTTCGATAGGGTCTCTTGGTCTTTTCTTAACTCCATTTTACTCCAGTTTGGATTCCATGGCAAATTTGTTAGACTGATCATGCTAAACATTGCATCTGCTAAATTCTCAGTTCTAATAAATGGTTTTATTACTGGTTATTTCTCTTCTTCTAGGGGAATCAAACAAGGTGATCCCCTTTCACCTTTTTTATACAATATTTTATCTGAGGCCTTCTCTAGGGGATTGAGGAAATTATTCTCCATTGGATATTTACAGCATTTTGATCTACCCAGAACATGCTCTCCACTGACACATCTAATGTATGCAGATGATACGGCTGTTTTCCTCAATACTAGGTCACAAAACTTAAGACACTTTAAACATTTTCTGAAGGCTTATGAGATCACATCAGGACAAAAAGTTAATTTTGCTAAATCAGAATTCTTTGTATCTCATATCATTACTAAGCAACAAGTCCAAGTAATTAAAAGGATATTAGGAATGGATAAAGGCTCTTTTCCTTTTAAATACTTGGGAGTCCCTATATTCTTTGGTAGGAATCTAAAGGTGCACTATTTGCCAGTAATTGAGAGAATGGAAAAGATGATAACCAATTGGAAGAATAAATGGTTAACTTTAGCTGGTAAAATCATCCTGATCAATAACTGCTTCCTATCTATTCCAATACATATATTTGCAGTCCTCAAACCCCCTAGGAGGCTAGGATAGTTCTCAAAATAATGGAAAAGATGGCATCTAGGCTAATTTGGGGTAAGTCAGATCAGGAGAGTAGGAAATGTTGGAGATCATGGAAAAGAATGAGTTATCCAGTAATCGAAAATGGTCTAGGATTAAGAGATTTGAAGGCTACAGTGGATGCATTCTCTTGTAAGTTATGGTGGAAGCTCCAGAGAAATGAGACTCAATGGTCCTCACTTTTATGGACTCTACCTGATACTTATAAACAATCACAAATCTGGAGAAGAATAATGTCTGTAACTCCAATGGCAAACAGTCTAAGTAGGATCATCTTTGGTAAAGGTGATTGTTCCTTCTGGAATTCAAATTGGATGGGAATAGGTGCTCTATATTATAAATGGCCTGAAGATAGGGACATCCCTTTTGAGGATCTTACTCTTAGTTCTTTCATTAATAACAAACCTGCATACTTACCAAGTCTGGAGCCTTGGTTGGCTACCAATATTATACTTTTATTGCAGGAAGCCAAGTTGCAACATTTCCATGAGGATCAGCTGGTATGGACTCAAACAATAGATGGGAAATTCACTATCAGATCTGCATACAACATTCTCAGACAAAGGAATCCAGAAATCAAACATTTTCACAGGGTATGGTCTTCTTACATTCCTGGTAAAATGTCTATACTAACTTGGAGAGCTTTAAACTGCATCCTTCCCTTTGATAATGTGCTAAGTAGGATGGGGATTTATCTAGCCTCGAGATGCCCTTTCTGTTTGTGCAATAAAGATAATCTTGATCATTTCTTCAACTCATGCCCTGGTTCCCTCTCAGTTTGGAATAGTATTCACTTCCTACTAAAGCTGCCACAAATTAGTTTTCCAAATCTTAAGAGTAGGGTTGAGTACTATTTAACTTACAATTCGGAATCAAAAGTACATTCCAAACTGATAAATGCTGCCTTTGTAACTACTATCTGGACATTATGGACAGGCAGAAATAAATATATTTTCAATAATAAAACTCTCACTTGTGAAAATTGCATACATGAAATTAAACAGACCCTATACACAATTTTCACTGCTCATAAAATTCAAGGGAACAGGGAGAAGCATAAACACTGGGTGCAGGCTAATATCATTCCAAGAATCTAGCAGAAGATTAGACCTGCAATAACTACTGCTAATTGGGAAAAACCTACCACTGGCTATAAGATAAATACAGATGCTTCTTGGATTAGTAGTGGATCTACTTTTGTTGCAGTAGTTATAAGGGACTGTATGGGGGAGGTGGTTAAACTAAGGGCAAAAAAACTGAACTGTACAACTCCTCTGCATGCAGAATTAATGGCAATCAAGATGGGATTAGAGATCAGATCTGAATTAGCCTTAGAATTATGTAGTTTTGAATCTGATAGTTTAACTGCGGTTAAAAGCATTCTTAATCCGAACAGATGTCCTTGGAGAGTTTTCTCTATAGGTAATGAACTTCAAGTACTGCTTTCATCTATTTCACTTCATCATATACATAGACAGGCTAATATGGCAGCAGATTATTTAGCAAAATTTGCTAGGAAAACCAATTTGGAAGGTGATATTGATATTCGGTCAACTCCTAATTTCTTTCGGGGATTGCTATTTTTAGACTCCATTGGTTTTCCTGCAATTCGGGTTGGTTCATCCATGGACATCAATAGGACATAGAATTGGAGGACTTACTTTTCCTTTTTTCTTCTTGCTGCTTTTACTCTCGGGTACTGCTTCTTGCTTTCTTTTTTTCAGGTAATATGCCAGAATGGAGGGAAAGTGAAAGAAATGATCTTCAATCAGCTAACTACTAGTTGAAATGCTATAAGGAGGCACACATCACAATTTCTTGCACTGGAGATCTCCCCAATATAGCTATGAATACTTAACTTTCGGGAATTCTGTTTTCAACTAAAATTTACCATTAGTTGGCATACTATTGACTAATAGGCGTCTCAAATTTTCGATTCGCCGCTCGGTTCGTGGTATGTCAATAATGGTACATAGACGAACTACTGCTATTCTTCGAGCTTAGCATGGTTTAAATCACCACTTTTGCAAGCTAATTTTAGGATTTGATCCTTTTGTATCTTGTACAATTATCATGGATTACGCGCCAATTTTGGCTAATTTAGCTTGGTTTGGGGAGCCTAATATAATCCCCCCATCTTAGGATGGTTTAATAAAAATAAAAAAAAATGCAAAATTAACCATGGCTTTGAAAGAAGGACAAGATTTCAGGAAACAAAAATCGAGGGAAAATGATATGAATACTGCTTTCTTCCATAATAGTGTTCGTGCAAAACATTGTAGACTAGGATCAATAAGATTCAAAATGAGGAAGGAAATTGGTTAAAAGAATAAGACCGAATTGGAGATCATACTGTTAGTGTTTTTCAGAAACATTTAACAGATGACAACTCAGATCATACAGGATCATAGATGAAGTTCTTTCTTTACCTAATCCCAACTGTAATCACTGAACAAGAAATCATAGATTTGGTCAAAATAGTAGACATGGAAGAATTAAAGAAAACTGTATTCAGCCTAGGACATGATAACGCACCAGGTCCAGATGGATATAGTGGAATCTTCTATAGGAAATTTTGGGATTTCATAAAAGAAGATTTGTTACAGGCAGTAAATGAGTTCATTTGTGGTCAGGTCCCAAAATCATTTGCTAGCACCTTGATAACCCTCATTCCAATTATCTAAACCCCTAGGAATATCATTGAATACAAACCGATAAGCCTTATAAATTTCTCAAACAAAATCCTAACTAAGATCTTATCGGATAGGATTAGACCATTGTTGCCTAAATGCATATCCAAAGAATAGTCATCCTTTATTAAAAATATGGAAATATCCAAAAATATTCTAGTAAATGAGCTCAATAGGAAAATTCCTGGTCAAAGTTATCGCTGGCATGACAGAAGGACATTTTCCTTTTGACTACTTAGGAGCAGTAATTTTTAAGGGTGGGAAAAGGAACATTCATTTCCAATATCTGATTGAAACAATCAGTGGAAAGATTCAACATTGGAATAATAAATGGTTCAATCAGGCTGGGAGAATTATATTGATAAAGAATGTAATCTACTCTTTTCCACGACATACTTGGTGTAGAATGGCTCCCACTGCACACACATTAGATAAGATGCAATCTATTTGTGCAAACTTTTTGTGGGGTAAAACTCATGCAGGTCTCATAAAGCATTAGAAATCATGGTCTTCTCTGTGCTACCCAAAGTATGAAAATGACCTTGGTTTTCATGATCTAAGGACCATAATAGAAGTTTCTCTCTCAAACTCTGGTGGAAGGCTTAGAAAAGAGACACTATTTAGTCCAGGTATATCTAGGCTATCTCGAAGACTAATAGATCCTCCGAGGCTTGGCAAAGAGTCTATTCAGTCAAGAAAATAGTAGACAAAAATACTCAGGTCCTAGTAGGCAATGGTTCCTCCAGCTTTTGGATTGCAAACTGGTTAGGTGATGGTGCTCCAATTCAGCTCTGGGAAGATCAACATTCAGTACCATTCCCCTACCTACAAATCCAGGAATTCATACAAGGAAAATATTAACATATAGCAGAGCTGCAAGGTAAATTACCACAAAAAATCATCCACAATCTTTGCTCAATCAGGTACTTAACTGATAACAAGGATGAGATTATATGGAGACCCTCGCAGACTTGGGATTTCACTCTATCTTCAGCCTACCAACTCTTAAGAAATAGGAGAAACCAATCTGCTAGTCTACAAAAGGTATGGAACAACTCAACTCCTCCTAAGTTCTCTATCCTTATCTAGAAATTACTAAATGCTTTCTTTCCTTTTGATGATGTGCTAATCAAAATAGGTATTATTAATGTATCAAATGCGTGCATTGCTAACATGTAAAAAATCTATCTCACTTCTTTAATAGTTGTCCTATGGTTGAGAAACTGTGGGAATATACTTTTACAATCTTAGGCTGCTGAGTTAGGAGCTTTCCACACATTTATGATAGGTTGTCCTAGTTTTGGTCAGTAAATGGAGTCTCTGTAACCAAATTCAGAGTTGAATACATACTAACTGTTGCTACCTGTTGGACCCTTTGGAGGTAAAAAAAACTTCAGCTTTAATGGGTTGGCACACTCTGCTACTTATATGTTATCCCAGATTTAGAAACTTGCTTCGCAAATTCTGAGCTTGCATCCTATGGTCTATAAGGTTGATTGTGAGTATCTTATGAATACTGGTCTCTTACCTACTTTAACCAAGAAACCAAAAAAAAAAACTTCACCTTGTTTCTTGGAGGCCACCTGACACTGGGTTAAAAGTTAACACATATGCTGCATTTAAATAGAATTTCCCTACTAGAATATGCTTTGTTTTTAGAAATTCTACTGCTTCTTGTCTTCTTATGGAAACTAAACAGGTACTGATCGATAATGCACTGGAAGCGGAGTTCAAAGCACTTACAAAAGCAATTCAGGTAAGTTTTCAACTTCAGATGTCACCACTAATTGTTGAAATGGACTTATTGCAGCTTGTGAACATCATGAATGGAAAAATCAAACCACCATGGTCACTGAAGCAAACACTGTGGAGGATATGGAAACGGATTGGAGAGGCTCAAATCACTTTCCAGCATGTCTATAGAGAAGGAGACCTCGTAGTGCATGAATTGGTGGCGTTTCATGGGGATCACATGGATACAATTACCCTGAGACAACAAGAAGGAATTACCAGATCAATCAAGGTGATGAAATGGGTTTACCCTCAATTAGGAGATTTAGGTCGAACACAATTGAAGTATGAAACTCTTGGAAGTAGCTTCAAATGCACCTGGCCTACAACATAAATAACACAGGGGTGGAGTTTGGATTTGCTAGGAATTGTGCATTGGTAAGCTACTTACAAAGATCTGTTTTTGGTTTTGAAGGAGCCTACACTCAAGTTTTACCATCACAGTGCTTGCCTTAGGAATATGTTTCTTGTACAGCCTCATATAGAAAGACTAACTCTTACTATGTTCAAGCTCACATCTTGAACTTTTGTACGCCTGTAGTATTTATGTTTACAAGGTTTGGGAAGCCTATATATATCCCCCATGTTAAGTGGTTTTACTTTTTAAAAAAAAATAATGGAAAACAGCCCTAAAGAATTTGTATCCAAAAATGCGCAACCCTCTAGTACTTATTATGTTTGAGAGGAGCAATTTGATTGAACACTTACATTTTTATAATGGTGTGAATGGAAAGAATATTGGGAGTTGGTATTGGTGGAAGCGTTTAGGAGATGTGATATATATGGGTATAGTTGCTTATTAAAATTTAGATGAAATAGGGTTGTGTGGGGGGGGGGGAGGAATTTAGCTCAAATATTCAGCGTAAAATTTTGGCTCCCGCAATAATTTTTAGGGTAAATGGTGTCGGTAACAATTTGGTTCAAGTATCATTCCAAGCAAAGTGCTTGTGACGTCGCATACATGAGCCATAGTGTAATTTCAAAAAAGTGACATTAAATACTCCTTGTGAATATTTTGGACCCGTTGATGCCCAAATCGGAATAACATGGTTGTGATAATGTGAATTACACAGGGGTATGTCCAATTTTGCATTCCGACATCTCCCACTTTCTTGGAGGGTACTAAGTGCAAAAAGTAAAAAGTTCACCGGTTGCGCTAAAATCAATTCCGATTATCCCAGAAGGGACCTTTTCCTTCCCCGGTCAAACTTATAAACCCCAAGGGTAATAAAGAACTTGCTTGATCCCACAGAGAGTTCCACAAGTTCTTCCGATTAACCTTTGTATACATATAAGTGATCGTATACAATTACTCTAGAAAAGGTAATAGTGTTTTTCCAAAATTGATGATCGGAAGTTTATTATATTTTTAGTCAAAAAATAAATAATATGTAATTCCACATGATTTTATGTGGTGGAAGCCCTTCATAAGGGTATTACTGGAGTACTTATAATAATGATTACACACTACCTCCTCATGCGTGCCTCTTAGACAGTATGCATAATATCCACATCAAACATTTATCCTTATGTTTTGGTGTAGAGTTCAGAAGCATTGGGTACATTTAAGGTAGTTCGGGCCATAAATTTCTGAATAGTGTCGTCAAATACTTCTTATAAAGATTTCAAGCCCTTCTATCGACCCGTTGATGCCCAAATTGGAACAACATGGTGGTGATAGTGTTAATTACATTAGAGTATCTCTAATTTCACATTTTGACTTCTCCCACCTTATATGAGGAACCTGAGTACAAAAAGTAAAAAGTTCACCAGTTGGGACAAAATTGATTCCGATTGAATCAGACGTTAATAAATTTCGAGAATTTTTTTAAAATTTCACTTTATAGTTTCTAATATAATATTAACTATTATGAAAGTGACTTTTAATCATTTTGGTCAAACACAGGGCCATTTGTTATGCTAGAGGGCTTAAATTGTTAGGCCCACATTGAGGTAAGCCACGTCGGGAGTAGTTTGGTCAGTTGTCGGCTAAGCCCGACAGGTGTGTAGCGTTGAATATGTCAAGGTGGAATTCACAATGGTTCAAAATGACATCGTTTCAAAACGTTGATATATGGAGCCCACCTCAGAATCAGTTCAAACATTAACTTTCAAGTTTCCCTCGAATTCCAACTGTCTCCCACTTCTTCATCTCTTCTCTTTCAAAGGTATGGATTTTCAATTCTTCCAACTCCTTCCTTTTTGTAATTTTTCCTTGAGATTGTTTTGTCAATGGTGTGTCAATGTGTTTGTTGGTATGTTTTTGGTTTTCTAGTTGGTATTAATTAGTTATAATGTGAACTTTCCTAATTTGTCAACCTAGGTACTATGTTTTGGTATTTATTGGTATCTTTTTGGATGGTTTTGTATCATTTTTTGTTTTCCAAGCATGATTTATTTCTGTATTTCTCCAATTTTGGCCGTACCAATTAGGATTAAATGCAACATTGGTGCTCTATTGGCCAACCTTCATTTTATGCAATTGTAGTGCGACGTTGCTCATTCATAATCATATTGTTATTTGTTTTGAATGGGATGTCACACATGTGTCAATTTGCCTATCGATCTTAGCGACAGGCACCGACCTTGCATACACGCATTTGCAACATACTGCTTTCTTCTAAATTATAAATGCGAACTTGTTTGTTTGTCGGTTACCATGTGCGGTCTGAACAACTGTTGCATGACGTTGCTCATACATGTCAGCCACACCACTACTTTGGACCAAAATGTATGTGCAATGCATGTACGATGTCGCACTCATCAAGTTTCAAGGATTTTATAGCCTAATCATGTTCTTGTATTATTCATGAGTAATCGTTGGCAAAGCTTCTTCCAATCACCACTTTTTCTAGGTCAGAAACTTATTTTACATATAATTACATATATATATATATATATGAGCTACATTTATTTTATGTGTTTACTTATATATATTCACAATTTATGACATTTCATTATTCATTTTTTCTCTACATTTCACCACACAATGAACCACCACCCCACAACCTCTCACATTCGATCTTGAACCCTATACGATGTGCCTTCATAACCCTAGATTGAGCTGCACCCGGAAGGAGCAAAACTTTGGGACTAACCCCACTTTGGCGTACTAAATGCATGTAATATTTTATTTTCAATTAATATTATTTGTTGTTAATTAACTGCATATATATATATTTATAATAACTATTTTTTGTGATTCAGTTAATCTCGAGGGACATTGTACCGCTCCAACCAAGTTGTAAGACCCCAGTTGTGCTGTGGTGCTACGGAAGAGAGTGGCACATGAACTACTCGGGGGACAGGAAGACCAAGGCCCTATCCCCAAAGGATTTTTTCGAGTTTCTTACTGGCAACCACCTATGCATTGGGGACACCTTGTTCTTGGAGCTCACAGAATGTGGGGGCCTAGTTTCTTCAAGTTCTTCATAATTAGAGCCGATTTATTTTATTACAATTTGTGTTTTGTCGGAACAAAAACATTTCTATTCAAATTTATGTACTAAGTTTGTAAGGATATTTTTATGGTTACTATTTTTTAATAATATAAGTTCCATATTTGAACAATAATTTACTTTATGTGAGATTCGATATGTGTATGATTTTAAAAACACTTTCAGTTGTACCATTCAAAACTATTTTCCACATTTATTTTAAAATCCATTGAAAAATGCTTTTGTAGACCATAGTCAATCATTTTCAAACAATTTTAACCTCTAAAAGTTTTAGAGTGTTACATAACACCGACGTCAGTCGCCCATCACATCACATGTCGGTAAAAATGACCTAAGATGTGAAGTCGGTCATTCTTATAAATCAACATATGTAGGATTGGACGCCATTCGGTAATAACGTTTACTTCATTTTTTAAACCTTTTACTTTGGTTAAAAAATAGGCTAGGTAAAAAATATTTTTTACATTGAAAAAAATGATGTAAAAGAAATTTTTACTTCGGTTATTTGACCTAAGCAAAAATATTTATGTAAAAAAAGTAAAGTAAAAGGTCCAGTTTCTTGTAGTGTTTTCATATTTGTGCTATATGTTATCTGCTGGCTAGTGTATATTTTGTGGAAATAATGTCATGTAAAAATGATGAGAAGTGTTGGTCATAGATTAGGGTTCATTCTAAGCAAAAATGTCATTCTGCATGAAAAAACTATGAATGTCTGACGTCGATCTACACATCGGCCTTTGAGACAACAAAGTCCAGAATGACCGACGTAGCACTCATGCATATGATTTACATTTTTCCGGTTCAGTACTATCGTCTACATATGCTATACTGTGTGTATTTCATTTGGGGACTGCCAATTTATAACATAAATTTTGTTTCCAGTGGATTGGTTGTAATAGGACAAAGAGAGTTATCAATGGAATTTTAGCATTTTGATGAATGAACTTGTCATTTTACTAGTCGCCATGTGAGTGTTAATGTCGTACAACATAGACAATGAAGGTTCAATATCAATTATATTTTAATTTCAAATGAAGGTTATGTATTTTAATAGTTTGTATCATATATTTGTAATATATGTGACAATAGTGTGGGTTCTATCACGTATTTCCATTTCACATTAATTTAACAACAATTGATTATTGTATGACGTTTAACCATTACATGATTCTATGAATATTAAATAACATGTAACAACTAGCGATGCATAATAATTTGTATCATCGAATATAAAATATTATAATATTTTAACAAAATTGATGTCTCTCCAATTAACAAGCGACGTCGCATGATCCCGTACCACGATGACACGTAACTGACATCGCACATACCTGCATTAGTAATATGTGTATGAGATTTATCTGTCAAAATGATGTTATTTTGGTCACAGTTCCATGTCAGCATCAGCACGACATGACTGCCCTATGACACGGAACGCCGGTAGAATGCCTATACGATATCATTCACAATACGACCGTTGTCGGCCTGAACGACGCCACAACAATGGTCTCGTATTATCTAACTTCTTGTAGTTAGTGACGTCGGCCATAATACATACCAATGTCAAGAACGAGGTAAAAGGAGCTTCTTACCTCAGTTCTAAATCGAGGTTAAAAGTAGACTTTTTACTATGTCAATATTTACCTCAGTTTTTTTTGGACTAAAAACTGCTGTAAAAAGTGTTGTTGAATCGAGGTAAAAGGTCTTGTTTCTTGTAATGAACACATAGGGAAATTCATCCCGAACACCATACGATAAAGAGTTACCACTAATCTTAAAATCAACACTCCCTTAACCTCTCTCGATTTTCTTTACTCCAGTATGGGCCCAATCCCACCTTTATTGTAAGTGACATTATTTTCTTTGGCTTTGTACATACTAAATGATACGTACAACAGCCAAATGAAAATGGGGGGCTAAGGACAAAACAAAGGGAGATGGGGGGAGGGGGGAGGGGGAGAACAAATTTGAAAAACAAACACTTTGAGAGAAAAATCCTTGATAAAAAAGAGGAAGCATTGAGGGCTTGTAATCTTGGATTGTCATTAGTGAACCATTCTTCAAGCAAGACATTGGAAAATTCGTCTGAACCTGGGTAAAACTCCTCGGCTCAATATTTTCTTTATTTATTTTGGATTATTGTTAAGCTGGTCTATTTCCTATTTGCAGGTATACAACCTCACATTCCATCAGTAAATTAGTAGTAGAGCAAGATTAAGCTGAAATTTTGGGTTGGTTATGTGTTGTGTCATGTGCACAGTGTTCAACAAATTGTTTCCTTGAAGCTTTGGGTTGTTTTGTGATGGCATCAATCTCAAAAGTTGACATTGAGGAGTTTGATGTGTCAAATCACTTTGGGTTATGTAAAGTGAAGATTTTAGCTAACATCGAGAACATGGTCTCGGGAAGGCCTTAGATGGGTCTGATAGCTTTCAGCGACATGGGATGTAAGGAAGAAGGAGAAGGTGTTGAAAAGATCTTTCAAAACCTTGATATTAGCCTCGGTGATAAGGTGTTGTGGGAGGTGATACAGTGTATGTCGATGGTTGAGACATGTTTGTAGTTAGAGTAACTTTACTTAACAAAGTTGTTGTCTATCCGATAGTTTCCCGAGGCACAATTTTCACATTCAAAATGTTGGAAGAAAAGGATTTGATGGAGTATCGTTATGAGACGTCAAATGCATGTATTTTTTGAAGCATTTAACATCTCTTTTGTAATCTTTTTGTTCTAATATTTCTAGATTAAGGTAGGTTTACATCATAAGGGGTTTAGATGACCATTGTTTGGTTTTCATGTCTAAATCTTCATTTTGTAACCTATGTTTAGTCTAATGGATTTTGGGTCCTTAAGAGCATCTAGATTCCATTTTGTGAACTTAATTTTTCGATTGCTCGTGAGCCCTTTAGAGTAGTGTAGTGAAGGCCAGAAGCTAAAATGTGGTAGAAGATAGAAGGGCCGAAGAAGGAAGATAAAGAAGCGGATGAATTGTGACCCGGAAGTTTTGACCAAGTTCTTAAAATGATCCGATAAAAATTAGCCTACAAGGATGGCATCATTCGATTGTTCTTCTTGAACACTATAAAATTGACTATAAGAGCTCCAAAATCGGAGCAAAGGTTCACCCTTAGCGACGCAAAGACCGGGCTGCCGACCAACCGGCTAGTGAAGAAGACCGGGTGCACGGGCAACGCCTTTAACTATGAGCCCACACAGTGGAAATTTTCCTTGGTGCAGGTCCTCAAGCTGGGAATGCACGGTGCCTAAACTCGCGCGCCCGGGCGCTTGGCCTCGCTAGCACCAACTGGTGGTGCCAAACCGTGCCTCCAATGCGGAGTCCCCTATTCCTACATGTGAATAACAAGCCTTGGTGCGGGTCTCCAGACTAGGAACATGCACCCAGTGCAATGTCTCGCATGCCCCGCTCGGCTGCATCCTTCGCTAATGCCTCACGCCCACGCCTCGTGCAACTATGCCAAGCTCTCGCACCAGCGCCCCTGCCCGCTTCAGCCTGCGCATGTCCGCATGGTCTATTGCGCGGCTAGCACACCTGTAATCCCCTTTGACTTCTTTTTAACCAACTTGGGCTATAAATAGCCCCTCTTCTTCCCCATTAGCCCAAGCCAACTTGGGGCTCCAAAACCTTAGTTTTTCACCCCTTTCTTCCATTTTTTTTCTTCTTGCTTTGTAGATTTGTGTTCTGTGTTATGGGTTTTGATTATCTAGATTGGTTTTGTGCTTGGGAGAAATTAATTGAAGCTTCCAAGCCTATGTATTTAAAACTCTATTTATCCATTTAGTACTTTTGCTATTGTGCATTTATGGATCTTTGATTGTTGGTAGTTGATATCATTAATGGTGTTTGAAGTTTAAGTATATGAATTGCTTGTATGATTGCTTGTTAGGGTTGAAAAAAAGTAGCTATGTTTCCCCTCTTTGATATGGAATCTAAGAGCATGAATTAGAACTTCTAATGGTGTTGATGTGTTGATAATTTCTAGATGAATGTGATAATGTTGAACTCTTTGTCATGTTTGTTAAATGTAGCAAATAGGAGAAGTTATTGAATGTTGCACATTCTTGGCTAATCTAAGTAAATTCATAAATCAGTTCAATGCTTAGACACAGTTTAGTGTTTATAAGTGTTACCAAGCTTGTTAATTCTTCGTGCTCAATGCCATTAATGGGATACTTTGAGCCGTTTCTCGACTAAAGAGGTCATTAGTGAGGTTTGACATGAGATGTCAAATTTACTCTTGCAAACTACTATCTAAGAAGGATAGAAGATTTATCTTCACAACAAGTAGTCAAAGTAATGAATAGGTTGTAGATTCAAGGATAGATAAGAGGTTTAGAAGTGGAAATCAATTTTCCCCCAAGGCTTTGTCTTTTGTAGTTTTTATCACTTTTTCTTAGTTTTTGCATGATTAGCATAGTTACTTGACTTTGAAAGTTAGCTTGTCTTTAATTTCATAACTTAGGACAAAACCAAACCCCCCCTTTTTACTTGCTTATATACATATATATATATATATATATATTTCTAGTCTGGTATCCACCTTATATGTTTAAACCCTTAAGAAAATCCCTCTTCTTCTTGGATGATCCCAATTTTCCACTATCTACTTAATTGTATTTAATAAGCATTTAGGGTGATCACCTCTCAAATTTTAGCACCACTTCTGGGGAAGAGGCGTTTATTTTTATGTGTTTGGACATATTTGGTTTCATATTAGCTAGTTATTTTTATTTTCCACTTCTTTGTGGTTGTTTTTGTTTGGAGTAGGTATTGATTGAGTTATTGGTGAATTTCTGTCAAGAATCCTTGCAATATGATTCTGGAATTTTGAAAAAGGGAAAAAAAGAAGAAATATCTCACCTGAGGGAACTCATGATGAGAAGAGGGGCTCAACAAGCAAGGCTTTGTAGGATATGTCATTCCGACCCTCCTATTGATTCTTGCTATATTGAGAGAGGAGCACTATGAGGAGGAAAGAACAATTGGTTTCCAAAACCAAAGGTATTATGAAGAGTGCTACCAAGAGGTTGGAGATGTTGGTTTTCAATGGCAAGAAGCTCAAGAGTGGTATCCATACCATGATTCTCACAATCCAGAGTGGAGTGGTAATTCAGATTAGTGGTATGAGAATGAGCCGGAAAACCAACAATACAAACTAAATAGTTGGTATTCACCACCTTACACCATACCCCAAAACCAAGTCCAACAAGAAGGTTCAACTTTGACACATAAGAAGATCAGGAATGCAATAGAAAAATTGAGCAACTTGGCCAAGACTAGTGAGGAACCGGACACTCGAATCTCCTCTAGTCTTGAGGCTATGGAGGGGCATGTGAGCAATATATTAGAAGTGGTGACCCGAATGGAAGCTCGTTATTCTGAAGATACACCATCCTAATTTAAACTTGAAGATTCAGTAAGTGAGGTCACCTTGAGAAATGAGTTCGTGTTCGAAGGGGATGAGGAGTTGGTTGTGGAAGCCAAGTTGAGGAAGAGGTGATTATGCTACATTCATTATTCTTTCCACCATCACCCCAAACCCTACTTAGTGAACCAACTCAACCATTTTCAGAAGTATTAAAGGAGATAAGAGAGGAGCCAAAAGACTATCCCAAGCCTCATAACCACCCAACTCCTTTAAAACCAACTCCACCTCCACAAGACTTTCTTATTAAAAGTTTTGTACCCCCACCTATCTAATTTTTGATGCTCATGGTGAAGGGTTTCAAACCTTCACCATATGGATAACATTAGGGTCATGACGACCTTAAAAATACGGAGCTGCTCAGGAGGCAACCCGAGCTTTTAAGTTAGGTTAGTGTTTTTCTTTTCTTGAAAAAACAATCCTCAAGCATGTTCTCAAACCCTTACCCAAAGCCACAAAGATACCACCACAATCCACTACCAAAAACCACCATCAAACCACCATCTAGGAGTACTAATAGTTTTTGCTTTTTGTGGGTGTTGATCAAGACTTGCATAGTTATGGATTTGTAGTGGATGGGTTGATGTTGCATATTTGGCCAAGTTCGAGAACATAGAGGAAAAAACATTCATTGAGAAGTGAGCATTTGCATCACCGCGAAGGACTTTCAAGGTCCTAGTTGTGAGTATTTTTTTCTTTCTCCCTTATTTCTTTATCTTATCCTTTTCATATTGAGGACAATGTGTGTTTCAAGTGTGAGGAGGTTAAGAGAAATATATATCATTGTATTGTATTTTAGTGTGCATATGCTCTACTTTGATATGTTTTGTTCAATAAAAAATGAGAAAAATAGAAAAAGAATTCCCGCTAAGTTGAAAACCCGAGAAGGCAACTTAGGCAAAAGTGGGAGGCCCGGATAGGTTGAAAACCCAAAAGGGAAACCTATGCAAAAATGAGAGGCCAAATGGTGTGGGAAAAGGTGAGGGTCAGCATTAAAAGGAAAAAATGTGTGAAGATAGGATGAAAACCCAAGAGAGCTCCTAGGAAAAATGAGAGAAATTAAAAATTTTTACGTTTCTCTTGATTTGTCTATTCGGTGGCTTTTTGAATAGAGTAAGTTAGCATTTCATTATATGTATACCTCACTTTTGTTATGGTTTGTTGGTTTTTTAGATTATCTTAGGCTTTGGGATGTGATGGCATAAAAGATTCTTATGCCTTGGGCCTCGGGTAATCTAGGAAGACGATGTTGGATGTTTTGGGAAAACTTTGGCATGCTAGTTTACGCCTAGATCTTTGCTTAATCTTTTTTACTTGAGGAAGAGTAAAGGTTTAAGTGTGGGGAGGTACAAAACCGTAGTTTTTCACCCATTTCTTCCATTTTCTTCTTCTTTCTTTATAAATTTGTGTTCTATGTTATAGGTTTTGATTATCCAGGTTAGTTTTGTACTTGGGAGCAATTAATTGAAGCTTTCAAACCCATGTTTTCAGAACTCTATTGGTGCTTTTGCTATTGTGCATTTATGGAGCTTTGAATGTTGGTAGCTGATATCATTAATGGTGTTGGAAGTTTAAGTATATGAATTGCTTGTATGATTGCTTGTTAGGGTTGGGAAAAAGTAGCTAAGTTTCCCCTCTTTTGATATGGAATCCAAGAGCATGAATTAGAACTTCTAATGGTGTTGATGTGTTGATAATTGCTAGATGAATGTGATAGTGGTGAACTCTTTATCATGTTTGTTTAATGTAGCAAATCGGAGAAGTTATTGAATATTGCACATTCTTGGCTAATCTGAGTAATCACATAAATTGGTTCAATACTTCAACACGGTTTAGTGTTTATAAGTGTTACAAAGCTTGTTTATTTTTTGTGCTCAACGCCATTAATAGGATACTTTTAGCCATTTCTCGACTAAAGAAGTCATTAGTGAGGATTGACACAAGAGATGTCGAATTCACTCTTCAAAACTACTATCTAAGAAGGATAGAAGATTTATCTTCATAACAAGTAAACAAAGTAATGAATAGGTTATAGATTCAAGGATAGATAAGAGTTTTGGAAGTGAAAACCAATTTCCCCCCCAAGGCCTTGTCTTTTGTAGTTTTTATCTCTTTTATGTATCTCTATTATATATATATATATATGTCTAGTCTAGTATCCACCTTATATTTTTAAACCCTTAAGAAAATCACTCTTCTTCATGGACCCCCCGATTTGCCATATCTCGATGATTTCAACAAGTTAATTGTCAATTTGGAGAACATTGATGTGAAGTATGAAGATGAGGATTAACCATTAGTTTTGCTTTATTAGTTTCCAAGGTCATACAAGCACATGGTTGACCTCCTTCAACATGGTTTACTCTCGAGGAAGTTGTTGGGGCATTGAAGTCAAAGGAACACAAACGACATATAGAAATGAAAGTGTCCAGCAAAGATAGTTTGGTCATTGCTTAAGGTAGTTCTAACAAGAGAGGCCCTAAGGGAAAGAAGAAGTCACTGTCGAAGTCTCGGAACTAGAATAAATTCATAATCAAGTGTTACAAGTGCCATGAAAAAGGACACCTGAAGAAAAATTGTCCGAATCAAGGAGATGAAGAGACCAAGAGACGAGATAGAGAGGCACCCATTGTTCAAGAAGTTGTTGATGGACTCCAGATGTTCATTCCATATGACACCGAATGAAAGTTGGTTTGAGATCATGAATGCAATAGCAAACTTGAGCAACTTGGCCAAGACTAGTGAAGAACTGGACACTCGAATCTCCTCTAGTCTTGAGGCTATGGAGGGGCATGTGAGAAATATATTGGAAGTGGTGGCCCGAATGGAAGCTCGTTATTCCGAAGAAACACCATCCCAAGTCAAACATGAAGATTTAGTAAGTGAGGTCACCTTGAGAAATGAGTTCGTGTTCGAAGGGGATGAGGAGTTGGTTGTGGAAGACAAAGAAGTTTAGGAAGAGGTGATTGTGCTACATTCTTTTTTTCATTTTTTCATTTTTTCAATATTTTTAATTATAATTTTCAAAATTCTCTTAGAAAAGCTATTTAGCTATATAGAAACAACCAAGAATCATAAGTGTTATCTAATCCTCTCCCCCACACTTAAAGATTACATTGTCCTTAATGCAAATACACAATCAAAGAACATATGTCAAGGGAAGCAAATGGGAGAGCACTTACAATGAAAAATGGACACTAAAATCTACCATTGATGGCACTATCATGGAATGTAATGCAAAAACTACCCTTACCCCAATATACTATCCCTAACCTCTAATCAAGAAATTCCAAAATAACCACTATTATGCACCAAAAATTGAAATAAAGAATTGAATTTCATTGGAGAGTAACCTCTCCGGTTTCCAGTTGTGTGCGTCAAGGATTTGAAGGAAAATGGGTTTTGGTTGTATTTTGGGGGTGGTATAGAAGGAATGGTGATTTGGATTTAGGGAAGTATGTGAGCTTCATGGGTCATGCACGTCTACACGCTCCACGAATTTGGGGTTTGGTTCTCCTCCTTGTCCACCATTTTGAGCATCACAAACCATGTACGTCTACATGGTCCATGAGTTGGACTCCCCATTTGCTAGATTTCCTCGAAAACCACATTCTTCCTACAAAACAAACATGCACACCAAGTGTAATAGTGTCCCAAAACCAAAAGTCAAAAATAGGAAAACATACCAAAACACTAAATATCTACAACACAATTCAATGGGATATCTTTCCTCCTTGACACTTACAATACACATGCTCTTCAAGGAAGAAACATGACATGAAAGAAGAGAGAGATAAACAAAATGATAGACAATCAATACTTCCCAATGCTTTCTTCCCGCCTCAATATCCCCAAATGTACCCCAACATGTAAATCAAGTCAAACCACCACAAATCCACACTAAACAAGTGTCAATCAACATTCACACAAAGAGACAACTAGTGTGCAGTCCTAGATTGTGTAATTGATGGTGTTTTTGTTGTGGAGTGTAGTGGTGTCTAATGGTTTGGGGTATGAATGAGAAGATAAAAGTGAATTATTTTTTCAAAGAAAAACAAACTAATCTTAATTTTTCAATGCTTGGGTTGCCTCCCAAGAAGTTCCATATATTTAAGGTCGTCTGCACGACCATAATGTTATCCATATGGTTCAGGTTTGTACCTCATCACCATAGACAACCAAAAATGGCAAGTTGGGGGAAATAAATCTCCAAGAGGAAGATATAGTAGAGGAGGAGTCAACCTTAGAGGGATTAGGTGGTTTGGAAGCTTACCATATTCAATTGGCTTCTCTATGATTTCCTTTAGGGGTTCCGAAAGTGTGGGAGTTTAATCTATAGGAAGTAGGAGTGAAAATAGGCAATGCTGTGAATTAAATAGAATCACCCCTTTCTCAATTTCTTCTATCTCAACATACCATTCCCCATCCCCTTTTGATTTATCTACAAAAATTTCACATTCAACTAGGGATGGTTCATTTTTGGAATATTGGGTTTCAAGTTGGCTCACCCTTTCCACCAAATTAATCACTTTCCCTTCAACTTTCTCAATGCTTGAGAAGAGTTGAGTTCCCAAATCTCTTATCTCACTAAGCATTTGTGATTGGAGTAAATCATTACTCTTGATCACATTAGCTATAACTTGCAAAATTTCTCCATAATCCAATTTGGGAACCAATCCTAGGGATTGAGTTTGGTGCATTGTATAGTTTGTTGAAAGCCAACTATCTATCCTAAATTTTTGGTTTCCCGATGCATTTCCATACCACGAATTCGAGTTGCCACTAAACCATGAACTGGGAGAATCATGGTATGGGTACCAATCTCGATTAAATATAATTTTGGACGTTTACTAGTATTTTTTGCAAATAAATAATTTTTTTGTATTCTCAGTTATGAGACAGGAACTTCTTCTGATGTATTTATTTCCGAGTGAGGAACTTCTTTTTGGGACTACATTAAATATGACAATAGGGAAAGAAAGTAGTTCCTAAGTCTGAACTCAGTCGGATCGGATGGTAAAATTCATTTGTTTCATTATATACCGGCTTCTCAAAAGCCTTGTAACACCAGTCGAGATTGTAAAAAATACAAGACAAGATGACACTAGATATCAAAAATCTATAGAGTATGCTAAGAAAGAAACAATCTATAGATAGGAATAGAAGTCACCAAAAATCTATTCCACACAATTATGTCATCAAATATCTCACAATTCCCCATTGGGATGCCCAATTGAATAGGAGCGGTAGTACACAAGATACCTATCCAAGCAATTTCTTGCACTGTTGATATCATCTTGTGAATACAGCTTGACAGCCTTTAAAATACTTGAAACAAACAAAATAACAACATAAGAATTGGCATGACAAATGCTGCTATAAAACATTCTCCAAAGAATCATCTTAGTACTCACTTCTTCAATTTCTAGGTAATCCTCACGCACATGTAGGACACACTCCACTACGTAAAGCATTACATAATAGTTTTATTCCTATGTATTTGATTGTTTCTTGTATTAAATAATAAAAGTTGTATTAACATATATTTACATTAAGTGATGTGGAAATAAAATTTCTTGATATGAAAAGAGAATCACACCTTGATTTGTATTACTCCAAATTCTTATTACCATGCTTCCCCAAACCTTCAAAAGAGTCAACCAATATCTTAACGAATGATTCTGGTGGTTGTTTGTGCGGAAGATCCATCCAGTAAACTTGTTTCTTGTCAGGGACAGTAAATATTAATCTACAATGGTCTCTACAACATAGGAGAGAAATATTATCAATGTATTCATTGATTAGCTTAAATGAAGAGAGTGTGTATGAGCCACCTTTCAATATACGGTGAAACAAATATTTTTTTTGTCCTTCCTTCCAATATTTTTGCGAATGTAGTCAACCCTCTCCTGAACAGTACATATGATTTCTTGAGTAAACACCGGGTACAAATACTCTATCCAACTGATGTGTCCATTTTATATGCATTATTTAGTAGTATTTAGGATCACTTTTGTTATATTTTTGGTGTGAGATTGCTAGATTTACGTAGGTTTACATAATAAGGGGTTTAGATGACCATTTTCGGTTTTTATATCTAAATCCTTCATTTTTGTAACCTATGTTGAATCTAAGGGATTTTTGTCCTCATGAGCATCTAGATTCCTTTTTGTGAGCTTAATTTGTAGATTGCTCATGAGCATTTAGAAGTGGTTTAGTGAAGGCCATTTGAAAGGATGGTAGAAGATTGAAGGCCACTCACAAAGTGGTAGAAGATAAAGTGAAGAAAGGAGAGCAAAGCAACGGGTGAAGGATGGTCCAGGGTTTTCAGAATTTTCCGAGAAGAATCAGCCTTCAAGAGTTGTACCATTGGATTCCTCTTCTCGAGCACTATGAAATCGACTAAAAGAACTCCCAAAACGGATCAACGGTTCACCCGGAGGAAGCAAAACAAAACAGGGCTGGATTTTACTGATTTGGTCTCGAGTCGCGATGATTGGTCGCGAGTCGCGACATCAGCCCTGCAGCAGCGTTTTTTCTCCCCTTTTCTTCCACTATAAATACCTCTTCACCCCTTTTTCTCCATAGCTCTAAGCCCGACTTGGGGGCTCCAAAACCCTAGTTTTTCACCATTTTCTTCCATTTCTTCTTCTTCCTTTGTAGATTTTTGTTCTATGTTATGGGTTTTGATTATCTAGCTTAGTTTTGTACTTGGGAGCAAAGGATTTAAGCTTCCATTTCTATGTAGTAAGAACCATTTTTATCTATCTATTTGGTGCTTTTGCTATTATGCATTTATGGGTATTGAATGTGTTTGTTGATATCATTAATGTTGTTGAAAGCTTGAGCATATGAAATACTTGTATGAATTGCTTGCTAGGGTTTGGGGGATTTGGGTTAATTTCCCGTTTTTCTTGTTAGGAATCTATGAGTATACTTTAGAGCTTTTGATTGTGTTGATGGATTGATGATTGCTAGATGAATGTGATGATGCCGAACTCTTCGTCATGTTTGTTTTAGGTAGCAAACAAGAGAGGTCTATGAGCGTCGATCGTTCTTGACTAATCTTGTGTAAATGTATGAATTGGTTAAATGCTTAGGCACGGTGTAGTGTTCATAATTGTTGCTAAGCTTGTTGATTCTCCGTGCTAAATGCCATCAATGGGATACTCTTAGCAATAAGGGAGTCATTGGTGAGGTTTGACAAGAGATGTCGAATTCACTCTTGCAAACTACTACCTAAGAAGGATAGAAGATTTATTTTCACAACAAGTAGTTGAAGTAGTGAATAGATTGTTTTACTCATCCTTGAAGCATTTGTTATTTAGCATTTGTGTATTCTTGATGGTGTGTTTCACTTCATTTATGCCATGAGTTGTTTGAGAATAGGAAGTGTTTGTATGATTGAATTGGTTAGGTGTTAGGAACGTGACGAATTCCGTAGCTCCTTTGCATGAAAATCTATGAGTATGAACTTAGAACTTCTTGTGCATAACGTGTTGTGATTCTTGCTAGATGGGTATGTTAATGTTAAGTCATGTAATGAATGTGATAGAATGAGTGAATGGTTCAATGATCTACATTAGGTTTGGAAATGGATATCCCTTGCCCCCAAGGTTTATTTTTATCTTTATAGTTTTAAACCCCTTTTTCTTAGTTTTGTTTGATGATTAGCATAGTCACTTGACTTTGCTAGTTATCTTGTCTTTTAATTTTCATAACTTAGGACAACCAACCAACCAAACTCCCCTTTTTTAAATGTTTTTATATGTATGTATATATGTCTACTCCTAGCCTAATATCAACCTTTTGTGCCTAAACGCTTAGGAAGATCCCTCTTCTTCGTGGACGATCCCGACTTGCTGCTATCTACTTAGTTGTAGATAGTAATCCTTTAGGGCTTATAAAAATTAACTTTGAGAGGTACGGCGACGGCCTCCCACCAACGTTAGTCCTTTTCATTATCAAAATAATACATGTACCTTTGAAACAAAAATTGTATTTCATCACAACAAAAAGTGGAGAAAATATTTTTAAAATTGCATGTATGAAAATTCAATATAATTACAGTACGTACAAGGACATTATCGTCTAGTTCACTTGGTCACACCTCCAATGGTCTTCGAAGTCAGTCCATGATGCAATTATTTCTCGCTTTTGACTGAACACACACTCATTACCCGAGATTAGGCAAGTTGAGTTCTATTTGTGTTTAACCATGAAATCATACAAGACCCTCATGAAATGTGGTGAGTCTTTCATTACTTGTGCCCAGGTTATAAGGGGTTTTCCAATCCTCGGCACCTCAATGATAGGCTTTGATTTTTTTTCTTTGTTTTCTCCTTCAATTAACAATCGTTGATCGGTTCTGCGTAAATAAGGCGATGGGGCCATAGAAGAAACATTCCCTATGTGGATCCCACTCTTTTGTACTCGCTATTGGGAATTGGTAAAAGGGCTTTCAGGACCTTCGGGTTCTCCATTGAAACTCTACAAATCTCATTAGCAATTGGGACAACATAATGATGTCGCATCGATTCATGTAGAATTCCATCGGCAACATGAAATGGACCACCCTTTTCACCTCGATCAATATATAGCTCAGACAAATTCGACGTATAGATTGTGAGGGAGAATAGAAGTAAAATAAAATAAATATGTAGCCGTATTCATTGAAAATGAAATCATTTTATTTAACTAACCATGTTTTTGGTTGACACAATTCCTTTGACAATGTCACTTTCCTCGTGCGTTGCCGGATCAAGAATCGGTTGGTGCTTCATCTCAACTTCTCCCAAAAAATGTTGTGATTAGCTCGATTGTGGCATCCACCGAGTGTCAAATCAACCAAATTCTCAGGTATCGGGAGCTCTGTGTGCTCGACCAACTTCTGAATCAACAGTTATTGCTGCTCTATCCGCTTGTCTCTATATAGTGCTTCATGTTGCAACACGTGGAGTCTCAACAGTTTGGCGCAAATGTATGATCGAACTATCCCAAATGCCTCTCTTTGTGACATAAATGATCCCACCCCTCTTGCATGTCCCAGGTGGTCGGGTTTACCCGTATCCTCGTGAAGGATATCATGCTTACCCGTAGGGATGAATCGACCCTCTAAGTGGTCTTTCTTTAACGTTTCCTACACATGTAATATAATGTCATGAGTATTAAAAGAAGGGAAAAATTAGCAGCATTATAATTAGAATTAATATGAAGTCTTACCACCCATTCAACAACTTCAATAATGAGAGGTTTATCGTACCCACCCTTTTTGTTTTTCCGGCTCTTCAAGAAGAGATCACGCCTATTGATCTCTTCCACATCTATCAGTTTAACGGATGCCCTTTCTTCTTCCTCACTCATCCCCCCATCAATTGCAGTCTTCACATCCATTTCAAAACATTCTTTAACTAGTTCGAGGGCCGCTAATCCATATCCACCTTGGCTCTTCCGATATGGTGTTTTGTTTTTCTTAGCATTAATTTTTTTTCTTCCCTCGTACCCTATTTTGAGATATGACAATCATTGTTAAAATTGAAATGAATGAAATATGTAGATGCATATTTTTTAAAAAATTACTTACATTTTCTACATTTTCCAATGTTCTTCTCTTTTGAATTTCCCAACTATCCAGTTGAATATGTGTATAGGTCAACAATAGACAATCAGCCTTTTCACTAGAGAATATGTAATCTCTAGACAAACGGTTAATCTTCTCTCTCTGAACAGTTCCAACGGTTACCTCCCACTCTTTCCCGGTGAACTACCGCATCCCCGCCCGCCGTATGGCGGCGCTACCGCCCCCTGGTGGTGGGGCTTCAACCCAACCTACACAGCTAATATCCCCCAATCTCGATCGATCGTATAGAGATGTTCTAAACCCCAAACAAAATAAACCACTAAAGTCTAGAAATCTCATCCTCAACCCGATTACCGAATACAAAGGCGAGATTGCGGTCCTCCTGGATGACTCGGACATAGATGTTTTATCTGAACCATGGAGCAAGCATTTGGTCGGGAAATTTCAAGGAGGTCGCCTGGCGCTTAACTTCATCCGGCACCAATTCAAGCGCATCGGTTTCATTGGGGAAGCCATAATCACAGCTCTGGATAGGAATCATATCTTCATCAAATTTGAGCTTGATGAGGATATACAGAGATGCTGGATTAAAGGTAACTGGAACATAGGAGGTTCTACAATGAAGGTATTAAAATGGAAAAAATCTTTTGATGTCAATGAAGAACCCCCTTTTGTTCCTATCTGGTTATCTATAGAATCCCCTCCTGCCTACTGTTTGGACTATGATTATATCCCGCTGATAGCAAGTAGGTTAGGAAACTTGATCTTTGCTGATCCTCCAACCCTGAACCATACCAGACTATCAACAATTAGGATCTGTGTAGAAATGGACCTCACTGGACCTTTTCCTGATAGAATCAGGCTGGGTTCAAAAACTGATAGCAGATGGTACACTGTGTCTTATGAGGATCATCCTTTCTATTGTACTAAATGCTCCAAAATAGGTCACAGATATGGTGAGTGTGATAAGCCTAAGCAATCTAAAGCCCAAGCTCATCCAAAACAGGCTTCAGCTCTACCATCACATCATATTCATAATCAAGCACCTCTCTTGGGTACCTCACAGTCTTATAATACCAAAGAGGATACCAAATCCTATACTCTGGCCCCGAAGACCATCCCCAAAACTGGTGAAAACCCTTTAGCTACCTCACCTTCTGTCACTCTTACTGCAAAACAGATTGGCAAGTTGCCAATCATTCAGGAGGAAGTGGCCAGTGCCCAAGATGCCCCAGAAATGATAGAAATAATTGATGTGGTGGACACCCCTCTGGAAGATCAACAAATTGTCACACTGGCTAAGAAGATTCCTGATCTGGTCACCCCGTACAATATCCCATCCTCAATGCTGTGGATGCCAGTGAAAAGCAAGACAAACAGAAATCACTCGAATTGGACATCTACTGATGATCTTATGCACTCCTTCACACAGACTAAGACTCCTGCTTCCCTTGATTTTAATCGAACTATTGTCTCTCAACAATTTAAAGAATTCCAACTGACTCTCTCCTCTAAATTCTCAAAACTTCAGGAGGCCATGGATTTGCAAGAAATACAAGAAGTGCAGACATTACAAGAGGATAAGGAGGTTTCTCCTGATGAGCAACAACAAGATCCTGTAGCTCCTGGGGCCGAGCATGACTTAGTATCACAACCACAACAACAAGCCACTGATGGAACTCAGGACCAAGATATGGAAACCCCAATCACAACCACTGATCTACCTCTACCAAAGTAGGACAAGCAAGGTGATTAAGCTACCAACTCCCAGCACAAACAGAAAAAAACTAGAGGGGGATTCTGACATATCAGCCACCATATTACATGATACCTCATCAGGTATACTCTCATCACCTACAGATCCTAGTCCCACTGATCACCTGAAATCACATGATCCTAGGCATGATCCTGGGAAGCTTGCTATTATGCATGACAATATTAGAACCTTTTTCCAAGAACCTAATATTGTTTCCACTTCAATATCCTCTCGTGCCAAAACCAGATCCCAAGATAAAAAATGAATATTAAGCTTTTAACTTGGAATGCTAGGGGAATACAGAAATCATTATTGAGGCTTAAATCAATTGTCAGAATCCATAGTATCTCAATACTGGTCATAGTAGAAACTAAACAGCAAATTGGAAAACTAGGTCACTTCAAAAATGAGCTAGGTTTTCAATGTGCTTTTTCCTCCCTGGACTCAAGGACCTGGATAATGTTCAAAGATGACTTTACTGCCTCTATGATCCAAGTCCATGAGCAATTCTCTTTGATATCTGTATCTCATGTTATCCATGATATTGAATTTCATCTGTATGCTATTTATGGATTCCATGATAGAATAGAGAGGTCAAAAATGTTCAATGATATTGAAAACAGCTTAACTAGGACCTCTCTTCCATGTCTACTTACTGGGGATTTTAATGTCATCAGGTATATTAGTGAATATAGAGGTAAATCATCTCCTGATATAAACTGCATAAATGATTTTGATGCTTTTCTTAATTCTAATAACCTGAATGACATTACAACAATGGGTAATCTGTTTACATGGACTAATGGTAGGAAGTTGGAACATAAGGTAGCTAAAAGATTGGATAGATCTATTGCAAACTCAGCCTGGTTTACCAAATTCCCAAACTCCTCCATTCAGATTTTAGGTAGGCTTCCTTCTGACCATTCCCCACTAGTCTTAGATGCCAATATTTCTGAGAAATCATACCCAAAAGAATTTAAATTTCAAAATATGTGGACACTAGACCCAACATTTTTACCTGAGGTGGAAAATAACTGGAGGATTCCCATCGATTCTCAGGGTATGCTAGGTTTCTCACTTAAACTATCTAGACTTAAAGGGCACCTAAAGAACTGGAATAAACAACACTTTGGAAATATTTTTGATAAGATCAAATCAATGGAATCAGATATAATGGATTTGGAAAAGAAATATGACATATCTGCTGATCCATCTCTGATTTTCTTTGTTTATCACAAATTAATGCTGAACTATCAAAAGTTCTGCAGAAGGAGCAATGTTTCTGGAAACAAAAAGCTAGGAACAATTGGTTAGAAAATGGTGACAAAAACACCAAATTTTTCCATCACTCAGTCAGAGATAAATATGCTAGATTTAGGATCAATAAAATAAAAATTGATAACAGCCAGTGGTGTAATGATCAGGATAGTATTGGTGTGGCTGCTGTGTCTTTTTACAAAAACCTTCTCTCTGATGACAACTTTGATCTCTCTGGCCAAGATCACCTCCACTCTCTGAGATATATCCCATCCCCCATTACAGAGGAAGATAATATTTCACTACTCAAACTGGTGGAAATGGATGAATTAAAGAAGGCAGTTTTTGATTTAGGAGAACATAGTGCACCTGGTCCAGATGGATTTAATGGAAAATTTTATAGGAATTGCTGGGACATTATAAAAACTGACTTACTAGCTGCAGTTAAGGATTTTCAGTGTGGGGTTCCTGTGCCAAAATCTTTTTCAAGCACACTGATTGCTCTCATTCCCAAAGTTCAGACCCCTACATCTTTCTCTGAATATAGGCCCATAAGCCTCTCTAATTTTTCTAACAAAATCTTGTCGAAAATACTGAGTGAGAGACTAAAGCTGCTGAGTCATAAATGTATATCAGAGGAGCAGTCTGCATTCATAGAGGGAAGAGAAATATCAGATAACATTTTGATAATGCAGGAGCTGGTTAGGCTTTTAGATAAACAGGGACAGAGCTTAAATGCTATATTCAAACTTGATATGTCTAAAGCTTTTGACAGAGTATCATGGCCTATGTTAAACTCTCTCCTATTGAAATATGGTTTTCATGGACACATTGTCTCACTGATACTTAGAAATATTCAAGCTGCCTGGTTTTCTGTCTTAATCAATGGAGTTCCATATGGATTTTTTAAGGCTACAAGGGGGCTCAAACAGGGGGACCCCCTTTCCCCTATTCTGTTTAACTTCATTACTGAGCTTCTAAATAGGGGGCTAAAAAACATGTTTCACTTAGGTTTCATTGACAGATTTGTAGTTCCCCGGGGTTCTTTGGAGATCTCTCATTTGTCTTATGCAGATGACACTGTCATCTTCATTAAGGCAACTAAGAAGTCCCTAAAAAACCTAGTTCAATTCTTAAAGCACTATCAACTTGCCTCTGGTCAGTTAGTCAATTTTACTAAGAGTGCTTTTTATGTGGGAAATAAAACTAGTGTTGCAAGAACCGGGATGATTAGAAGCATTACTCTCATGTCACAAGGTTTCTTTCCTTTCACTTATTTAGGAGTAACTATTTTCAAAGGGAGAAAGCTTAATGCTTACTTTCAGCCTCTCATTGAAAAACTAAGTGCCAGAATTCTGAAATGGAACAACAAGTGGTTGAATATGGCTGGTAGGATTATTTTAGTGAAACATGTTATTGCCTCTATCCCTCAGCATGTTTGGTGTGTCATTTCCCCTACCAAACACATGATTGAAATGATGGAAAAAATGTGCAGTAACTTTATTTGGGGGAATTCAGACCAAGGGGAAAAAAGATATTGGAAAGCTTGGCCAGATTTATGTTATCCTTTATCCCAAAATGGATTTGGATTTAGATGCTTTCATACTGTAATTGATAGTTTTTCTCTAAAGCTCTACTGGAAACTTCAGATTGGATCCACTTTATGGACAAGATTCATTTGGTCCTTACCACCCTCAGCTAGACAATCAGACTCTCGGAAAAGAGTCAAAGCTATAACTAGTATAGCTGAGAACCTTTCTAGAATACAAGTGGGAAAAGGTACCTCCAATTTTTGGAACAGCAACTGGAGAGGGTCAGGGTTCCTCTCAGAACAGTGGGAGGCAGACTCTGATATCCCATTCCCTACACTCACAATTGCTCAGTTTCAGGAGAACAAGAACCTCTTCATGCCTCAGCTAATGGATGGCTTTAATCTAGAGTTGCTTCACTCCTTGTCAGCACCTTTTCCTCTTTTTGACAGGGAAGATCATATGGTTTGGACTCCATCCTCTACAGGTAAGTTCACAATATCATCAGCTTTCAAATCAATTTCAAATAAACGTTCAGAGATTAGATCAATGAAACAGATTTGGAATCCTTTGGTTCCTCCTAAGATATCTGTTTTTGTTTGGAAATTGGTTAATTACTATCTGCCATTTGATGAAAAACTTAGGAAGATGGGCATTCATGTTGTTTCTAAATGCATCTGCTGTCAAAATGAAGATTCACTAACTCACTACTTCTTACACTGCCAACTAGCATCTGAACTCTGGAAATGGCTCTTCACAATCTTAGAAATCCCCTATAGATATTTTGACCATATCTTTCATGCATTATCATGGTTCTGGACAATCTCAAAATTTTCAAAATCAAAGAACAGTGCATGTCATATTATGCCAAACTTACTAATCTGGTTTCTATGGAAGGATAGATGCAGTTTTCTCTATGATTCTAAACCAATTGTGCTAATGTCCACAATCCTACAGATTAAGAACATGGCTGTGTCTATATTCTCCCTAAATCCTATCACTCAACATCCTGATTGCTCTCATTTAAAAGCCATAGGAATTTTCACTAGCTCTAAAGTTCCTAAACCAAGGATGATCAAATCTTACAAATGGAACCCTCCAGATATTGGCTACAAAATGAACTCAGATGCACACTGCCCTCAGCTAAATTTTGCTGCAGGAGGAACTATTATCAGAGACACATCAGGCAAGATTCTCTTTATGGGAATGGAGAAAATGGAACAGATATATGATCCCTTAACTGCTGAGCTAAGGGCCTCCCTCACTTGGATCCAAACATGTATTTCACTTAACTTGTTTCCCTTGATTGTAGAAATGGACTCTTTGCAGGGTGTCCAGATTTTAAATGGTTCAAATCAGGTGCCTTGGAATATCCAGAGACTCATTTGGCAGATTAAGGAACTCACTGCAGCTAGACACATCTCTTTTACTCATGCGTACAGGGAGCAGAATCAGGTGGCTCATCTATTGGCCTCCCTGGCAAGAAGCTTACTGGATCATAATGAATTTAGGGGCCAGATCTCAGTACAGGATGCTCCTATTCCTCTAAAACAAGCAATAGCAGGAGACAATCTTAATCTTCCCACAATCAGAATCCATCATCCTCCATGATTATTGCAATCACAGCTTGAGCAGCATCTACAGGGTCCTCATCTCACTGGTACACTTATCTCATATTCGGTTTTGATCACTGCATAAGTCTTTTTTGATCAGTACATATGACTAGAATAGCTTACCATTCTTTTGCTTATATGGTTAGTGGTTTGTGTGTTCCTGGTTTAAGGCTGATATGCATTGGATGCTAAGTTGAGTTTCGTACTTACGATTCACTAAACTGCATCCTTTCCCATATCACCTTAAAACGGGAACAACCACCCTAACTACTAATTTGCGAGGAGAGCCGTGTGTGGCACTCATCACTGTTACTTTTGGAAGCAAGTTATTTCGCTTTGGTCATGCTTGTATTGAACTGAGCTATGCTCCCTCTTCGTGCTCGTTTTTCTTTTTCGGGTCTGGGTAGCCCATAAACAACCCTCCATCCTTACTATAAGGGGTGGTTTAACAATAAAAAAAAATGTAATCTCTAGACAAGTTGTACTTCTTTTCTCTGCAACTTTTTGACATCATAGCCATAGCTTTCTTCTTCAAATCATCCAAATCTGGATAATCGATCTGGAAGGGCCTCTACAATAATCATATAGAATCATGATCAATTACACCAGCATCAATTCATTTTAACTCTAGATGAATGGAAAATGGTAAAAGCTTAATGAAAGAAAGAAATTATACTAGTTACCTTGCATTTCGTCCAAAGGACCTCTTTGTATTCTTTAGTGACCTCGTGCCAATTATCGTACGTGATGTCCACATGTGTCCTACCCACTTTCCCCACCCAACTCGACCACTTGGCATGCTCATTGGACAAACACTGTCTGAATCTGTTGAATACTAAAAAAGTTGACTCCTTCCTTGCAATTTTCCATTCTAAAGTTTTACAATGTGTTCTAGCTATGCAACTTTCTCCGAACTATCTTCTTCATCATCTTTATTTCCAATTGCATCGCAATGTCCTTCGAGTTTGGTTCATCTCAATTCCTTTTCCATGACATTAAAGTACCTGTGGAACTTTGATTAATACTAACCCTAACCAAAATCCAATAACTATTCGTAAATGGAAAATTTCACTACTATAATTGTATACAATAGCAAAATCTTCAAAAAAAACCTATGGGGTTTTAATAAATTAAGACCCTAACCAAAATCCAAGGTCATTACATAAATAGATTTATAAAAAGATCATAATTGAAAGCCATAACAAACATATATGTTAAGAAGAACTTTATTAATATACTATGCATATGAGAACACACCAATAATTAAACATTTATCTTTTGAAAAATAGGTGGTGACTATATGTTCTAGTGATCTATTTTTTCAATAATAGTCACCATGTCAAAATCCTAACCAAAATCCAAGCTCTATAGTGGCTATCCTTAAGAGAATGTGATATGCCAATGGAGAAGTTTAAGGTTTTGGAAGATGGTGTTAAGTAGTTGAGATTTGTAGAGAGATTTGTGATTGGTTTTAGGGAAGAAGGTCTTGGAAGGATTTTGATGGAGAAATTGGGAGGGAACCCCTGCCTTTGACAAATGGGTATTAATTACCCATTTGAAAACCACTTTAATGCTCTGTTTTTTTTAAGGCCCGTAATTCAGTTTCGAACTCGGAATAGTGCTCAGCCGAAAGATGTTCCGAGTGAGGAACTTCATCTTTTCCTACGCAAAACATGATAGAAATGATTACAAACTCTTAACACTCTTAGATATATATAAAAAATGAGCAGCGAGTTCTCATAACAATCCTTAATACCCTAATTCAAGAATTTTCCCCCAAATCCTCAATTACTTTCATCATATTCATGACCTTGTAACCTCTATACAATGGAACCTAGGTATTGTGGCGCTAAAGCCGGTGGTGGTTATGGCAATTCTTCAACCAGTAATCATCAGGAAAGACAAGAGCTCCCCGATGGTTTTGCTCGATTCTACAATGGTGCTACCAAACAAAGGTTTGTAGCATTCAACCGTAATTAAATGTAGTAATCCAAAGGTTATACGTCCATCCAATGTAGTGACACTAGGTTTAGGGAATTTGGTTGAAAATTTGAAGCCTTCTGGTTTTTACAAATTGGTCTTGTTAAATGAGCCCGTCCATTATGATGAAGTCTTACAGTTTTATGCTAATTTAGGATAGGGTAGTAATAATAAGGACCAAACCATTGTCAACAGTGTAAGAATAACCATTAAAAAGTTCTCAATCAATGAAGACCTAGGTTACGAGTATACAAACTCAATTAAGTTGAACCCTGTTGATGAAGGTGAACTGATTGAAATTGTCCATCAACTACACTGGCTTAGGGTTACTGAGCTTAACCCATTGTACCTAGTTGAGATGGATAATAAGTATTTCAATGGGTTGAGAGTGGGACCGGGGCAAGCAGAGAGCTTTGACGTTCGGGAGTTGTCCATTGAGAATAGGTTAATCTATGAGTGGATATGCCAGAATGTTTTACCATAGGGGGGATCATTCATGCAAGCTATTTTATTACGTGATGGAGGGTGTGAGTCTTAACCCGGGCTACACTATTTTGATGTATATGTTGAATGCCACGGGGGGTAAGAAGAAAGATCTTCTATATAGTGGATTAAGTACTGCATTGTTCAAGAAGTGGAAGGTTATCCCCATCAACAAGCCAATGTGTTTGGAGTACTATGATGAGGCTTGGTTCAAACACAAGCGTTTGTGCTTGAACTCTCATTGTTAATATGTCCAGCAGAAAATGCCTGGGTCAAATGCTAGGGCAGCGAATAGAGCTAGAGAAATAGCTAGGGCTGAGTCATCTTCGTGTCATGAGTATTTAAACTTTTTAAATTTCTAGTGCATCCCCTTATTAAACTATACTTTTCTAACCCTATTCTATATATTACTTATATTTTTTCGGCAACCAAAGTTCAAAGATAAGTACCTTCAATAGGTACATGAATTGCCTTAAAACCGATGTTAGTGCTGCTAATGCTTTTTTAATAAAAACACCCGCAGGTGGGGGAGATATGTATTAGGTTCCCCAAGCCTTTGCGCAAGATCAACAGTAGATACATTGAGTGAAACAAGTTCATCATGCAGTGAGACAACATGGTTGCCACCAAAAGTCCTAAAACTATCTATATCTGAGGATATATGAACATATTCCGTAAGGGAATCGAGATCTAAATTAAAGTTGCGATCCAAAAGAGAGAATCTCCACCACTTGTGTTAATTCTCTCCTTTGGCCAGGCAACTCCAATGTCCATGAAGTCTAGAACTAAACAATGAAGTCCAGAATTACACTGAAATTCTGTCAATCGAAGATTAGATTAGTTGATTTATACTGCACAGCCAAAAATGAGTATTTCCAGCAGCATGAGGAGGCCTATGATGTGTTAGAGTAAAGGCTGAGACCCCAGATCAATATCAGAGCAGCAAGTATTTCAAATCATCGTAACATCTGTCCATAAGGAAGTTAGACTGAGAGAGAGGTTGCAGCGGAAGACCTGTAGAAAACCAGCAACCATCAGCAGTATCTATTCAAACCATCATAAGTTTTGAAAACCCGAATGTGTGGTGTAAGTTCTTTGTCCAAATTAATAAGGCCTTTAATGTGCACAGGGATATTAGATAGATGCAGGCCTTGATTATGGTTAAGATGGTGCTTGCCTACCACATTCGCCACACTATTACACTCCCTAAAAACATGTTTAAGTTCAGCTCTACCAAGCAGGGATTTCACTTTGAAAACCATGTCAAAAATTTTCCAATGAGCAGAATATGGATCATTGATCATACTAACCGCAAGTTTAGAATTAGATTCAATTATGAAGGTATGATCGAGATGAGGGAAAATGTGACAAGCATACAAAATGGCTTCAATTTCAGCATGTAGAGGGGTCTCAGCAGAGGAGACTGCAGAGCTGATCAGAATAGGACTACCAGAGGGATTCCTAGCAATCAGGCCAACAGAAGCTTTGTTAAGGGTCCAGGATGCATCCACATTAATTTTTGTGAAGCCATACTTGGGCCTTTCTCACAGAATCGTCAATATATTTGGCTTAGGGAGAGGTCTAAGCAAAGGAGATAGATGCCTAAAGGATGCTGGGATAGTTGCGGAGGAAAGCAATTTGGGGGGGCATACATGCAATGTTAATTTAATCAGTTCCTGAACCTCCTTACAAATTAGATTAACAGAAAAAGGTTTATTATCAAATAAAAATCTATTCCTAGCTTTCCAGAGAGACCAACACACTAGAGAAGGCAGAATTCCACAGTAGATTTTCTGAAACTTAGGGAGATCAGTGCAATTCCAAAAAATCTATGAGGAATTGAATGCTGAGCATTAAGGTTAAACTGGAGCACAGAGGTCAGATTTGACCAGACAGCATGAGCCAAGTGACATGAAATGAAAAAATGCTGGATCGAGTCCGAATGACAACAAACAGGGCATTTCGAAGCTAAACTGAATCCACAAGTAATCAGCACATCATCGAAAGGGAGAAAAGAATGCAACAGTTTCCATGTAAAAATAGTGATCTTTTTTTTGCAATGGAATTTTCCATAAAGATTTACTTGCAGGGAAATTACCTGATGATAAAGTTAGGGCCATATAGGCTGACTTGAAAGAGAAATTACCAGAGAGTTCAGGTTTCCAAACCAATCTATCATCTCTATCTAATGTCAATTGAGCACCCTGTAGAAAAGAAAGCGTATCATGTTCCAGAAAAGGCGAGATCAGATCTAAAATAGGGTTTCTGTTACTGATGAAATCAGCCACAGAGATGTCAGTCAATACAGAGATAATACTATCTGGAACATAGTTAAGAAGAGGTCCATTTGGGCACCAGTTAGCAGATAAAAAATTACAACTGCCTTTGCCATTGATAATAATCGAATTATTATCCATGGCAAACAAATTTATAGCACAAATTCTTTTCCATGTCACTGATTTCCTATGGGATGGTGGGAGTGCCCATAACAATTTAGCCCACAAGGAGGTACCTAGTTGGCTCTTCCACCATAGTTTAACTGAACAGGAGTCTATAATAGCTTTGATTGATCTGAAACCTAAACCATTCAAATGTGTAGGTTTAGCAATTTCTGCCCATCTTTTCCAAACCCTATTATTTTTATCCTCAAATCTTCCCCAGAAAATGTGAGAAATTTTTTTCTCAAATAATTTTGTTATACCTTTAGGGGGATTTGTGACAGACCAAATATGTTGAGGAATAGAGTACAAACAAGACAAGGAATAGTGCTGCTAATGCAGAGCTATGGCAGCCGAAGCAAACCACGACAAGTTCATCAAATCCACCGGTCTCCATATTGAGCTTATTGACTAAGAGGTTAAGCTAAAATTCAAGTTCAATTACTCTGAGGAAGATGAGACCAAAGCTGAGAACGGCGGGGACGGAGGTGCGGATGATGAGAAGACCAACTCCAAGATCAAAGAAATTTTAGGTTAATAATCTAGGACATTTCAAAGACATTGTTAATGAGTTTTGTTTACATTCACTAAACTTGTATTATTAATGGTTTTTGGTGAATTCTATAACTGATGGTGACACTTTAGATTATGGTTTTTTTAAGGAATAATTCCATGGATATATGTATTCTTTGTGTCTTCCTGAGGAAGAGTTGAACAAAGGATTTCAGTAAATTTACCTTAGTTCAAGATATAGTCCAGACATTGGAACACTTTCTTTTATGTGTGACAAAATTCCCATAAGAGATTCAGACCTCGAAACAATATATCAGATTATACTTTACGAGCTCGGAACTTGCTTGACTCCTATATAAGAAATCACTCTGATGTATTTTCGGGAACAAACTTGTTCTTGTTTCAAAATTTGTTTTTTTGTTGCTAATTAAGTAAAAAAATGTTTATGAGCTCGGAACATGCTTGACTCCTATATAAGAAATCACAAAATAGTCTGTTACAAGCTCGGAACTCTAGTTTCGAGCTCTGATGTATTTTCCAGAACAAACTTGCTTTTGTTTCAAAATTTGTGTTTTTTTTCCTAATTTTGTCAAAAAATATTTACGAGCTCGGAACTTGCTCGACTCCTACATGAGAAATCACGAAATAGTCTCTTACAAGCTTAGAACTCCAGTTTTGAGCTCTAAAGCATTTTTTTGGAACAAACCTGCTCTTGTTTCAAAATTTATTTTTTCTGCTAATTTAGTAAAAATTATTTACGAACTCGGGACTTGCTCGAATTCTACATAAGAAATCATGAAATAGTCTATTACGAGTTTGGAACTCCAGTTCTGAGCTCAGATGTAATTTTCGGAATCAACCTGCTTAAAAGTGTCTCATTTCACTCTAAATGACAGATGGAGTCTCAATAGAGGAACTATAAATCGTGCCTTTGCTACATTGATACTACTTAGTTCCGCACTTGGAACTAAGTCACTTATATATATTAAAAACCCCAAATCGAAGTTCATTCTCAAATCCCTAGTCTGCATTTTCAAACGAGGAACACAAGACCTAAACCTCAAATTCAAATCTACTAGCACGGGGGAAATAAATACATCCACTATGTCGTCATCAAATGCAAAGGCTGATGTTACCAAGCATCGCTCCAAATCGACGTGAGGGAGCCGACAAAACCAACCAGGCTACGAATCAAGGTTTGTTTCCCTTGATTCTTAAAATAAGTTTCATGCTTTACGTGATGGTGGAAAATTGTTAGATCCTTATGTGATGGACATGAAAATGTACAAGATCATAGGGTTAGAGGACCCTGTTAAGTATTTTGAAGATCAACATCTTGTTAAATTCCTTAGTTTTAATGAACCTACTTATTTTGATGAGATTTGTCAATTTTATGCCAATTTTCGTGAAGTGGAGGGTTAGGGTAGTTATTGGACTAGGGTGAATGGGTTTAATGTTGAGATAAACCCTTGGATTATCAATAAATTAATTGAATACCCATAAAAGGGTTTGGAAGATGTTTACCCTCAAGTAGAGGATGTCTCTCTAGATGATGTTTATCATAGGGGGGAATGACCATTGCTAGATGTCTATCCCGGTATCGACCCAATTGCGTGTAGTGCGAAGTACTTCAAACGCAATCCTCATAATCTAGGTAGACCGAAATCCTTTGATATTAAGGAACTAGATCCCGATCAACGAATTGTCTATGAGATTATAGCTAGGTCAATAGTACCCGCTCCCGGTCACCTCACCAAGCCAAATTACTCAACTCTTATAATGTTCTATTATGTGATTGAGGGTGCCACATTCAATCCCGAGATATCCATTTCTAAGCACATGGTTTGTGTAGCTACAACAAAATGAATTATCAGGAATCTACCCTATGGCAACTTGATTACGTTAATCTTGAGGGGTGTAGAGGGGTTGGGCTTTCATGGTGAGGAAAAAGCCTATAAATACTTTGATAAGCAGTATTTTGAGAAGAAATAGTTGATACTACATGAGAACAAGTGGCATCAGATACCACTTGAAGGGGTTGAGCCTCAAAAGAGAGATAGGGTTGAAGAAGGTAAATCTTATATTTCATAAATATAATTAAGTTGAAACTATTTACTTTTATTAATTGTTATATGAAACATGGTAATGCAGAAGAGTTTGGCCCAAAGTTTATAAATAGAATGAAGAATTGCTACAAATGGTTGTGCAACGAAGCGTGCCAATTGAGGGATCACATATAATTACTTCAATCATTGTTTCCGAGCTCGTGTGACATTTCCAGTCTCTTTCTGGAAAATTTTGGCTGAGCATTTAATAGCCTTAAAATGTTTCCAAGTTCAAAAACTATATCGGCTCCATAGATTCTAAGTTTGCGAAACTATGTTTGACCTTTTAAAAATCTACATGAAAGGGACAAAATTGTTTCCAGACTCAGAAACCCATTTCGATCTTTTGGTAAAAATTGTGTTTCATTAGAATTCTTTGCACAATAACAGCCTTAAAACACAACCACAATTTAAATACAATACACGATAATATCTTGCCCATAAAAAACAATATATATATAATGCTAACCGAGTAATAAAAATTTCTAACCAAGCAATAATCTATAGATAAGAATAGAAATCACTAAAAATCTATTCCGACATTCCTAAGGTTAATTTTTAACTAACTTGAGTGTCCCTACCAATATTGGGATTTCCCAGTGTGTGACCGATTGAGAATTAGATATCGAGCAAATGAATTCCCAGTGTGCGAGTAGGGTTATAGTATTAAATATTTGGCAAAGGTTAGTTAGGAAGATTACAACGTTCAAATGTACAAATACCTTGTCAAGTTCAAGTTCATTTTCCATGACTTTCTCTACGCACTTGGATGTGTATGACATGACGTACTAGACACACTCCCAAGTTTCAGCTTGTTTCTCGTATTATATGAAAGAAACATAAATTATTAATACTAACGCATCAAATAATTGAGTATAATATTGAGGAAATTAACATATTGGTAGACCACCTTGATTTCGACCACGTGAAACGAACAATTTCTATGCTCACTACTTTCCTTCATTGTAGTTTCCAAAATCTCAACGAATGCATTAGATATTTGGAAGTGGAAGGGATCCATCCAATACACTCGCTTCTTTTCGGGTACTATCAATATTAATCTTCAATGGTCCCTGAAGAAGCAAATTTATTTATTATTTAAATTTTGTGAAAAAAATGTTGGTAAAGAAATTAAATGTAGTAAATAACCTCTCGATGTATGGCGCAACAAAAAGAAACTTATCCTTCCGGCCTAGGCATTTTTGAATGCAGTCGATCCTCTCTTATTTTGTACAACCAATTTCATGTATCATCACCGGGCACATGTATGCAATTCATCCCTTCTTTTGGTTACTCGTAGAAAACATGTACCTGGACAATTTCATAGTAGGTAATATTTGTAATAATTTTTAGTGTAATCAAAATCAAATTCAGTAATAAAAATAATAAAATCACTCACAAGGTGTTTATCGTGATTAATTTTCTCACATCTCCAAAGGTCTTCCAAATCACTCCATGAACCCATGAATTCATGTTTGCATCCAAATACACATTCATTTCTCGAGAATGTGTATGTTGAATTTTGATCAAGGGGTTGTAGCAAATTATAAAGGACTTGTAGGAAGCCAGGCATGTCTCAAGGGTTGTTGGCTCTTGCTAATGGAGGTCTAACCCTAGTTGGTATTGTTGGAACCGGTTTGGTCATAGTTTTGACTGGTTTTAGTGTTTTCTTCACCGATTTTGGTGATGGAAGCCTTGTTTCCTTAAAATGTTAATCCTTGGTAGGATCGGCGTGCATAAGTCTACGGGCCCAAGGAACATTCCTTGGGAAGGGCCAACTTTTTCTATTCCTCGTCCGGGATTGGCAAAGATGCACCCATCACCAAAGGATTGTCCAACGAAACCCTGAAAAGACCTTCCGCAATTGGTAAGGAGCGATGATGTTTCATCGACTCATGCAAAACTCCATCGGCTACATGTAGTGGCCTACCGTCTATGCCTTGCTCAATGTATAGTTCACAAAGACATGATTTCTAAAACATATGAAAAATAGCTACTAAATATGAGACTTAATTCAAAGGGTCATAATTGACCTAAAAAGAATCCATGGGTGATCACCTTTCTTATCACTAACTATGTAGTCTCTGGACAAAGTGTATTTATGTTCACGCCAACTCTTTGACATCATGAACATTGCCTTCTTTTACAAAGTGCCCACATCTTGTGCTTTGATTTTATAAGGCCTCTATGGGGATTATGAAACACAAGGATATGAAGAGGCAGAGTACATCTGACGACAAATTGTAGAAGAAAAAGTTAGGGAAAATGATTCACTAAAGCTACCTTGCATTCCACAAACAATGTGTCCTTGTAATCATTTGGGACATCATGCCAAGTATTGTAGTAGATATCTACCCTTGTTCTGTAGACCTTTGCCACCCAACTATACCATTTGGCATGTTGCTCCAACACACAATTGCCCTATTTGTCGAAAATCAACGACGTTAACTTTTTCATAGACATACATTCTAGTGCTGACCTACTTCCACTCGTGGTCGTTAATTGTAGTTAATTAACCTAAGCGAAGACTAAGATCAAAGGATCAAATGTCCAAATTTATATTATGCACCCAAGTCACTACTATGCTACCGATATGGTAATTAGTGGTAAGCCCTAGGTATGTCCACAGAGATGCTAGGGCCTAAAACTCAATTAAACATAACCACGTACGGATTTTCAATCCGTACATGTTGATAGGAATAGCTTGTAAAGTACACAATGGGGGTTTCATTTTTTTCAATTAAGAACTACAAAACATGTAAGTAAAAGCAAGTAATCTATATAGCTAAACACTTGGGGAATGCATGTGTAATATGGTTGATTTAATGCTTTGATCTTCGATTCATTCACATATGAGATTTAGACAAACCTAATATAGTGTTCATAACACATGGTGTGGTTGATGGCATACACTTTCTCATACCTGTCACATCAGGTGCGCTCGGAACTCTCCATCGGCACTGCCTACATAATTAGGGCAGTACAACAAGGTCCAACTGTTGTTATAGGTCTGTTTCTTCCCCGTGCGATTACGTCCCAGGCTTCCACCACGAATGCTCTACTCTCTAGGCCTATGAATGAGTCAAAGGGAAGTGGCACCTTATCTATGACACTAAGGTGGGTATTATACAACCCTTGTTTGATACTTTTCACTATCTCTACCCACAACCATCAGAATTCTTTATGTAATCAGCTAAGACTGGTGTGCTAGAACGCAACATATGAAGTACTCGGCATCCCTCATGCACACACTTACGTGTACCCGTACTCTATTACCCATTACACATTCAAGGTTTCTCTTCCCTGGGGGGCATCAATATTTGTACCAACATGAATATAGACTAGAGTGTGTGCTTATATGGAGTGTACTATTCATGCAATTCTAACATTTAAGAACAAGTCATAATAATATCATAAGCACAATAATTAGTATGAACTAAGAATCTCACAACAGCATAAATTAAAATATGAAAACCATTATCCCCGAGCTATGGAAACTAATCCATAAAAATTAGATCCATGGAAAATACAGAATTAGATGCCATAGATCTAAGAAATTAAGATACAAAAAGAAAAAAAATGAAAAGAGAAGGAGGAGAGAATAAGAACTCTGGAGAGAGAAAGAGTTCTCTTCTTCCTTCTACCTAGAGAGAGAAAGAAAATCTACATTATGCCTACTTAGCTTTCCCAAAAGACTAAAGGCTTCTTAATATAGTAGTAGGGGATTAGGCCTAAAAATAGGCCCAAAATAGGTCAAAACCCTAGTCATTTTTCCCGGTGAAAACCCTACGACCGAATCTTTCTCGAATAAACTGCTCAAATTCGTGAAATTTCTAGAGCTGATATTTAGGCTCTGTTTGGCAGAGCTTTTAAGCTGCTGTGCTTATATGCAAAGAACATTTTAGTGTTTGGTAAATTTTAAAAAATGGCTTATTTTAAAAGCAAAAGCTATTTTTGGGGGAAAAGCATAAGCTGGTCTCCGCCTGCTCCAAAACAAAAGCCAGTTTTGCTTATAAGAACATGACCTTCCCTCGACCCAGCCATCATTAAAACATGAGGGCGGGGGCTTACGGGTCAAAGATAGAGATTTATGTTCTGCACTCATTCTTACTGCTAAGCTACCAAGGGGTGGTAAGCGAAAAGCCTGGGTTTGTCCACAAGGATAATAGGGCTCAAGTACTAATTAAAATAAAACCTCGTGTGGGTCATCAATCTACACGAGTGAAATGAGAAACTAGTAGTGTGGACATGCAACTGGGGGAATGAGGTTGGTTTTTTCAACTAACAACTACAAGCATGCAATTGACATACAAGTAAACTATTTATACTAGGCACTTGGGAATAATTTAGCAACATGGTAGTTCTAATGCTTCAATCCTCTATTCATTCACTTATAGACATACAAAATACCTATCAGTGTGTTCACATCACGTGGAGTAGAACAAGGTCCGACCTTCATTGCAGGTCTGTTTCTCCCTCATGCTATTACGGTTTGGGCTTTCACCAAGAATGCAACTACTCTCCCTATACACTAGGCCCAAGGTTCATAGGCTTCTTATCTGTGATACTAGGGTTTCAACATAACACCTAGCTTACTACTATTCACTATCTCTACCCACAACCTCTCGGATAACAGTTACAAAGTCAGCTAAGACTGGTGTGATGGAAAATAGGCCAGAGCATTCTCGAATCCCCCGTGTACACACCCACGCAGATGCATTCTCCCCTACCCATTCTAACATCCAAGTTTTTCTTCCCAAGGGAGCATCAATAATTGCACCATACATGAGTATATCCCAAAGTGTGTGCTTATATGTAGTGTACTACTCATGCACTTATAACATTCAATAACAATCACAATAATATCAAAATTACAAAGATAGGATGAATCTAATGAATCTCATAAAGCATTTAGAACTTACCAAGTGCCAAAATGAATCCCAAGCTAATCTAACTGTTCCCTAGACATGGAATTAAAATATAGATTTGAATTCCACATCTTTGGGACAAAGTAAGAAGAAAAAAAAAGATTACAAAACCTACAAAAGGAACTTCTTCCTTCTCTCCAAGCTCTCCTTTCCAAATGTGTTTCCAAATATGATCCCCTCTTTCAAATGAGTAGATTAGGGTTCTATATATAGTAGTACGAGATTGGGCCTAAATATAGGACCAAAATAGGCCAAAAGTAGCAAAACCCTAGGTCAGCCGCCAAGGTTTCACGAGCCGGCACAGATGCTACGGTCCGTGAAGCATGCATAGCCACGTGATGCCAGATATGCCACGGTTCATGAATGTTCCTAGCTGTGGCCTGTGGGATCTGGTGTGGTCCATGAAGCTAGGATCATGCCACAGTCCGTGAAGGTTTTCACGGATCTCAAACAACATGCAGTTTTTGCACAAAGTTTTCCCACGGTCAGTGAAGGTTTTCATGGACCGCGAACAGCTTGTGGCTTCTGCTCAGAAAGTTTTATCACGGTCCATGAAGGTTTTAACAGACTTTGAGTAGTTTGTGGTCTTTCTCAAAAGTCTTCTCATACTCCGTGAAGGTTTTAACGGACAAGCTCCATACGTGGACAAAGTTTTTAACTCTCCATCACCTTGCCTTGTGAAGGACTCCTGCTGGTCTCGTGCAAGTCTTCACAGAACCCCTGGATTCATGTGTAGTGCAGGCAGTGAAGATTGTCATGGGCTGTTGGTGCTTTACCATGCGCAGTCCGTGACCAACTGCTGGTGTTTTATTGGCTGAACTTCGTTTGCTTATCACGGGTGTACCATTAGTCTTAATCGAGAGTTCTAGTAGTCAATTTCATAGTACTCGAGAAGAAAAATATAAGTGAACCAATTTTGAAGGATAATTATTCTCTTGGATCATTCTCAGACTATGGCAACACTCCTTGGACCACGATTCACTATTTTAATCTTCGACCATCATGAACTCTGACGCCGCCTATCTTTCGCTTCAATCTCCTTCTACCACGCATTGATGTTCGTGGCCTTCGTCTACTATCATTCACATGAAAATTGCCTTAAAATATTCTATCGTTAAAAGAAAATGACCTTCACAAGAATGTAATGTAACAAATAGTATCCATGGGCAACATACATAAGGTACTAATAATGAAGACCAAGGAGCCCTTAAACACGAGATGTTAAGAATCACTAATTAAGTATACAAAACGCGGGATTTAGAATAGAAAACAAAACATGGTTGTCTAAACCCCTTGTCATGTAAACTCAACTAATGTTGGCAAACAACCAACCAAAAAGTAAATAAAAAAATGTCAAAAGCATTGGTTAAAGCATGCAAAATGGTGCAGATCAGAATCCTCACACTTACTCATCATCGAGTAAATAAAATCAAAGAAAAAGGTTCAAGTAGAATGAAGCATGCAAAAATAGCCAATGTATTCAACTTATTCCCAACCTACCCTAGTTCCCCCAAGAAGGTGAAAATCTCACAATTCTCACACTCCCCGGAGTTCCTAAAGAAACCAAACCACACAAAACAAGTAAATGTGTATGGAAAAAGATAAGTGAAAAAATATCAGAATAAAGCCAAGCTTACTTTTCCCAAAAGTAGTCCCAAAAGAAATCAAAGAGAGAACATCAAGCAAAACAATACACCAAGAAAATCCAAAATTTGCCGACTTGGTTGCAACATAGGGATAACTCAAGATTCTCAACCTAGTTTCAATCAAGGAGTCTAATGTATCGCCAACCTAGTTTCTTTTTTTTATTTTTTCTCTCAATTTTTCTCATTTACCTAAGAGACCTTTTGGGTTTTCATCCTAGATTTATCCCAAAAAATGTGCTCACCTCTCACCTTTTTCCACACAGCCTCTCACTTTTTTCCTAGACTAGAAAGTCTAGCCGGGCCAAGCCTCTTTGATATGCCCATTTTATACTGTTATATTAGGAATTTTAGGATTAATTTTTGTACACTTTTGTACTCTAAATGTGACATTTTTCCTTGAAATTCTCTAAGGAGGGGTAAAACCAACTTTTATGCTTTTATTACTTTTCTAGAGAATTTTGTGTGACAAGGTAATTTGTTTGAAGACTTTGAAGAATACCTTTGAAGATTTGAATATTTGAAGACTTGTATTTGAGCTTTTGAAGATTTGAAAAATTGAAGATTTGAAAAATTGAAGAAGTGAAAAGAAGAGGAGGATATGAAACAAAATGGAGAAAGAAGAAATGGTGCTGGAAGTAGGGGCCGTCGCGAGGCCATCACAACACGCGACGGACGAATGGCCAGAAACTCTTCTTGTTTTTGTACTATAAATACTTAGCTTATCCTCTCTTCTTCAACAACACGAATCCAACCTCTTCTTCTTTCATTCTTCTGGGTTCAAACCCTGGTTTTTCTTTCTTTCTTTTTTTAGTTTTTATTGGTTAATCATGTCTTTTAACTATCTAGCTTAGTTTTTTCTTAGGAGCAATGGATTGAAGCTTCCATTTCTATGTATTAAGAACCATATACATATATATTTGGTGCTTTAGCTATTGTGCATTTATTGAGCTTTGAATGTGAATTGTTAATGGCATTGATGTTGTGGGAACTTGAGTATATGAATTGCTTGTATGATTACTTGTTAGGGTTGGGAGAAAGTAGCTAATTGTCCCCTCTTTTAATGTGGAATTCAAGAGCATTAGTTAGAGCTTCTTAAATGATGTTTGTGTGTTGATAGTTGCTAGATGAATGTGATGATATCGAACTTATTGTTATGCTTGTTTTAGGTAGCAAATGAGAGAAGTCTATGAATTTCGTTCATTCTTGACTAATCTTGTGTAAATGCATGAATTGGTTAAATGCTTAGACACAGTGTAGTGTTTATAAGTGTTGCCAAGCTTGTTGGTTCTTCATGCTCAATGCCATCAATGGGATACTTTTAGTTGTGTTTTGGCTAAGGGAGTCATTGGTGAGGTTTGACAAGAGATGTCGAATTCACTCTTGCAAACTACTATCTAAGAAGGATAGAAGATTTATCTTCACAACAAGTAGTGGAAGTAGTGAATAGATCGTTTCACTCGTTCTTGAAGCCTTTGTTATTTAGCATTCATGTGTTCTTAATGCTATGTTTCACTTCATTTATTCCATGTGTTGTTTGAGAATTGGAAGTGTTTGTATGATTGAAGTGTTAGAGTGTTAGGAAAGTGACGAATTCCTTATCTCCTTTGCATGAAAATCTAGGAACACGAACTTAGAGCTTCTTGTGCATAATGTGTTGTGATTCTTGCTAGATAAGTATGCTAATGTGGATTGTTCTCATATTTATCGTATATATGCAATGAAAGCTTGAACCTTGAATGTGGTTTGTTGTAGGATTAATTATCCTAATGAATGCTATTTTTGGTTAAATGGCTATGTCTTTGGTAGAAGGCTCGCCGTTGTCAAATCTATGGTCCTTCGTGTATAATGCCATTGATGAAATACCCCTATGGTCATTATTTTTCTAGGGTGATCATCAATGAGGTTTGCAAATGGTTGTTGTTTGTCCTTGCAAATTACTATTAAGAAGGAATGAATGTTGATCTTCTATTGGCATTCGCAATAGGTAGTAAATGTGATAGGATGAGTGAATGGTTCAATGATATACATTTGGTTTGGAAGTGGATATCAATTGTCCCCAAGGCTTTATCTTTTGTAGTTTTAAACCCCCTTTTCTTAGCTTTGTTTGATGATTTAGCATAGTTTCTTGACTTTGCTAGTTGTCTTGTCTTTGAACTTTCATAACTTAGGACCACCAAACAACCACCCCCCCTTTTTTACATGATTTTATATGTGTTTGGGTAGAGGCATTTATTTTTAAGTGTTTGGGTATATCTGGTTGCATATTTTCTAGTTGTTTTTATTTTCCACTCCTTGGTGGTTGTTTTTGTTCGGAGTAGGTATTGCTTGAGTTCTTGGTAAATTTTTATCGAGAATCCTTGAAATATGATTTTGGACTTTTGAAAATTTAAAAAAATAAAAATAAAATAAAATAATTGAGTGTCTCACCTTGAGGGAACTAATGATGAGAAGAGAGGCTCAACAAGCAAGGTTTTGTAGGATGTGTCATTCCGACCATACTACCAAGTCTTACTATTTGTTGTGGGAAGAACACTATGGAGGGGAAAGAACCCTTGGTTTCCAAAACCAAGGGTATTATGAAGAGTGCTACCAAGAGGTAGGAAATGTTAGTTTTCAAGGGAAAGAAGCTTATGAATGGTATCCATACCACAATTCTTACAATCCGGAATGGAGTGGTAATCCGGATTGGTGGTATGAGAATGAGCTGAAAAACCAACAATACGAGAAATATAGTTGGCCATCACCACCTTATACCATACCCCAAAACGAAGTCCAACAAGGAAGTTCAAGTTTGACACGTGAGGAAGTTATGAATACAATAGCAAACTTGAACAACTTTACTGGTGAAGATCGGACACCCGGCTCTCCTCTAGTGTTGAGGCTATTGAGGGGCATGCGAGGAGTATATTAGAAGTGTTGGCCCAAATGGAAGCTCATGATTCCAAAAGTACACCATCCCAAGTCGAACTCGATGATTCGGTGAGTGGGGTCGCCATGGGAAATGATCTTGAGTTCGAAGGGGATGAGGAGTTGATTGTTGAGGATGATAAAAAGGAGGAAGAGGTGATTGTGATAAATTCATTAGCATCGTCACCCCTACCCCTACCTATTGAATCAACTTCACCATTTTTGGAAGTTTTGAGGGAGATAAGAGAGGAGCCAAAAGACTACCCCAAGCCTCCTAACCACCCAACTCCCTTTAAACCATCTCCACCTAAACAAGACTTTCCTCTTGAAAGTTTTGTACCCCCACCTCTCTACTTTTGGATACTCATGGTGAAGGGGTTCAAGCATTCACCATATGGATAAATGATGCGTCCACTTTATATGCTTATTTTAGTACTATTTAGGATCCATTTTGTGCTCTTTCATTACCAACAGCTTGTGTTTTACCATGAAATTCTCTTAGGAGGGGTAAGAGCAACTTTACGCTCTTTTACCTCTTTTAAGTGGATTTTTGTGTGACAAAGTAATGAAGACCGGAGGCCATTGAAGACTACACTTTCGAAGATTTTGAAGACTTGCTTCGAAGACGTGAAGACCGGAGGCCATTGAAGATCACTTTTGAAACTGTTGAAGACTTGGAAGTTGAGAGGAGTGACTATGGAGATGACTACATGCCATAAGGAGAAGAAGAAGAATTATTGCAAAAATTCTAGTTACCGTCACGAGTCGCGATGGACACGTCGCGAGTCGCGACGAACAAGTCGCGAGTCACGACGACCACTGACCAGAATCCTACCTTATCTTCTTTCCACTATAAATACCATTCTTTTTCCTCTCATTCCAGACTTTTGCAGCTGCGATTCTGTACTGTTCTAAACCCTTTTCTTCCATTTTTCATCTTTGATTTATCTTGTTGTTTTGATTTGTTGTTTTAGTTAGATTAGCATGAACTCTAGTTGCTAATCTAATCTCTTGGGAGCAATTGACCAAAGCTTCCAAACCCATGTCTTAAGAACAATTTGTAGCTTGTTTATTACTCTTGCTATTATGTATTTACAGGTATTGAATGTGTTTGTTGATATCATTAATGTTATTGAAAGCTTGAGTATAGGAATACTTGTATGAATTGCTTGCTAGGGTTTGGGTGTGTTGGGTTAAACTCCCCCTTGTTCTTGTTAGGAATGTATGAATATGAATTAGAGCTTTTGATTATGTTGATGGATTGATGATTGCTAGATAGATATACAATGTCGAACTCTTTGCCATGTTTATCATTTGTAGCAAACGGGAGAAGTCTATGAGCGATGAACGTTCTTGACCAATCCCGTGTAAATGCATAGATCGGTTAAATGCTTAGTCACGGTGTAGTGGTCATAAGTGTTGCCGAGCTTGTTGATCCTTCGTGCTAAATGCCACCAACGGGCTACCTTAAGTCGTGTTTCGACAACGGGAGTCATTGGTGAGGTTTGACAAGAGATGTCGAACTCACTCTTGCAAACTATTATCTAAGAAGGATAGGAGTTTAGTCTTCACGACAAGTAGTGAAAGTAGTAAATAAGTTGCATGTTCAATGATGGATAAGAGGTTTGGAAGTGGAAGTCAATTGCGCCCAAGGCTCCGTAATTGTATTTTCATCACATCTTTATTTGCGTTTACATGATTAGCATCATCCTCTTGATTTGCTAATTGTTGTATTTTAATTTGCTAATTTAGGAACCATCCAACCAAAACCCCCCTGTTCGGTGACATGTGTTCATATGTATCTATGTATATATGTGTTTAGTATGTTTTCTCGTATATGTGTTTAAGTACTTAGAAAAATCCCTTTTCCTGTGGACGACCCCGTCTTGCCACTATTTACATTATTGTGGATAGGACGCATTAACGGCCTAAAAGTATTAACTTTGGAAGGTACGGCGACGACCTCCCAATAAAATTAGGGTCGTGCCGATGACCTTAAATATATGGAGCTTTGTCATGTCGACGATGTAAATAAAATCGGCCTTTTATTTTGGTTTTTGTTGTTTAGTTTTTGTTATTTTGTCTTCTTCTTTTTACGGTGTGTTTTTCTATGATTTTGTAGCAAAGTGAAGTGCATTGCATTGGAGGAGATGAAGGAATGAGATCTATGAGAAAGGGAAGAAAGCTTGAAATGTTGGTAAGAAAATATTGAATTCTTTCTAAGTGTTGGGAGGGCTTGTAATCGCAAGTCGAGTTGCGACACCCTCGCGATGACCTTGCGATGGACCATCGTGAGTAGCGATGTGATCAGAAGCTTTGGGCTAAAAATTCAGCTCTCAGCCACCACTTTCCACCAGTCGCGACCAACGGGTCCTCGAGACAGCATCCCCTCGAGACCTCAAGTCGAGCCAAACCTAAAAAGCCATCTGTCCTCGAGGCTACAGGCCCTCGAATTGAGCTAAAACCTTTGAGACATCATTCCCTCAAGACCCTAAGTTCTCAATATTGCAATCCTTTGACTTGAGTTGAAGCCCTCGAGACCTTGGGTCCTCGAGGCTACAAGACCAGCCCTTTGAAAAGACATGACTCTCAAGATCATCATCCCTTGAGATCAGTCCTTTGAGACCAGTCAGCCCTTGAGACCTCAGATCCCCGAGGCCACAAGCCCTTGGCTCGAGCAGAACTTGAAAGTTCATCACCCTCTCGAGGCCAGTTCTTGAGACAAACCCTCAAGACATCATCCCCTTGAGAACTCGAGGCAGCAAGCCCTCGACTCGAGCAGAACTTGATAGTCCATCACCCTCTCAAGGCCAGTTATCGACATCAGCCCTCGAGAAATCATCCCCTCGGGACCTCAAGGCCACAAAGTTATAGGCTCAAGCTGTACCTGAAAGACCATCATCCCTCGAGACCATCACTCCTCAAGTTGAGCTGAAACCCTCGATGCATCAGCCCCTTGAGACCTCAGGTTCTCGAGGCTACAAGCCCTCGATTCAAGCTGAGCACCTTAAGACCTCAGGTCCTCAAGGCTGCATTCCCTCTACTCATGCTGAAGCCCTCGAGACCTCAGGTTCTCGAGTCTATAAGCTCTTGATTCGAGCTGAGCTTAATAGTGCAAGTACTTGAAACCTCGGGTTCTCGAGGCCACAAGCCCTCGATTCGAGCTGAACCTAAAAGTGCATCATACCCTCGAGACCTGGTGTCCTCAAGGATGCAATCCCTCGTCTCGTGATGAAGCCCTTGAGATCTCGGGCTCTCGAGGCTGTCATCCCTCGACTCAAGCTGGAGACCTCGAATCCTTGGGTCCTCAAGGCTGAAAGCCCTCGACTCAAGTTGAAGCCCTTGGGACCTCAGGTCCCGCAATATTTTGAGTGCTCGAGAACAAAAGCCTTCGACTCGCCATGATGCATCGCGAGTCGCGACCAATGCTGTCGCGATTCGCGATGAGAAATAATTTTTTTTCAATTGAGCTTAAACACTGCATAGCATAATCCTTCCTTCTACTCCAAATAATCCCAAGAACCACCACATATCCACTCATTCCTCCACCATCTCACATATATTGACATATGAAAATTCTTGCATCTCTATAATATCTCCGTTGATTGTAGTATGCCTACTACATCATTGAGTCTTTAATTGCTATATTCTATAATGATGCTTGGATATGTATCGATATATGTTGGATATTTTTATTGGACAATCTTATAGTGGTGATTGCATGATATATTGGTTGTTCTTTGATAATATTATGGTTATTAACTTTTGATGCTAAACCTAGTATTACAAATCCTTATGTACTTGTGAGTTTAATGTTGTTCTTTGTGGTGTTAGTCTTGATCAAATGGCGCCAAGGAGACAACGTTTTACTCGAGGGGTGAGTTCTTCTACGGCACTTTTTCTCCCCCTTCTAGCTCCGAAACCAATTTTTGGACCGATTCTATACAAGTACATTAGATTGCGCCATATCACCTGCAACTATGGGGAGAAACGGGTGTCACTCTACCTCTTACCTTCAGTTTTATTATTCTTGCCTTACATGTTTACATTGAGGGCAATGTAATCTTTTAAGTGTGGGGAGGGGTTAGAGGACTCACATGCATGCTAACTTCATTGGAATGCTTTTTGCTACTTCTGATTGACAAAACATGAGAAAAAGTAAGAAAAAATTGAAAAATTGAAAGTTTTGAAGAAGAAAAAAATAATAATAGAAAGAAAAGAAAAACCTGCTAAGTTGAAAACCCGAGAGGGCAACTTAGGCAACATTGGGGGCCCATTTATGTCGAGAAAAAATGAGAGGCCAAAATGTGCGGAAAAGGTGAGATGTGAGCCAAAGAAACATGATGTGTGGCTAGGATAAAATCCCAAAAGGGCTCCTAGGCAAAATGAGAGAAAGAGAGAAAAAGAAAAAAAATGCTATGATTTCACTCATTTGCCGGCGTTGGAGTCATAAGGTTGCGTTTGTCATATGGATGGATCGGGTAGTTGAACATCTTTAGACCTCTTGGGATTGGGCAACTTAGTGGGTTGAAAAACGAAGTATGGGTATGAAATTCTTGATTCTTTTATACTTCGTTTTGGTTGATATATTGGCATTGGGGGAAGTATGTGTTTAAACCTTCTCTATGGTTTTGACTTCATTTTGTGTCATTGGATTTTGGTTGATATATTGGTATGAAGTGAAATATGTGTTTGAACCTCCTATATAATTTTAACTTCATTTTGTGTCATTGGACTTTGGGATTATCAATTCGGGACTTTGAAACATTTTTATGGGTAGTGAATTGATAAGTGGTAGGTTTGGTTAGATTTAGGAATTCAGGTTGTGTGGATGAAAAATTCTCATTTGAGCTTTGATTTTTCAATTTATGACATTGAGAGTTTTTGTGAGGTGTTGATTGGGGGAATATTAGTTAGGATGTGGACATATGAATTCCTTCGTGTGCTTGAATCTTTTCTTACTCGAGGGCGAGTAAGGTTTAAGTGTGGGGAGGTTTGATGTGCCCCTTTTATACTGTTATATTAGGACTCTTAGGATTCACTTTTGTACACTTTTGTGCTCTAAATGTGACATTTTACCTTGAAATTCTCTAAGGTGGGTTAAAAGCAAATTTTACGCTTTTATTACTTTTCTAGAGATTTTTGTGTGACAAGGTAATTTGTTTGAAGAATTTGAAGACATTGAATAATACCTTTGAAGATTTGAATACTTGTATTTGAGCTTTTGAAGATTTGAAGAAATGAAGAAGTGAAGAGAAGAGGAGGATATGAAACAAAAAGGAGAAAGAAGAAATGGTGCTAGAAGTGGAGTCCGTCGCTAGGCTGTCGCGAGCCCGTCGCGACACGCGACAGACGAATGGCTAGAAACTCTTCTTGCTTTTTGTATTTTAAATACTCACCTTATCGTATCCCCTTCAACAACACGAGTCCAGCCTCTTCTTCTTGCATTTTTCTGGGTTCAAACCCTAGTTTTTCTTTCTTTCTTTTCTTAGTTTTTGTAGGTTAATCATGTTTTTTAACTATCTAGCTTAGTTTTATCTTAGGAGCAATGGATTGAAGCTTCCATTTCTATGTATTAAGAACCATATACACATATATTTGGTGTTTTTGCTATTGTGCATTTATTGAGCTTTGAATGTGAATTGTTAATGGCATTGATGTTGTGGGAACTTGAGTATATGAATTGCTTGTATGATTACTTGTTAGGGTTGGGAGAAAGAAGCTAATTGTCCCCTCTTATAATGTGGAATCTAAGAGCATGAGTTATAGTTTCTTAAATGATGTTGGTGTGTTGATAATTGCTAGATAAATGTGATGATGTCGAACTCGTTGTCATGTTTGTTTTGGGTAGCAAATGAGAGAAGTCTACGAATGTCGTTTGTTCTTGACTATTCTTGTGTAAATGCATGAATTGGTTAAATGCTTAGACACAGTGTAGTGTTTATAAGTGTTGCCAAGCTTTTTGGTTCTTCGTGCTCAATACCACAATGGGATACTTTTAGTCGTGTTTCGGCTAAAGGAGTCATTGGTGAGGTTTGACAAGAGATGTCGAATTCACTCTTGCAAACTACTATCTAAGAAAGATGGAAGATTTATCTTCACAACAAGTAGTGGAAGTAGTGAATAGATCGTTTCACTCGTTCTTGAAGCCTTTGTTATTTTGCATGCATGTGTTCTTAATACTATGTTTGACTGCATTTATTCCATGTGTTGTTTGAGAATAGGAAGTGTTTGTATGAATGAAGTGTTAGGGTGTTAGAAAAGTGACGAATTCCTTATCTCTTTTGCATGAAAATCTAGGGACATGAACTTAGAACTTCTTGTGCATAATGTGTTGTGATTCTTGCTAGATAAGTATGTTAATGTGGATTGTTCTCATATTTATCGTATATATGCAATGAAAGGTTGAACCTTGAATGTGGTTTGTTTTAGGTTTAGCCTAATGAATGCTATGTTTGGTTAAATGGCTATGTCTTTGTTACAAGGCTCGCCGTTGTCAAATCTATGGTCCTTCGTGTATAATTCCTTTGATGAAATACACCTATGGTCCTTGTTTGTCTAGGGTGATTATCAATGAGGTTTGTAAATGGTCGTTGTTTGTCTTTGCCAATTACTATTAAGAAGGAATGAATGTTGATCTTCTATTGGCATTCCCCATAGGTAATAAATGTGATAGGATGAGTGAATGGTTCAATGATCTACGTTTGGTTTAGAAGTGGATATCAATTGGCCCCCCTAGACATGGAATTAAAATGTATATTTTAATTCCACATCTTTGGGACAAAGAAAGAAGAAAAGAAAAGATTACAAAACCTACAAAAGGAACTCCTTCCTTCTCTCCAAGCTCTCCTCTCTCCAAACGTGTTTCAAAATATGATCCCCTCTTTCAAATGAGTAGACTAGGGTTCTATATATAGTAGTACGAGATTGAGCCTAAATATAGGACCAAAATAGGCCAAAACTAACAAAACCCTAGGTCAGCCGCCAAGGTTTCACGAGCCGGAATAGATGCTACGGTCCGTGAAGCATGTATAGCCACGTGATGCCAGATATGCCACGGTTCATGAATGTTCCTAGCCATGGCCTGTGGGATCTGGCGTAGTCCATATAGCAGGAATCATGTCACGGTCCGTAAAGGTTTTCACGGATCTCAAACAACATGCAGTTTTTGCTCATTTCCCACGGTCAGTGAAGGTTTTCATAGACCGCGAACAACTTGTGGCTTCTGCTCAGAAAGTTTTATCACGGCCCATGAAGGTTTTAACGGACTTCGAGTAATTTGTGGTCTTTCTCAAAAGTCATCTCATGCTCCGTGAAGGTTTTCACGGACCAGCTCCATACGTAGCCAAAGTTTTTAACTCTCCATCCCCTTGCCTTGTGAAGGACTCCTGCTGGTCTCGTGCAAGTCTTCGCAGAACCCCTGGATTCTTGTGTAGTGCAGGCCGTGAAGATTTCCACGGGCTGTTGGTGCTTTACCATGCGAAGTCCGTGACCAACTGCTGATGTTTTATTGGCTGAACTTCGTTTGCTTGTCACGGGTGAACCGTTAGTCCGAATCGAGAGTTCTAGTAGTCGATTTCATAGTACTCAAGAAGAAAAATATAATGGAACTAGTTTTTAAGGCTAATTATTCTCTTGGATCATTCTCAGACTAAGACAACACTCCTTGAACCACGATTCACTGTTTTCTCCTTCGAACATCTTGAACTCTGAAGAAACCTATCTTTGGCTTCAATCGCCTTCAACCACGCATTAATGTTTGTGGCCTTTGTCTACTATCATTCACATGAAAATTGCCTTAAAATATTCTATCGTTAAAAGAAATTGACCTGCACAAGAATGTAATGTAACAAATAATATTCATGGGCAACGTACATAAGGTACTAATAATGAAGACCAAGGAGCCCTTAAACACGAGATGTCATGAATCACTAATTAAGTATACAAAATGTGGGATTTAGAATAGAAAACCAAACATGGTTGTCTAAACCCCTTTTCATGTAAACTCAACTAATGTTGGCAAACAACCAACCAAAAAGTAAATAAAAACAATGTAAAAAGCATTGGTTAAAGCATGCAAAATTGTGTAGATCAGACTCCTCACAGTTACTCATCATCGAGTAAATAAAATCAAAGAAAAAGGTTCAAGCAGAATGAAGCATGCAAAAATAGCCAATGTATTCAACTTATTCCCAACCTACCCTAGTTCTCCCAAGAAGGTGAAAATCTCACAATTCTCACACTTCCCGGAGTTCCTAAAGAAACCAAACCATACAAAGCAAGTAAATGTGTATGGAAAAAGATAAGTGACAAAATATCAGAATAAAGCCAAGCTTACTTTTCCCAAAAGTAGTCCCAAAAGAAATCAAAGAGCGATCCTCAAGCAAAACAATACACCAAGAAAATCAAATATTTGTCGACTTGGTTGCAACATAGGGATAACTCAAGATTCTCAACCTAGTTTCAATAAAGGAGTCTAATGTATCATCAACCTAGTTTCTTGTTTCTTGTTTCATTTTTTCTCTCAATTTTTCTCATTTTACCTAAGAGACCTTTTGGGTTTTCATCCTAGATTTATCCCAAAAAATGTGCTCACCTCTCACCTTTTTCCACACAGCCTCTCACTTTTGCCTAGACTCGTAAGTCTAGCCGGGCCAAGCCTCTCTGATATGCCCATTTTATACTATTATATTAGGACTTTAGGATTCACTTTTGTACACTTTTGTACTCTAAATGTGACATTTTTCCTTGAAATTCTCTAAGGAGGGGTAAAAGCGACTTTTATGCTTTTATAACTTTTCTAGAGAATTTTGTGTGACAAGGTAATTTGTTTGAAGACTTTGAAGAATTTGAAGAATAGCTTTGAAGATTTGAATATTTGAAGACTTGTATTTGAGCTTTTCAAGATTTGAAGAATTGAAGAAGTGAAGAGAAGAGGAGGATATGAAACAAAAAGGAGAAAGAAGAAATGGTGCTTGACGGGCGGGCGGTCGTCGCGCCCGCCGTGCAAAAGATAATTTGTAAGCCCTTTTTGCTTACTTTCTACAACTAGGTAGATAGTGGCAAATCGGGGTCGTCCAATGAGAAGAGGGATCTTCCTAAGCAATCAAGCACAAATGGTTGATACTAGGCTAGGAGTAACTATATTTACACACACTTAAAAGCAAGTAAAAGGGGGGGGGGGGGTTGGTTGGTTGGTTTCCTAAGTTAACAAAGATAAAAAGACAAGATAACTAGCAAGGTCAAGTGACTATGCTAATCATCAAACAAAACTAAAGAAAAGGGGTTTTAAACTACAAAGATAAAATGCCTTGGGGGCAACGGATATCCACTTCCACATCTAATGTAGTTCATCGAATCATTCACACATTCCATCATATAGCATTCAGGACCCAACACTCACACACCCATCTAGCAAGTAACACAACACACACATCACAAGGAGTTCTAAGTATTTGACGGGCGGGCGGTCGTCACGCCCGCCGTGCAAAATATAATTTGTAAGCCCTTTTTTCTTACTTTCTACAACTAGGTAGATAGTGGCAAATCGGGGTCATCCAATGAGAAGAGGGATCTTCCTAAGCAATCAAGCACAAATGGTTGATACTAGGCTAGGAGTAACTATATTTACACACACTTAAAAGCAAGTAAAAGGGCGGGGGGGGGGGGGGGGTTGGTTGGTTGGTTTCCTAAGTTAACAAAGATAAAAAGACAAGATAACTAGCAAGGTCAAGTGACTATGCTAATCATCAAACAAAACTAAAGAAAAGGGGTTTTAAACTACAAAGATAAAATGCCTTGGGGGCAACGGATATCCACTTCCACATCTAATGTAGTTCATCGAATCATTCACACATTCCATCATATAGCATTCAGGACCCAACACTCACACACCCATCCAGCAAGTACCACAACACACACATCACAAGGAGTTCTAAGTTCATGCTCATAGATCTTCATGCAAAGGCGCTACGGAATTCGTCACGTTCCTACACCTAAACAATTCAACCACACAAGCACTACCTATGCTCAAACAACTCATGGCACACATGCAGTGAAACACACCGTCAAGAATACATAAACGCCAAATAACAAATGCTTCAAGAATGAATTTAAATCATCTATTCAATACTTCAACTACTTGTCGTGGAGACTAAACTCCTATCCTTCTTAGTTCGTAGTTTGCGAGAGTGAGTTCCACATCTCTCGTCAAACCTCACCAATGACTCCCGAGTCGCGACCACGACTCAAGGTGTCATTGGTGGCATTTAGCATGAAGGACCAACAAGCTTGGCAATGCCTATGACCACTACACCGTGACTAAGCATTTAACCAATTCATGCAATTACACGAGATTAGTCAAGAGCGACCACTCATAGACCACGAGCATATAACTCTTCTCGTTTGCTACACAAACGAACATGACGAAGAGTTCAACATCAATCACATTCGTCTAGCACATTGTCAACACACTAACACAATCAAAAGCTCTAATTCACACTCATACATTCCTAACAAGAACAGGGGGGAAATTAACCCAAATCCCCCAAACCCTAGCTAGCAATTCATACAAGCATTCATATCCTCAAGCTCCCAACAACATCAATGGAATCAACAATTAACATTCAAAGCACAATAAATGCACAATAGCAAAAACACCAAATAGATAGATAGAAATGGTTCTCAATACATAGAAGTGGAAGCTTCAATCCATAGCTCCCAAGTACAAGAACTACTCTAGAACAACAACAGACATAATTAAACTAAGAAAAACAAAGAAAAGAAAGAAGAGAAAAAACCTAGGTTTTTCGCCCAAAAACCAGAGAGAAACGGGCTGGAAAAGCCGGAGAAGAGGAGGAAAGAGAGTAGTATTTATAGTGCAAAGAAGATAAAGTTGGTTTCTGGCCGCCCGTTGGTCGCGACTCGCGACGAGTTCGTCGCGACTCGCGACGGTGTAGGTCGCGACTCGCGATGGTGTCGCGACGGGGTCGCGACGGGAGCCAGAGTTTTGCATTGTTTCTTTGTCTTCTTCATAGCCATCCCTCTCAATCTTCAAGTCTTCAACGGCTCTAAAAATGGTCTTCAACGGCCTCCGGTCTTCATGTCTTCGAAGTGAGTATCCAAAAGTCTTCGAAAGTATAGTCTTCAATGTCTTCCGGTCTTCGTTGCTTCCGTGTTCTTCCCTTGTCACACAAAATCCACTTAGAAGAGGTAAAAGAGTACAAAGTTGCTTTTGCCTCTCCTAAGTGAATTTCAAGGTAAAACACAAGCTCTCGATAATAAAAGAGCACAAAAGTGATCCTAAATACTACTAAATAAAGCATATAAAATGGACACATCAAACCTCCCCACACGTAAACCTTACTCGCCCTCGAGTAAGAAAAGATTCAAGCATACGGAGGAAATGGCATATCCACATCCTAAAACCCCTAAAATAACCACACAAAATGGACACATCAAATATCCCCACACTTAGACCTTACTCGCCCTCGAGTAAGAAAAGAACCAAGCACACGGAGTAAATGATATATCCAAAACCTAAACTAATCCCCCAATCAAAGCCTCACAAAAACTCTCAATATCAAAAATCCCAAAATAAAAGCTCACATGAGAATTTTTTCACACACACATCCCCAATCCTAAATCTAACCAAACCTACCACTTATCAATTCACTACCCATAAAAATATTTCAAAGCCCCGAATTGATATTCCCACAGTCCAATGACACAAGATGAAGTTAAAACCATTAAAGAGGTTTAAGCACATACTACACCGAATGCCAATATATCAACCAAAATCCAATGACATAAAATGAAGCTAAAACCATATAAGAGTTTCAAACACATGCTCCACTAAATGCCAATATATCAACCCAAAAACGAAGTATAAAGAGATCAAGAATTTCATAACCATACTTCGTTTCCTAACCCACTAAGCTACCCAAACCCAAGAGGTCTATAGATGTTGAGCTACCCGATCCATCCATGTGACAACCGCAACCTTATGACTCCAACGCCGGCAAATGAGTGAAATCATATCATTCTTCAATTTCTCTCATTTTGCCTAGGAGCTCTTTCGAGTTTTCATCCTAGCCACACATCATGTTTCTTTAGCTCACATCTCACCTTTTTCCGCACATTTTAGCCTCTCATTTTTGCCTAGGCCTCCCTTTAAGGGTTTTCGACCTATCCGGGCCCCCAATGTTGTCTAAGTTGCCCTCTCGGGTTTTCAACCTAGCGGGTTTTCTTTTTTTTTTCTTTTTTTTTCTTTTTGTTTTTCTATTTTTTTTCTCATGTTTTTCCAATGAAAAGTAGCAAAAAGCATTCCAAAACAAGCTAGCATGCATGTGAATCCTCTAACCCCTCCCCACACTTAAAACATTACATTGCCCTCAATGTAAACACGTAAGGCAAGAACAATAAAAATCAAGGTAAGGGAGTTAGAGTGACACCCATTTCTCCGCAAATTCGCCGGTGATATGGCGATATCCAAGTACTTGGATGGTCCTGACATAGGTTTCAGAACCGGAAGGGTGAGCAAAGATGCCGTAGAAGAACTCACCCCTCGAGAAAAGCATTGTCTCCATGGCGCCGTTTGATCAAGACTAACACCACGAAGAACACATTAAACTCACAAGTACATAAGGATATATAATACTAGGTTTAGCATCAAGAGTTAATAACCATAGTATTTTCAAAGAACAACCAAATCACACTCAACCAACACTATAAGAATAATCATGAAAAATATCCAACATATATTGACATGTATACAAGCATCATTATAGGATATGCACTTATGATCACAATGATGTAGTCGGCATACTACAATCAACAAATGTACTATAAAGATGTAAGGATGTTCATATGTCAACATGTGTAGGATGGTGGAGGAATGAGTGGGTATGTGGTGGTTCTTGGGAGTGTTGGGTGGAGAAGAAGGTAGGATCATGCAATGTTTAAAATCATTTGGAAACTTGGAAGCTTGGAAATTTGAAATCCGGGCTCAAAAAATTTTCAACAGTTACTGAGCACGTCGCGACTCGCGACGAGCCTCGCGAAGTCATCGCAACTCGCGGAAAGATGAGTCCGAGAGCTCAAAATTTTCTGAGCTCGTCGCGACTCGCGATGAAGTGTGTCGCGACTCGCGACGAGCCTCGCGAAGTCATCGCGACTCGCGGAAAGGTGAGTCCGAGAGCTCAAAATTTTCTGAGCTCTCCGCGACTCGCGACGAAGTGTGTCGCGACTCGCGACGAGCCTCGCGAAGTCATCGCGACTCACGGAAAGTTGGCACTGGGAGTGAATTTTGCTCCCCTGTTCGTCGCGACTCGCGACGAAGCCCATCGCGACTCGCGACGACAGGGTATCCCAGGCTTAAAATTTTTTCTTCTTCTTACCAACTGTCCAAGCTTTCTTCCCTCATTCGTTGATCTCGTTCCTCCATCTCCTTCATTGCAATGCACTTCACTTTGCTACAAAATCACAGAAAAACAAGCCATAAAAAGAACAAAACAAAACAACAACAAAAACTAAGAAACAAAGACTAAAAAAAACAAAAACTAAAAGAAATGCCGAATTTATTTAACGTCGTCGGCACGACGAAGCTCCGTATGTTTAAGGTCGTCGGCACGACCCTAATGTTATCCGTATGGTGAAGGCTTGAAGCTCTTCACCATGAGCATCCAAAATAAGAGAGGTGGGGGCACAAAACTTTCAAGAGGAAAGTCTTGTGGAGGTGGAGATGGTTCAAAGGGAATTAAGTGGTTAGGGAGCTTGGGATAGTCTTTTGGCTCCTCTCTCGTTTCCCTCAAAACTTCTGAAAATATTAGAGTTGGTTCACTAGGTGGGAGAAGGGGTGACGATGCTAATGGATGTAGCACTATCACCTCTTCCTCCATTTTTCTATCCTCTACAACCAACTCCTCATCCCTTTCAAACTTAAAATCATTTTTATTGGTGACCACACTCACCGAATCATCGAGTTCAAGTTGGGATGGTGTATTTTCGGAATCACGAGCTTCCATTCGGGCCAATACCTCTAATATGTTCCTCACATGCCCCTCAATGGCCTCAACACTAGAGGAGAGCTGGGTATCCGGCTCCTCACTAGTAAAGGAGTTCAAGTTTGCTATCCTATTTAAGACATCCTCACGTGTCAAACTTGAACTTCCTTGTTGGGCTTGGTTTTGGGGTATGATATAGGGTGGTGATGGCCAACTAGGTTCCTCGTAATATTGGTTTTCCGGCTCATTCTCATACCACAAATCCGGACTACCACTCCATTCCGGATTGTAAGAGTTGTGGTATGGATAGCATTCATGAGCTTCTTGCCCTTGAAAACCAATATCTCCTACCTCTTGATAGCACTCTTCATAGTACCCATGGTTTTGGAAACCAAGGGTTCTTTCTCGGTCATCGTGCTGTTCCCACAACAAAGGGCAAGATTCGGTAGGATGGTCGGAATGACACATCCTACAAAACCTTGCTTGTTGAGCCTCTCTTCTCATCATGAGTTCCCTCAAGGTGAGACGCTCCATTAAAAAAAATTTCTTTTTTTTTTTCAAAAGTTCGGAATCATAGTGCAAGGGTTCTCGATAAAATAAATCACCAAGAACTCAAGCAATACCTACTCCGAACAAAAACAACCACCAAGTAGTGGAAAATAAAAACAACTAGCTAATACACAACCAAATACACCAAAATACTTAAGAATAAACGCCTCTTCCCCGGCAACTGCACCATTTTGACGGGCGGGCGGTCGTCGCGCCCGCCGTGCAAAAGATAATTTGTAAGCCCTTTTTGCTTACTTTCTACAACTAGGTAGATAGTGGAAAATCGGGGTCGTCCAATGAGAAGAGGGATCTTCCTAAGCAATCAAGCACAAATGGTTGATACTAGGCTAGGAGTAACTATATTTACACACACTTAAAAGCAAGTAAAAGGGGGGGGGTTGGTTGGTTGGTTTCCTAAGTTAACAAAGATAAAAAGACAAGATAACTAGCAAGGTCAAGTGACTATGCTAATCATCAAACAAAACTAAAGAAAAGGGGTTTTAAACTACAAAGATAAAATGCCTTGGGGACAACGGATATCCACTTCCACATCTAATGTAGTTCATCGAATCATTCACACATTCCATCATATAGCATTCAGGACCCAACACTCACACACCCATCTAGCAAGTACCACAACACACACATCACAAGGAGTTCTAAGTTCATGCTCATAGATCTTCATGCAAAGGCACTACGGAATTCGTCACGTTCCTACACCTAAACAATTCAACCACACAAGCACTACCTATGCTCAAACAACTCATGGCACACATGCAGTGAAACACACCATCAAGAATACATAAACGCCAAATAACAAATGCTTCAAGAATGAATTTAAATCATCTATTCAATACTTCAACTACTTGTCGTGGAGACTAAACTCCTATCCTTCTTAGTTCGTAGTTTGCGAGAGTGAGTTCCACATCTCTCGTCAAACCTCACCAATGACTCCCGAGTCGCGACCACGACTCAAGGTGTCATTGGTGGCATTTAGCACGAAGGACCAACAAGCTTGGCAATGCCTATGACCACTACACCGTGACTAAGCATTTAACCAATTCATGCAATTACACGAGATTAGTCAAGAGCGACCACTCATAGACCACGAGCATATAACTCTTCTCGTTTGCTACACAAACGAACATGACGAAGAGTTCAACATCAATCACATTCGTCTAGCACATTGTCAACACACTAACACAATCAAATGCTCTAATTCACACTCATACATTCCTAACAAGAACAGGGGGGAAATTAACCCAAATCCCCCAAACCCTAGCTAGCAATTCATACAAGCATTCATATCCTCAAGCTCCCAACAACATCAATGGAATCAACAATTAACATTCAATGCACAATAAATGCACAATAGCAAAAACACCAAATAGATAGATAGAAATGGTTCTCAATACATAGAAGTGGAAGCTTCAATCCATAGCTCCCAAGTACAAGAACTACTCTAGAACAACAAAAGACATAATTAAACTAAGAAAAACAAAGAAAAGAAAGAAGAGAAAAAACCTAGGTTTTTCGCCCAAAAATCAGAGAGAAACAGGCTGGAAAAGCCGGAGAAGAGGAGGAAAGAGAGTAGTATTTATAGTGCAAAGAAGATAAAGTTGGTTTCTGGCCGCCCGTTGGTCGCGACTCGCGACGAGTTCGTCGCGACTCGCGACGGTGTAGGTCGCGACTCGCGATGGTGTCGCGACGGGGTCGCGACGGGAGCCAGAGTTTTGCATTGTTTCTTTGTCTTCTTCATAGCCATCCCTCTCAATCTTCAAGTCTTCAACGGCTCCAAAAATGGTATTCAACGGCCTCCGGTCTTCATGTCTTCGAAGTGAGTATCCAAAAGTCTTCGAAAGTATAGTCTTCAATGTCTTCCGGTCTTCGTTGCTTCCGTGTTCTTCCCTTGTCACACAAAATCCACTTAGAAGAGGTAAAAGAGTACAAAGTTGCTTTTGCCTCTCCTAAGTGAATTTCAAGGTAAAACACAAGCTCTCGATAATAAAAGAGCACAAAAGTGATCCTAAATACTACTAAATAAAGCATATAAAATGGACACATCAGTGCTGGAAGTAGGGGCCGTTGCGAGGCCATCACAACACGCGATGGACGAATGGCCAGAAACGCTTCTTGCTTTTTGTACTATAAATAATCACCTTATCCTCTCCTCTTCAACAACTCGAATCCAGCCTCTTCTTCTTGCATTTTTCTGGGTTCAAACTCTAGTTTTTCATTCTTTCTTTTCTTAGTTTTTGTAGGTCAATCATGTCTTTTAACTATCTAGCTTAGTTTTATCTTAGGAGCAATGGATTAAAGCTTCCATTTCTATGTATTAAGAACCATATACATATATATTTGGTGCTTTTGCTATTGTGCATTTATTGAGCTTTAAATGTGAATTGTTAAAGGCATTGATGTTGTGGGAATCTTGAGTATATGAATTGCTTGTATGATTACTTGTTAGGGTTGGGAGAAAGTAGCTAATTGTCCCCTCTTTTAATGTGGAATCCAAGAGCATGTGTTAGAGCTTCTTAAATGATATTGGTGTGTTGATAATTTCTAGATGGATGTGATGATGTCGAACTCGTTGTCATGTTTGTTTTAGGTAGCAAATGAGAGAAGTCTATGAATGGCGTTCGTTCTTGACTAATCTTGTGTAAATGCATGAATTGGTTAAATGCTTAGACACAGTGTAGTGTTTATTAGTGTTGCCAAGCTTGTTGGTTCTTCGTGCTCAATACCATCAATGGGATACTTTTAGTCTTGTTTCGGCTAAGGGAGTCATTGGTGAGGTTTGACAAGAGATGTCGAATTCACTCTTGCAAATTACTATCTAAGAAGGATGGAAGATTTATCTTCACAACAAGTAGTGGAAGTAGTGAATAGATCGTTTCACTCGTTCTTGAAGCCTTTGTTATTTAGCATTCATGTGTTCTTAATGCTATGTTTCACTTCATTTATTCCATGTGTTTTTTGAGAATAGGAAGTGTTTCTATGATTGAAGTGTTAGGGTGTTAGGAAAGTGACGAATTCCTTATCTCCTTTGCATGAAAATCTGGGAACATGAACTTAGAACTTCTTGTGCATAATGTGTTGTGATTCTTGCTAGATAAGTATGTTAATGTGGATTGTTCTCATATTTATAGAATAGATGCAATGAAAGGTTGAAACTTGAATGTGGTTTGTTCTAGGTTTAGCCTAATGAATGCTATGTTTGGTTAATTGGCTATGTCATTGCTAGAAGGCTCGTCGTTGTCAAATATATGGTCCTTCGTGTGTAATGCCATTGATGAAATACCCCTATGGTCATCGTTTGTACAGAGTGATCATCAATGATGTTTGTAAATGGTCGTTGTTTGTCTTTGCAAATTACTATTAAGAAAGAATGAATGTTGATCTTCTATTGGCATTCCTCATAGGTAATAAATGTGATAGGTTGAGTGAATGGTTCAATGATCTACATTTGGTTTGGAAGTAGATATCAATTGCCCCCAAGGCTTTATCCTTTGTAGTTTTAAACCCCTTTTTATTAGTTTTGTTTGATGATTTAACATAATTGCTTGACTTCGCTAGTTGTCATGTCTTTTAACTTTCATAACTTAGGACCACCAAACAACCAACCCCCCCCTTTGCATATATATATATATATATATATCAACTCCTAGCCTAAGAGCAACCTTTTGTGTTTAAACGCTTGAGAAAACCCCCCTTCTTCGCGGACAACCCCGACTTTCTGTTATCTACTTAGTTGTAGATAGTAAGCATTTAGGGCTTATAAATATTAACTTTGAGAGGCACAATGACGGCCTCCCACTCTCACTTTTACCTAGGCCTTTCGGCATGTTACCCAAGTTGTCCTTTTGGGTTTTTGACTTGTCCAGGTTCTAAATATTTTTATTCTTTTTTTCAATTTTTCCATTTTTTTGGTGTAGTAAAACATTTCCCCAAAAGTGAGCTTCAAACTACAAAAGATAAGAAACAAACCAATACACCACCAAATCCTAAAGCCACATTCCACATGCAAACTTGAATCCTAAAATCCTAGCATAACATGTAAACCACCAAAATCTTCCAAAAGCATCCCAATCACAAGCAACCAAAAATCTGCCAAGAAAAACAATCAAAGCATGCATGCACGATGAAAACCATGAATGAGAATTCCTAAGTACTCACTAATCCCTTGACTCCCCACACATAAACAATGCATAGTCCCTTATGCATTCTCATGTTAAATCAAAGGTGAAGTAGGGAAATTAGTGATGAATTCCTTGTGAGTCCATGAAGATGAATGGTACCGAAGAAAAAAAACCTTCATAAAAAAATGAAACACAAGCTTAGTTCCATTCCAAACAAAATCACAAATATCAGCAACTCAATGAAACATTTTGCACACAACACAAACTCGTATCTCAAGAAAAAACTTTCATTTAGAAATCAAGCTTTCATTTAGAAATCAAGCGTTTACAACACCACCACAATGTTAATAAAGCTTATAAACAAATAGTTCACCAAGAGTTTGTGTGTAAGTGTTCCTTTAAGAAGGGAGAGAGTGAAAGTGATGAAATCAAGTGGAAAAACATGTATTTCAAGGATATGGACAATCTATCTCTAGAAAAAGAAAAAGAATTGTATATTTATCGTCGTCCTCAAGACTTATTTCCTTCAATTCAAGGTGTCATGAGTTTTTTTCCCCAAGGAGAGGGTCATCCTCCTTGTTTTCCTCTAAAACTTCCCAACTCAAGATAAGGCTTCAACCTTTTCCCATTAACCACAAGCTTTGTGCCATCTTTTTGCTCCTCACTTCTATTGCTCTGTGATCAAAAACCTTTTTCACTTCATATGGACCTTCCCACCTTGATCTTAATTTGCCAGGAAAGAGACAAAATCTAGACTGGTAGACGAGGACTTTTTCCCCCACAAATGAATCCTTCTTCACTACCTTTTCATCATGTCTAGCTTTTGTCCTTTCCTTATAGATCAAAGCAGTATCATAGGAATTTTGCCTAAGCTCTTCAATTTCTAGCAATTGTGCCGTCCTTTGTTTCCCAACTTTCCTCAAGAATAAGTTCATGCACATGATGGACCAATATGTTTTGAACTTGAGTTCAACCGGAAAGTGGCATCTTTTACGAAAAAAAATCCTAAAAGATGACATGCCAATTGGGGTTTTGTATGTAGTGCGGTAGGCCCAAAGAGCATAATCCAATCGAGAACTCCAATCCTTTCTAGAGGTGTTAACAGTTTCCTCAAAAATGGCTTTGATTTCACGGTTGGATATTTCTGCCAAGCCATTTGTTTGTGGGTGGTTAGGAGGTCGTTCCCGTACCTCTCAAAGTTATATTTTTTATGCCCTAATGCTTCCTATCTACAATTAAGTAGATAATGGAAAGTCAAGGTCGTCCACGAGAAAAGGGATCTTTCCAAGTGTTGAAACATATATAGCGGAAAACATACTAGATATAAGCATATATATAAGCATGTAAATGGGGGGCGGGGGGAGTGTTTGGTTGGTCTTGGTCCTATATTAGGAATTGAAAGAAAATAACTATCAAAGCAACGGAACAATGCTAATTATGCAAAAACAACTAAAAAGATGATAAAATCAACAGTAACGGAGCCTTGGGGGCAATCGACTTCCACTTCCAAAATTCCTATAGATCATAGATTTATCTCTCATTAGTTAACATTTATTGCCTACGGGGAATGATATAATCACTTCCCAATCGAAGATCAACATTCATTGCTTCTTAATAGTAATTTGCAAACGCAAACGACATTTTGTAAACCTCATTAACAATCACTTTAGGAAAACTACACCATAAAGGTATTTCATCAATGGCATTTCATATGGATCATAGATTTGAAAAAAAACAAGCTTTCAACCAAAGACATAGTCATTTAACCAAACAAAGCATTTATTAGGCTAACCCTAGAACAAACCACATTCATGGTTCAAACTGTCTTTGCATCTATATGATAAATATGAGAACAATCCACATTAAAATACTTATCTAGAAAGAATTGAAACACATTATACACTAGAAGTTCTAAGTTCATGTCGTTAAATTTTCATGCCCAAAGAGTCAAGAAATTTGCAACTTTCCTAACACCTAGGGTTTGCTGATAGAAAGCCGGGAATAAGAGAAGTGAGGAAAGAGAAAATATGCAATTATATTTATAGTACAAAAAGAAAGACAGATCAATTTTGGTCACACGTTCACCGTGAGCCACGAGGGTTCATCGCGACTTACGACGGGAGCCCGGAAATAGAACTTGTCTTCTTTTTCTTCTCCTAGTCTCAAACTCTCTTTCTTCATAACAAGTTTCTTCCATTCTTCAAGTCTTCAAATCTTCAAAGAAAGCATTCAAAGCCTTCAAAGTCTTCAAACGGTGATCTCCAATGGCCTTTGGTCCTCAAGTTTTGATGTTGTTTCCTTGTCACACAAAATCCACTTAGAAAAGGTAAAACAGTGCAAAAGTTGCTTATATCTCCCCTAAGAGAATTTCAAGGTAAAACACATGCTCTTGACAACAAAAGAGCGCAAAAGTGATCCCAAAAAGTCCCAAAATATGCACAAAAAATTGACGCATCAAACCTCCCCGCACTTAAACCTTACTCGTCCTCGAGTAAGAAAAGATTCAAGCACACACAAAGGAATTCATGTATCCACATCCTAAACTACTATTCCCCAAATCAATACCTCACAAAACTCTCAAAACCACACATCCCAAAGTTAAGATCAAATGAGAATTCACCCACAACCCCCATAAATAAATCTACCCAAATTATACCAACCTATTAATTCATTAATATCCATAAAAACATTTCTAAGTCCTGAATAGACAATCCCAAATCCAATGACACAAAGTGAAGTAAAAAACATGCATCAATTCCAACACATACTTCAATCTATACAAATATATCATCCCAAAACCAAAGTCTATCAAACAATCAAGAATTCCATATCTTACTTTGTTTTCCCTCGCTAAATTACCCAATCCCAAGAGGTCTCAAAATGTTGAGCTACCCATCCATGTGGCAACTGCAACCTTTGTGACTTCAATGCTGAAAAATGAGTGAAATCATAGCATTTTTTTCTTTTCTCTCTATTTCTCTCATTTTGCTTAGGAGCCCTTCCGGGTTTTCATCCTAGCCACACATCATGTTTCTTTGACTCATATCTCACATTTTCCCACGCATTTAGCCTCTTATTTTTTCCTAGGTCACCCTTTTGGGTTTTTGACCTATCTGTGTTCCCCAATATTTCCTAAGTTGCCCTCTCAGGTTTTCAACTCACCGGGTTTCTTTTTATTTTTTTGTTCTTTTTCATTTTCTATTTTTTTCATTTTTTTCGTGTTTTCCCAATCAAAAGTAGCAAAAGCTTTCACATGTCAAAGCAAAGAGAATCGAAATACATTCAATGTGAAAAACATCCCAAAAATAAGAAAAACATCCAAAGCATCCAAATCTAGGAAAAGAAGTCCAAACGCAAAATGGTACAAGCAGTACTACCCCTCCCCACACTTAAAATGCTACATTACCCTCAATGTAGAAAAAATAGGGCAAAAGCATATGAAGCAGTATGGGGGTGCAAGAAGATATAGCTCACATTCACTGTTGTGAGGATGAATCACCATCACCAAAGTAGCACTGCTGATAACGAGCAAGCCAGTCAGTGTTTCTCTAATGCCTCTCTCTGTACCTCTCCACTTTGGGATCAGGGCTCGAGGTACCACCAGACTGGGGCTGCATCTCATAAATGTGGGCTGATAGATGGTTAATCTCCTCATCCATATCTATCAAGCTCTAGGAGACAAAAACATTGTGTTCAAATAACATGTCGTCCTGGCGGAGGAATCCATCTTGCATAGTCTGAATCATACGCTCATAAAAGTTGGGAAGAGGCTAAGGGAAATGAGGCGGTATATGATCCTCCTGTATAAGCTCGGTCTCTGGTGAAGGCGATGGAAAATGCTGCTTACCTTGTGGCTCAGTGGACGGTAAGGCACCCTCGTCAGTTGGAGCTAGAGGTGGGGGTATGTTCTAGAGCTCTTGGTTAAACTCCTTCCTATAAGAAGCATTGGCCTAGATAGCTATATCCTCCAAAGGTGTATCAAGCTCCAACTTGGACCTGTTGCGCTGAGGTAGTGTCATAAAGATGACATTCCCCACCTCATATTTCCAGTAGTATAATCCTGGGACCTGTGTGGTGCCGACTATGCCAAATTGTCCCAACCTCTCCATTGTGATGAGTTTTGAGGTATATTTCCCCAAGCGTGGGAAGCTAGCCGGTGCAACTAATCCCAAGTGCTCTGCTAAAAGTGTAAACATGCCTCCTACACTAATCTTGCTTTTTGGCTTCTCGGCCAACTCGAAAACCCTCTTCTTCCGTAACTCAGCCTAGACTCCATATCCCAACCCCTTACTCATCAGATGCCATAGGAAATGAAGATAACCGTCTGGAACATTCATCGGCTCTGACGAACATAAGACTGTGCCTGCTAAGAACCGGTGCACGAAATGGTGTGCGGGATGGATGATGACACTACTCTTGTCATGGGAGTTCTTCTACCTCCTGTTAATTCTCCTCCAGAAAAATATGTCCTCCTTGATCGGGTGCTCCTGGGCCGCTGGGTCCAACCTTGCCCAGATCTCTGCTATCTCCCACCCAAAAGCTGCCTCAGTATCTAATATTGTCATCTCCTAAGATACATCACCCCAATGGAAATGAATGTACCTCTCGCAGGGTTCACCATCCCTCGTACTACATATCCTGATAGTGGATAGGAATTCCAGCATGTAGTGTCGGTAAGTGGGACCACTCTTCCTCATGAAACCCTCCAACCCTCCTTTAGCGAGGAGGCAGTGAACTAGTTATAGCAGCCCGAGAGTATCAAGTGTTGTCTGGTCAATGATGCTTGTCTCCATCAGCTTGTGGGTAACTAGGACGTCCCACCTATCTGCATAGGACCTGGTGATCCGGGTCAAACCTATGTACCGGTCAAGAGGAGGAGGTATGGGGTTTGGCTCTGGAACCAGTGGCAGAGGTGGAGGTGGAGCGACAGCACGTGCACCTCAGGGAGGAGCCCCAGGTCTCTTAGTAAGGGCCATGTCTAACAACCACAACAAACATGTCAAATGTACAAGAATATTTTTAATATGTTGGAATCACAATTATTTCAAAAATAGTTTAGCTAACCTCAACATTTCCAAAATGCTAACACTTAAGTCCAAGCAAACTAGTTTAAGCATCATCCATAATTACATACAAAGCTCATGTCACTTTTAACATGTCAACACTTTCAAGTTCATTAGGGTTGTCCCATAGTTAAATATCCCACATGCCATATCCAATGAACACAATTGTGCCAAACTAGTTTAGCCATCATTAGTACGTTCAAAATGTTAATATTTAAGTTCCATACCTAAACTACCTTAGGCATGATAGCATTGCATACAAACATCAACTATGTTCAAAACGCCAATATGTCCAATCTATTACACAAGCCCCAACAAAATCCTCAAGTTAAGCACAATGCGAGCATAACACGAACACAAGAAAATTAGTACGAGCATAATGTTATCCCATATCTAAAGTCTCATATCAACATAAGCCCATTACCACAAAATCTACAAAGTTTCAACAATCCCAATTCAATAATTATGACATACAATCCACACAATATCCACAAGAACAAATTCTATAACAGAATCACAATTGAAGCACAAGAGAGTGAGGGAATGTACCACATAGAAGCTTAGGGAGGAGAAAGAATGAAGCCCACGACCTAATTAGCCCAAATTTGAGAAATTCCCAAAATTTAGGGTTCAAGATTTTCACAAATTTGGTTGGTTTGTAGGTGTTTGTGGATGATTAAGAGGCTAAGGAAAATAGGTTATGGATGTACGATGGATTTGTGGTGGTTTGGTGGATCAGTTTTAGTAGAGGCGGATTGGTGAAGATGGTGGGAATGTGGAGAAGGTGAGCGGGTTGAGAGTGAAAAAGTGAAGAGAATCCTGGGTGTTGCCCATTTTACAAATGGTTCAGTACACCCATCGCGAATCGCGATGCATACATTGCGAGTCATGATGGGGGGTCAACGGGGCACTTGAGTCAACACTCTTGTTGCAAGCCACAATGGGTGTGTTACGGGTCGCGATACCTGATCCTTGAGAAGCCATAATTTTCAAAAATATTCCTCACTTAGTCACGTGTCACGACTAAACCATTGCAGCTCACGATGGTCGATTGCAAGTCACAATAGGACCGTCACGAGTCGCGATAGGACCATCACGAGTCGCGATAGGACCATCATGAGTTGCAATATGACCATTACGAGTCGCAACATATTATGTCTGAGAGCTCACATTTTGGGATAAATCCCTGATCTCGCAGCGAGTCACGATGTAACGGTTGCGCCTCGCGATGGCTACACATGCTTGGTACTTAGGAAAAAAATTTCAATGTTACCAATTGTCCAAGCTTTTCCTCCTTTCTCCATGCCCTTTTTAAATGACCAATCAAGCTTCTTGCGCCTCAATTTTATACAAAATTGCGGAAAAGCACACCGTGAATAGAACAAAGAAAAGTAGTGAACTTAACGACAAAAACTCAAAATCAAACAATAACGGAAAGTCACGAATGATGATCTGGATGATCAAAACCAAGTTTATTTAAATTGTCGGAACAACGTACTCCCCCCTTTTGGAGCTTATTCACAAAATGAACCAAAATGATCGATCTCCTTTCCCCGATCCAGGTTAAAACAATCGGGATTCATATCCTTCCCCAACAAAACCTTCTTCAAATAGCTTAGGGTTTCTTCATGTTCCCTCAACATTTCTAATAACTCACCTTTTTGTTCCATGGTGATATCAAGCACATGAGCATTTGGGGGCTTCTCTCCTTCTCCAAGGGATGAACATTTAAGAGCTTTTAGTGTTGGTTTGCACTCTACCACCGAAGTCTTCTCAAGAGAAGGAGGGAAAAACACCCTTATTGGCTTACCCGTGGATACACGAAAAGTGTTGGATGTTGCTTTCCCAAGAGTTTATTTGCCATTGTTGCTTTCCTTCAAGTTAGTACTAACCACATTTGAAATCAAAACATCACTCAAAACATCATCCATTGCAACATTTAAGAACTACTATCTTTGGGCTCAACTACATCTTTGGGCTCTTTATCATCAATAACAAGGATATCTTGGCAAGAATGGTATCTAGTAGGATGATCAATAGAATTATTAGTGTCAAATTCTACCTTCCGCCCATTAAATTCCATGGTCAATGTTTCTTTACGCATGTCAATTATGGTCCTCGAAGTCTTTAGAAATGTTCTTCCTAAAAGAATACGTTTAGCACTATTGTCACCTTCCATTTCAAGAACATAAAAGTCCACGGGGATTGTCAAAGAATCCACTTTCACCAACACATCCTTCACAATACCTTTCGGGTCTGTGCTAGAGTGATCAGCTAGTTGGATAACAACCCCGATTTCATGCAAAGTGCCCAGATTTAGACTTTCATACAAGGAATATGTGATCACATTGATTGAAGCACCTAAGTCAAACATGGTCTTGTTAACACATTTGCCTCATATATCACAAGGGATTGTAAACATTCCTGGATCATCACATTTAGGGGGCCATTCATCATCAAACACAGCGGAGACATATTCACTCTTCACACTCTTTTTCTTACTTTTAAATTATTGTTTCCTATTGATGTTACACAATTTTGTAAGAAATTTAGCATACCTAGGGACTTGATTTAGAGCATCTAAGAGTGGAATATTTACCTCGCATCTACGAAAGACTTTGTAGATGTCTTTGGTGTCCTTCTTGGTCCTTCTATCCTTTAATGCCTCCAAAAATGGTGGTTCTGGCACATAGATAGGGATGTCCTCCCCTTTTGACTTCTTGTGAGGGGGGATGAGGTTTCAAGATTTGATCCTGATCTTTGGCCTTCTTTTCAAGGTCTTCTTCTTTTTCTACCATCCGCTCAACAACAATCCTTGCTTGGGGCTCCTTCACATCCCTTCCACTTCTGAATAAGATTGCACTTATATATTATCGAGGGTTGATCTCTGATTGGGGGGGAAGTTTGCCCTTTTCCTGGGCCTCCATCCGATTCACCACTTGAGCTATTTGGCTCACTTGAGTTTCCAAGTTCTTGATGCTCGCCTTGGCTTCATCTTGGAATTTTCTGCCTTTCTTCGCGCACATGCTCAACTGGTGAATGGGTTTAATTACCTCATGTTTTGACAAGCCCCATCTCTCCCCTTGATCTTGGGGATTGTCTTGAAGACTTTGGTATTGTTGTTGAGGTGGCCGATATTGTTGTTCAGGAGGGTGAAACGATTGATTATTTTGACCTCTGTGAGGGCTTCCCTACTGTAGATTTGGGTTATCATGATTACCCAAATTGTATGGCCGATTTTGGTACCCTTGATTCCCTTGATAGCCTTAATAACTTTGGTTGCCTTGGTAGCCTTGGTTGCCTTTATAGCCTTGCCCATGTTGATACCCCATGGCACTCACCAGTTCGACATAATCATCTTGAAAAGTAGGGCAAGCATCCATAGGATACGCCAAGTAAAAAATTTCACAAAATTTAACATTTTGGGCTTGGTCATCAAGGATTTCACCATAAAAGTAAGGGCCAAGGTTTGGTCCTCAAGCTCTCCACTGTTGGAAGGGTCACTTGTGGGCATTGGATTTCTTCTCCTCAAATCGGCCCTCAAGCTAAAGTTCCTTAACTCCTCAGCTAGCTCCTCATATAATTTCATAGCCTTCGTTGAAGTTTTGTTCCCAAGGGTACCACCACAAGAAATCTTCACTAGTCTTTGGTCCTCATCAAGATGACCATTATAGAAATAGTAGACCAAGTCTCCCTCCAAATAGTCGTGGCAAGGAAAACTTGCAAGAAGCTTTTTGAACCCCTCATAATAATCGAAAAGAGTCTGTTCATGCCATTGGAGGATGTTTCTTATGTCTTTCTTCAAAGGGACAGATTTCGAGGCCGGGAAGTACTTGGCTAGAAATTTCATCTTCATGTCAAGCCAACTTTTGATTTTCTTGGGTGGTAGGTAGTGGAGCCAATCTCTTTCACCATCCCATAATATGAATGGGAATGTCCTCCAATTGTAGAATTCTTCATCTACTCTGTGGGGAACTGTACCACCACATAAGAAATGGAACTTGGTGAGATGCTTGTTGGCATTTTCCCCTTGCCTACTAAGGAAGATAGGTAGCAAGTTTAAAAACCTGGTCTTGAACTTGAAGTGCCCATTCGGTCCAACCAAAGGATACTCAGTGCATATCGGTTATTGGTCGAGGTTGGGAGCCATAATGTCTCTCAATAAGGCTTGCCCCATAGGAATCTCCCTTCCTTGGAGAGGAGGAGCTCTTCCTTGAAGTGTAGGATGTTGAGGCCCTTCTCCCGGATGCTCATCTTCATACTCGTGTTGATGCTTCATAGAAGTATAAGTATCCACAAAATTTTCACTAGGAGGGGTGTCATTCACACTTTCCAAAGAAAGCCTCCTAGCCAGTCTCAAATTCAACTCTAACTCAGGGTTGTAGTATAGGGGTTCTTGTGAAGAGGATCACATACAAACCATACACCAAGAACTCGAACAATGAGTCACTAAGCTAAGTGAAAATGGCAAGTCAACAAAGAAAACAAAATAAAAGAAAACTAACAAATATTTACTACTAACACATAATATGCCCCAAACACTTAAAAATAAATGCATCTTCATCGGTAGCGGCGCCAAAATTTGGGAGGTCATCTTTGTACCTCTAAAAGTTATATTTTTAAGCCCTAATAATTCATATCTACAATTAAGTAAATAATGGCAAGTCAGGGTCGTCCACAAGAAGAGAGACCTTTCCAAGTGTTTAAACATATATAGAGGAAAGCATACTAGATATAAGCATATATATATGTAGATATATATATATATATAAGCATGTAAATGGGGGGGGTTGGTTTTGGTCCTTAATTATGAATTGAAAGAAAACAACTAACAAAGCAACGTAACAATTCTAATCATGCAAGAACAACTAAAAAGATGATTAAATCAACAACTAACGGAGCCTTGGGCGCAATCAACTTCCAAAATTCTTATAGATCATAGATTCATCTACTCATTAATTAACTTTTATCGCCTAGGGGGAATGCTATCACTTCCCAATCAAAGATCCACATTCATTCCTTCTTAATAGTAATTTTCAAACGCAAACAATGACATTTTACAAACCTCATTAACAATCACTTTAGGAAAAATACACCATAAAGGTATTTCATCAATGGCATTTCACATGAAAGACCATAGCTTTGATAACAAGAAGTCTTCTACCATAGACATAGTTATTTAACCAAATATATCACTTATAAGGCTAACCCTAGAACAAACCACATTAAAGGTTCAACCTTTCTTTGAATCTATATGATAAATATGAGAACAATCCAAATTAACATACTTATCTAGCAAGAATTGCAACACATTATACACTAGAAGTTCTAAGTTCATTTCCTTAGATTTTCATGTCAATAGAGTCAAGAAATTTGCAACTTTCCTAACACCCTAACACTTCAATAATATAAACACTCCCTATTCTCAAACAACTAATGATATAAATGAAGCAAAACATAGCATTAATGGCACAATAAATGCTTTCCCATAAATGATCAAAATAAAAAATCCCACTCCATAAGTTTGAAAGCTTCAATCAATTTCTCCCAAGAGATTAGTTTAGCTACTACAATCCATAGTAATCAACAACAATATTCCAAACATGAATAAAGATTAAAACACGATGAAAAAGGGTAAAAACCTAAGGTTTGCTGTTAGAAAGTCGGGAAGAAGAGAAGTGAGTAAGGAGAAAAGATAGAATGCTATTTATAGTACAAAAAGAAAGAAAAATATGTTCTGGCCACATGTTCATCATGAGCCATGAGGGGTTCATCGTGGCTCGCGATGGGAGCCAAGAAATAGAACTTGTCTTCTTTTTCTTCTCCTAGTCTCAAACTCTCTTTCTTCATGACAAGTTTCTTCCATTCTTCAAGTCTTCAAATCTTCAAAGAAAGTCTTTAAAAGGTTATCTTCAACGGCCTTCGATCTTCAAGTCATTATGTTGTTTCCTTGTCACACAAAATCCACTTAGAAAAGGTAAAATAGCGCAAAAGTAGATTTTACCTCCCCTAGGAGAATTTCAAGGTAAAACACAAGGTCTTGAAAACAAAAGAGCTCAAAAGTGATCCCCGAAAGTCCCAAAATATGCACATAAATGGACGCATCATTGGTAAGAAGTGGAAGTTCTATGACTCACTCCACATTGATTAAGCAATGTTTCCATGCCTTTGTTGCAAAAATGGGTTCCTCTATCACTAAAAGGACTCGGGGCACCTCGTACCTGGATAAGATGTTATATTTCAGGATGTTGACCACAGTTGTTGCATCGTTCTTCTTTGTGGCTTGAGCTTCTACCCATTTGGATGCATAGTCCACTAGCACCAAGATGTAGTAGTTCCCACCTGAATTTGGGAATAGACCCATGAAGTCTGTACCCCACATGTGAAAGACTTCCACTAGCATTGAAAAGGCTTGAGGGATCTCATTTCTCAATGGGATGTTACCTACCCTTTGGCATTGATCACAGGATGCCACAAGATGTCTAGCATCAGTAAGTATATTAGGCCAGTATAGACCACAATATGTTACCCTCCTTGTAGTTCTCTTATAACCAAAATGCCCTCCAACTTGGGATGAATGGCACATCTCGAGAGCACGTCTGACCTCATAATCTAGTAAGCAATTGTGGGATTTGAACTCAAAGAAAGATATTCTGGTTTACTGGAACATTACTTAGGTCATCCGATCACACAGAGAGCATTGGCTAACTTGGGAAGATTGGGTACAAAGTATAACATCAAGAAGTTAGCAAAAGAATCTATGGTGAGACCTACGATATCGGAGAATCGGTATGTATGGCTTTATGGCGGAGCAGTCACATGTAGCTTCATGGTTTTTCCTCAGTTGGAGCGCACTACCATCAACCATGATACCTATTTGGATGACCTATTTATTGCACCCGACCAGCACTTTGAGAGAGATTTCTACAGAGTTTAGCCACCCTGGAGATAGATGTTGAGGAGGCCAAGGGCAAGACCTCACCGAGAGCACCTCCTAAACGCTCTCGCCTATCTATGGACATCATTGACCAATTTCACTCACTTGTGGACGATGATGGACAAAAGATGATCAAATTCAACCTAGATGATAAGAAGTACAAGATAACCCACCAAGAGGTAGCGTGCGTCTTTGGATGGGGGTATGGTAAGGAGATTAAGAAAACACACCGTTAAGGGATATCTTTTTCTCTTGGACACTTTTTTGTCCAACTGATAGATACTGATCGAAAGAACTTGTGAAAGAGTACGGCCCTATAACCTGGCATTCCGTTATGTTCACCGACTCTTGGTTTTGGGGGGTTTTCTACCATGGTGAGCCAATGAAATGCCTGGGTTTGGATGTTCATTACCTCTGGGGAATGACACTCGAGGGTAATTTTTACCTGAACCTGGTAGGTTCTTTTGGTGCACGAAATGTTTAACGATAGGGGATAAAAAGAGTGGCAAGATATCTATGGGCGGCATGGTAGGTTTACTAGAACAGTACTTAGGTCATCCGATCACACAGAGAGTGTTGGCTAACTTGGGAAGATCGGGTACAAAGTATAACATCAAGAAGTTAGCAAAGACATCTATGGTGAAACCTACGACATCGGAGAATCTGTCTGTATGGCTTTATGATGGAGCAGTCACATGTAGCTTCATGGCACTTCCTTAGCTGGAGTGCACTGCCATCAACCATGACACCTGTTTGGATGACCTATTTATTGTGCCCGACCACCACTTTGAGAAAGAGTTCTACATAATTGAAGTAACCCCGGAGATGGATGTTGAGAAGGCCGAGGGCGAGACCACACCGAGAGTACCTCCTAACCACTCTCGCCTATCCATGGACATAATTCACCAATTGCACTCCCTTGGGAATCAGTGATATGTCCATTTTATGTGCATAATTTAGTACTATTTTGGGTCACTTGTGTGATCTTTTATTATCAAGAGCTTGTGTTTTACCTTGAAATTCCCTTAGGAGGGGTAAGAGCAACTTTACGCTCTTTTACTTCTTCTAAGTGGATTTTGCGTGACAAGGGAAAAACACGGAGGCATGAAGATTAGAGGTCATTAAAGATCACATTTTCGAAGACTTTTAAAGACTTGCTGCGAAGACATGAAGACCGGAGGCCATTGAAGATCATTTTTGGAGACATTGAAGACTTGAAAAACAAGAGAAATTGCTATGACGATGAATGTGTACCACAAGAAGAATAAAAGAATACAGGACAAAATTCTGGCACCCGTCGCGAGTCGCAATGGCCTTGTCGCGAGACCATCACGAGTCGCAACAAATGGGTGGCCAGAATTTCACCTTATCTTTTTTGTACCATAAATAGCACTCTCTTTCCACTCATTCACATCTTTTTCATCTGCATTTTTTATACTGTTTAAAACCCTATTTTCTTCCATTTTCATCTTTGAATTCTCTTGTATTATGTTTGGTTGTTTAGAATTAATTAGTATGAACTCTTGTAGCTAAATATAGTTCTTGGGAGCAATTGATTGAAGCTTCCAAGCTTATATAATAAGATTCTATGTTTGCTCATTTATGAACATTTATTGGAGAGCATTTATTATGCCATTAATGTTGTGTTTTACCTCATTTATACCATGGGTTGTTTGAGTATATGAAATGTTTGTAAGATTGAAATGTTAGGGTGTTAGGAAAGTTGCAAATTTCTTAACTCATTTGATATGGAAATCCAAAAGCATGGATTTAGAACTTCTTATGTATAATGTGTGGTATTTCTTGCTAAATGAGTATGTTAATGTGGTTTGTTCTCATATTTTCCATATAGATACAAAGAAAGGTTGAACCTTGAATGTTGTCTGTTCTAAGTTTAATCTAATGAATGCTTTGTTTGGTTAAATGAATATGTCTTTGGTAGAAGGCTTGTTATTATCAAACCTATAGTCCTTTGGGTGAAATGCCATTGATGAAACACCCCTATGATGTTTTTTTTGTCTAGGGTGATTATCAATGAGGTTTGTTAATGGTTGTTGTTTGTCTTTGCAAACTACTCTTAAGGAGGAATGAATGTTGATCTTTGAATGAGAAGTGATAACATTCCCCATAGACAATAAATGTAATTTAATGAGTGAATGAATCAATGAGCTATATGAAATCAAACTAACCGAAAACCCCCCTTGTTTACATGCTTTTACATATATCTATATATGTATATGCCTAGTATGTTTCCCCTATATATGTTTAAACACTTGAAAAGATCCATCTTCTCATGGACGACCCCGACTTGCTAAAGAGATATTCCTTTGGGACAAGCTTTATTAAGAGACATCATGGCCCCCAACCTCGATCAACAACCAATGTGCATCAAGTATCCCGTGGTTAGACCGAATGGGCACTTTGAGCGAAAGACCGGCTTCATCAACATGCTACCCATCTTCCTTGGTAAGCAAGGGGAGAGTTCCAACAAACACCTCACCGAATTTCACTTCTTGTGTGGTGGTACGGTTCCCCATGGAGTGGATAAAGATTTCTATAAATTGAAGGCATTCCCATTCACACTAAGGGATGGTGCAAGAGATTGGCTCCACTACCTACCACCCAAGAGCATTAAGAGTTGGTTTGATATGAAAACAAAGTTTCTAGCTAAATACTTTCTAGCCTCTAGATCCGCCGCCTTGAAGAAGGACATAAGCAATATCCTGTAGTGGCATGAAGAATCTCTCTTCGACTATTGGGAGAGGTTCAAGAAACTTCTTGCAAGTTACCCTTATCACGGTTATTCGAAGGGATATTTGGTTTATTAATTCTACAATGACCTTCTTGATAAAGATTAAAGGTTGGTAAGGAGTTCTTGTGGTGGCACCCTTGGAAACAAAACATTCTCTGAAGCTATGCAATTGTATGAAGAGCTAGCGGAAGAATCGAGAAACTTTAGCTAAAGGGATTATTTGAGAAGGAGAAATCCAATGCCCGCAAGTGATTCTTCAAATAGTGGAAAGCTCGAGGATCAAGTCTCGGCCTTTGCATCTATGGTCAAATCGTTGATGACAAAGCCCGGGAATGCGCCACATGTTAAATCATGTGAAATTGATGATAAATTGATGCGCCACATTCTTGGTTTTGAATGAGAGGTATTCTAAAGGATTCATGGGTAGAAGAGAAGTTAAACAAGGGGATCCTCTATCCCCCTTGTTGTTTGTTTTGAGCACAAGAATGATGGCAAAGGAGTACTAGAAGCAGCACATAGAATTCCATCAAAGATGCAAAAAGGTTGGTGTGCATACTTTGTTGTTTGCTGATGATTTTCTTATCTTTTGTGGAGCAAACCAAAAATCCATGGAGGGTGTGTAAGGTTGCTTGAAGAGGTTTACGGAGGTCTCGGGTCTTGCAATAAGTGAGCAAAAATCTATAATTTATTTTTCTAGAATGGATGAAGAGGAGAAAGACTTGTTGGCTGGAGTGTTAAATGTAACAAGAGGGGATTTTCCTATGCAATATTTGGGGCTGCCTTTGTCTAATGTGAAGTGTAGGAAGCAAGATTGTGAGCAATTGGTGGATAAAATTAGAAGAAAATTGCATAGTTGGAATTCAAGTGTTCTTTCTTATACAGGGAAGGTGCAATTGATCAATTCGGTTTTACTAAGTATAGCTGGATTTTGGGCTAGTATACTAAGTATACCTGAGGATGTTCATGAGGAGATTGTGAAAATTTGTAGATGTTTTTTGTGGGGAACAGAAGAAAGGAAAAGGGGTTATACTCCTATCTCTTGGGACACAATTTGTAAAAGCTAAAATTTTGGAGGATTGAGGATTAGAGATCCTTCCGATTGGAACAAGGCAGCACTATGTAAGAAATTGTGGGATTTAAACTCAAAGAAAGATATTTTTTGGGTAAGGTGGATTCAAGTATATTACATAAAGGGTGGAAGTCTACAAGGAAGCAAATGAGGGGTAAGTTCTAGTTGGCATTGGAAGATGTTGTGCAAATTGAAAGATAAACACTTCCAAACCCTTGGGAGTTGTTTGGACAAGGATGGTGTATGATGAAATGAAGGGAGGAAGCAAAAGGGACTTTTATGCAAAGGTAATTTGGGACAGAAACATTTTACCTAAGCATAGAATTTTCCTATGGATGCTATGAAGGGAGGGCTGCCCACGGTTGATAGATTGCAAAATTTTGGGATTTTGAAGACACAACAAAGTTGTAGTTTATGTGATGAGGTGGATGAGACAGCAAGCCATTTGTTTTCAGGTTGTACATACACTAAGGGGTTGATGAAAATATTGAAGTTGAGAGATATGAACAACATGAGGCAAGTAAAAAGATATTTGTTGATGATGGTAAGAAGAAGGCAAGACTTGATGTTGATGAAGCTTACTAGTGTCTTGTATAGAATATGGAATGAAAGGAACAAGAGGATCTTTTGCCAAGAAGATTTGAAGATGGAGACCTTGGCTGCCCAAGTTGAAGCTGAATGCAAATGGAGAAGCAATAAGAGATGGAAAGAAAATTTTGAATATGAGCCTAGATAGAATATAGAGCTGGTTGTTTGTTTGATTTTAAATAGAAAGTTTTGATAGGGTTTTTTTCTTGTAAAAGGCTAGGAGTGATGGCCTAAAACTCTTTTAGTTTGATTTGATCTATATACAAAACTTTCATTAAAAAAATCATGTGAAATTTGTTACTTTGCGCATCCTACGGACACTTGCACCACTTTGCAAGAGGATTATGTTGAAGAGGTAAGTGCCATGGGCTATCAAGGCAACCAAGGCTACCAAGGCAACCGAGAATATCAAGGTGGGTAAGGCTACCAAGGTAACCAAGGCTGCTAAGGTTATCAAGGGTACCAAAACCAGCTGTACAATTCGAGAAATCGTGATAACCCAAACCTCCGGTATGGAAACCCTCAAGGAAGCCAAAACCCTCAACCATATGGACCTCCTTAAAAACAATATAGGCTACCTCAATAACAATTTCAAAGGCTCCAAGACAAACCCCGAGACCAATGGGAGAGTTCGGGGCTAACAAAGGATGAGGTGATGCAAGCCATTCACCGGTTGGGCATATGCGCAGAAAAAAGTGAGAAATTCCAAGATGAAGCCAAGGTAAGTATCAAGAACTTGGAAACCTAAGTGAGCCAAATATCTCATGTGGTGAATTGGATGGAAGCCCAGGAAAAGGGTAAGCTACCCTCCCAACCAGAGATCAACCCTCAACAAAATACAAGTGCTATCACTTTGAGAAGTGGTAATGAGGTTAGCTTTCCCACGGTTGGTGAAGTTGTTGAGCACGAACCTAGGATGCTTGAAATGCTTGAGAAAGAAGGGAAATAGGAGAATGAGGAGGAGGCCGAGGAGGAGGCAAGGAAGGGAAAAGGAAAGGAAGAGGAGATCACCATTGAGAAATCAACATCCATTTCCGAACCTTCATCCCCCCTCAAAAGAAGGCAAGAGTAGTGGAGATTCCTCCATATGTGCCGGAGCCACCATTCCCGGAAGCTCTAAAAGACAAAAGGAATCCTCAAATAATAGTGAGAGAAAATTCTCTCTGGAGAGAAAAAAAGGCGCAGCCCTTCTCCGGACAACCGGGGCTGATTTTCTTCCAGTTTCTCTCCTACGATTCAGAGTTTCTGGCTAGGAATCCGACATTAATGTTGGATTCCTCGCCGGGCATCTTTCGAGGTATGATTTGTACTTGAATTTGAAGATTTGATCTTTGGATCTGAAGGTTTTGTGTGAAGATCAGATTTTTCGATCTTGAACTTGTTGATGGAGCGTATTTGATGAAGATCTATCATTGTTCCAAGTAAGTTTTAATCTTTCGTTGATAGATCTAATCTGGATGATTGATGAGGGGTTTATTTATGATGAATCTGTGTGGATTTGTATGGAAGATTATTTGTTTATGGTGGATAGTCAATGTGATGTTCATGTTGGATTGAGAGTAGAGATGAATTTGAAGCATGAATTTTTTAGTATTTGGAAGAGTTCATGATGGATCTGTTGAGAGGGAATTCATGTGATCAGATGCCTCACTGTCCATGATTGTCTGCTTTAATTGGAACTTCGACCAGATTGCTATGTTTCATGCCAAGAATTTAAATTTATTTTCTTGACTGATGAACAATCATGTGGGATTCAAGATTTTGGGTGTTTGAATGTTATTGTTTGATGGGGTTGATGGTTTGGGATTAGTCGGATTTAAGACAGATGTTTGGAGTTAATTAGTTTAATTGGAATCATTAACGACCATAGGCCCAAGGTTTTCTCCTCGTTGTTTCAATCTCATGATAGTATTCAGATCTAGATGAATGGAGGAGCAGATTTTTTGTACAGGTTGGATTATTTGGATGTCGATTTCTAGAATTTTCTGGTCGGGTTCGCCGGAAAAATACTTTCTCCGGTGGGTTATAATGCTTATCATGCCTTGAAGGTTCCGGATTCGTTTTGGTTAAGCAACATCCGATCAGAAAATATTTGGGAAATTTTGGATTTGAAGTTAATTTGGAGGTTGGTTTTTTCGGATTTTCCGATTGGAGGTCGCCAGAAAAACGCTATTCCGGCGATGGGGAAGCAAGAAATAGCCTCGATTATTTGCCCCTAGACTCAGATTCGTATTTGTTCATGCTTCAGATGCATCTCAAGGTTGGAAAAGAGAATACATGAGTGTTGATTGTGTTGTTTTTGCTCGCCGGAAAACCGTGTTTCTAGCAAGATAAATGGCAACTTTTCGGTCGGAAAAAAGCATGCTCGAATTTGGAGGTGATATTTTCTATTCTACGTGCTAAATCCGGCCCGAAATTCGTAAGAGAAGAGTGCCCAGATTTACGTGGGAAGTTTTGAAAAACATTTTGGCGGATTCCGACAGTTTTTGCAGATTCATACGGTTTTTCCAGAATTCGACGAGTCTCCGGCACCGGAAAACCGCAATTCCGGTGACAAAGTGGATCTAGGCACTCGACCCGTTTGCGTGCACCGTCGGGTCGTAATACCCGAACAAGGTGAAATGGGTTGGAGGCTACTTTGGGTTTTGACCCGTTTGGTGGCGGCCAGGTCATATGACCCGTTAAGGTAGGCATTCGGATCAAGGGCTTAAACCCTAGCTGTTAGGCCAAGGTTGCTGGGCCATCCGGTTGGCTGCTGGGCTGAAAGTTTATTTGAGGTCCGGGTCGGTTTATGACCCGGTTGGCGTGCGGGTGAATGATCCGGCCGGGTTACGCAGTTTGTGACCTGGGCCGTGCTCCTGGGCTGAAAAAATGGCGCTGCTGGGCTGAAAAAATGGACCCTGGGCCGAAAAAGAGAGCTGACTGCGGATTGAATATATGAAGAAATGGGTCACGGTTATAACCCGAATTAAACCCGGTTAAGTGCTTCTCCACAAGGGGCGGCTACGGTTTAGTTGAAACCCTAGCTGAAGGGTACTGGGCCGCCGGCCTGCTGGGCCGAAAGATGAAGCTGCTGGGCCGAGAGGATAAATCAAACGGGTGGGTCGAATTCAAGGTCTTCTGGGCCAAATTAAATTGGGAATTTTCAGCCTAACCTTGGGCTGAATTTGCTTCGATTTTGGGCTCTAATTTGAGGTTTTTGTTGAGTTTTGGCTTTCTCTTTGGGCTAAAATTGTATTGGGTGGATAATTGCACATTTTCCCCCTTGGAGGTTGGGAGAGCAACCTTTCTACATTTGGTTGCACGACCATAGGAGTTGGGTAGTTGGATAATTAATTAGCGTACGCGAAATTAATTAATCCACTGCTAGTTGTTACTTGGACATGATGGTCATTACGCGCTCTATGCTCGAGCTACACTTTTTGTGTTAAATTAGCATAAAGTTGTCCATTTTCTCAAAATGGAGTGGGCGATTACATAATCGCTAGGCTTGACGCACACCGTATAAGTTGTGTCCGTTCTCTCAATCCTTAGGAGGGCTATTTTTAGAGGGATTCAAAAGAGCTATTGGCACTGCCTACGACACTCTTGCCCTCTAAATTAGCCTCGGTTCATACCACGAGAACGTTTGAAGGCCAATAACACCTCTCTATCCTCACCTTAGGGGTGTACATGATAGAAGCTGCTCCTCCTTTGGCAGTCCTAGCTTCATTTGGATTCAGCAACACCAGCACACCATGGCGACCATTCAAGACCCGAGTACACCACACTCGGCTGCGCTTTTTGTCTACCACTGGAGTCCCCTTCACTATTTTCCTCAAGACCCGAGACCCGAGTCTCGGCTGCGATGAGGTTTTCATATGAAGAGCCAGTACACATTTCTGGTGGCTATATATAGGTCCAGATTCACACATCCGGACTTGCAGTTATTTTTCCCTAGGCTTAGTACTTTCTAGCTTAGGGTTAGCATTACTTTAAAAATAATTGGGGGGGGGAGGGGGGTACTCAATTGGGTATCCCCCTCCCCCCCCCAAATCTTTTTCCCTAGGTTTTTAGCTTAGGGTTGGATTATATTTTGTATTTGGTAGGGCTCTTTCAGGGCTCTACCGTGGGTTCCACCGTCTATACTATTTACCTATTTACTCTAAAAGACAAAAGGAGGAAGGAATCCAACAAGGACATTTACGAATTCTTTCATAGGTGTGAAGTAAATATCCCTCTCTTGAATGCAACTAAAAAAATTTGCATAGCTCCTAGCTATACAAAATTTTTGAAAGAATTATGTGTGGTAAATAGGAAACAAAGAACGAAGAACATGCTTAAAAATGGGAGAAGTGAACATGTCTCTGCTTTGTACCAAAGGGAGTTACCCCCTAAATGTAGCGATCCCAGCATGTTCACGATCCCTTGCGTGATGGGAAATACACATTTTGAAAAAGCAATTCTTAACTTAGGTGCATTGATAAATGTGATTCCTTATTCTTTGTATGAAAGCCTCAATCTTGGTACTTTGCACAAAACCGGGGTGGTGATCCAACTAGCCGATCGTTCTAGGGAGTACCCAAAGGGTATTGTCGAGGATGTGTTGGTTAGGGTGGATTCCTTGATATTCCCCGTGGATTTTTATGTCCTAGACATGGAGCATGATAAACATGCCGCCCCAATCTTATTGGGGAGGCCATTTTTGAAAACCTCTAGGACCATCATTGATGTGCATAATGGTACCCTCACCTTGGAATTTGATGAGATTAAAGTAGAGTTTAGCATAAATGACTCTATGAAGTATCCTCTTGAAGAGTATTCCTGTCATGCTATTGATTTTGTTGACAATGTGGTGCAAGATGTTTTTGAATTGAGTGGTGATGATTCCTCGTTATTTGCTTTGGAAAATGATGTTGAAAATGCATGTCTTGTATATTCCATGAGTACTAGCTTGAAGGAAATCATTGAGGAGTTAAGCATTCTTTAGGAAGTGGTGCAAAGTCCTAACCCTCTAGTCTTACAGAACCCGAAGAATCGGAATTCCTCCCATCACTTGTGAAGGCTCCGATGATTGAGCTTAAATCATTGCCAAGTGACCTCAAGTACGCATTTATTGAGGAAGAGGAGACGCTTCTGGTCTTCATTTCAAGTAAGCTCACCAAGGAGCAAGAAGAAAAGTTGATAGTGGTGTTGCAGGAGAACAAGGAAGCAATTGGATGGTCTATTGTCGACATCAAAGGCATAAGTGCATCCACTTTCATGCATAGAATCTTGTTGGAAGAAGATGCAAGACCCGTCTAGCAAACCCAATGCCATTTAAACCCCCCTATGATGGAGGTAGTGAAGGTAAAAATCCTCAAGTTACTCCAAACGGGCATGATTTATCAAATCTCAGATAGCAAGTGGGTGAGTCCATCTCAAGTGGTACCCAAGAAGAGTGGGGTGATGGTGGTAAAAAATGAGAAGGGTGAAATGGTGCCCACCCGAGTTCAAAACGGGTGGCGCGTTTGCATTGACTAGCGGAGGCTAAATGCGAAAACCCAGAAGGATCACTTCCCGTTGCCATTCATTGATCAAATTCTTGAGAGGTTAGCAATCCACCCCTTCTATTGCTTTTTGGATGGATACTCGGGGTATTTTCAAGTGGATATTGCCCCGGAAGACCAAGAAAAGACCACCTTCACGTGCTCCTTTGGTACGTTTGCTTACCGGCGCATGCCTTTCAGGTTATGTAACGCCCCCGCTACTTTCCAAAGGTGTATGGTAAGCATTTTCTCAGAATTTGTTGAAAATTTTGTCCAGGTATTCATGGATGATTTCACCATTCATGGTAATTCTTTTGACAACTGTTTAGCAAATTTGGCACAAGTTCTTAAACGTTTCATTGATACTAATCTTGTGTTAAATTCTGAGAAGTGTCATTTTATGGTAGAGAAATGCATTGTTTTAGGCCATGTTGTCTCCTCTAAGGGTATTGAGGTTGACAAGGTAAAGATAGATATAATTCAAACTTTGCCATATCCTACTAATGTGCGCGAAGTGCGCTCTTTTCTTGGCTATGCAGGATTCTATCGCCGATTCATCAAGGACTTCTCGAAGATAACATCTCCTTTATGCAAGTTTTTACAAAACGAGGCAGAATTTGTGATGGGAGAGGCTTGTAAAGGGGCCTTTGATACATTGAAAGAAAGTTAGTTTTGGCCCCTATTATACAACCCCCAGATTGGGCGTTGCTATTTGAGATTATGTGCGATGCGAGTGATTACGCCGTTGGAGCAGTGCTTGGTCAAAGGGTGGGGAGAGCACCTCACGCCATCTACTATGCATCCATGTCTCTCAATGAAGCCCAAAGAAACTATTCCGCCACCGAAAAAGAGTTGCTAGCAATGGTATTTTCTTTGGAAATTTTTTGATCTTACTTGCTTAGTAAAAAAGTTATTGTGTACACTGACCATGGCAAAACCAAGATTGATTAGGTGGATCCTTCTCCTGAGTGAATTTGAGTTAGAGGTGTGAGACAAGACAGGCGCGGAGAACCTCGTGGCTGATCACCTAAGCTAGTTGGCACCCTTCCAAGATAGTGAGGTAAAAATCTATTAATGAAGGAGCAACTACGGGAGGAGTTCCCTGATGAACAATTGTTCACTATCAGGGACCTCCAACCATGGTATGGTAACATTGTGAACTTTCTTGTCTCTAGTGAACTTCCTCCTCCCTTTTCTAAAGCACATAAAGATAAGCTAAAGATAAATGCTAAATATTATGTGTGGGATGATCCCTTTTTGTGGAAGCATTGTGTAGAACAAGTTGTTAGGAGATGCATCCCCGATAATGAAGTGCATTCAATTCTCACTTTTTTTCATTCTCATGTATGCAGGGGTCATTTTGGAGCTAAAAGAACCGCTAGGAAAGTCTTAGAAAGTGGTTTTTATTGGCTTACTTTGAATAAGCATGCATATTTTGTAAGGCTTGTGACAAGTGTCAAAGAGTAGGAAATATCTCATCTAGATATGAGATACCCCAAAAAGCTATGCTATATTGTGAAATCTTTGATGTTTGGGATATTGACTTCATGGGATCTTTCCCTAGTTCTTATGGCTTTACATACATTCTTCTTGCCGTTGATTATGTGTTGAAGTGGGTTGAAGCAAAATCCAGTTGGACTGACAATTCTAAAGTTGTTGCAGTATTCCTGAAAGATAACATCTTTTCTAGGTTTGGGGTACCCCGAGCCTTGATCAGTGACTGTGGCACCCTTTTTTGCAATCGGACCATAGCGGCACTATTGAAGAAGTATGGTGGCACTCACAAGACATCCACCGCCTATCACCCACAGACCAACGGGCAAGCCAAAGTTTCCAATCGGGAAATCAAGTCCATCCTTCAAAAGACGGTTAACCCTAACCGGAAGGATTGGAGTTCTCGGTTGAATGATGCCTTGTGGGCATATAGGACAGCTTACAAGACACCAATCAGTATGTCACCATACCGGTTAGTGTTTGGTAAGCCCTGTCATCTACCGGTGGAAATTCAACATAAAGCTTATTGGGCGGTCAGAGAATTCAATCTTGATATTAATGAGGTCGGCTTGCATAGGAAGTTACAATTGGATGAACTGGATGAGATCCGGAGGGAGTCCTATGGGAACGCCAGAATCTATAAAGAGAAGACAAAGGTGTGGCACGACAAGATGATCATTAGGAAAGATTTTGACGTTGGTCAAAAGGTCCTCCTATTCCAATCTCTCCTTCGCCTATTCTCAGGTAAGTTGAGGTCCCAATGGATCGGTTCTTTTGAGGTGGTTAAGGTATTCCCGCATGGTACGGTGGAGATTCTAGATTGAGCTAAGTCTAATACATTCAAGGTTAATGGAAAACGTTTGAAACCTTACCATGAGAATTTTGTGTCGGAAGAAGGAGAGGATGTTGATCTCCTTGATCCATTTTGTGAGTAAAACCCAAGAAAAAGAAGTAAGTCATCCTTGATCCATTTTGTGAGTAAAACCCAAGAAAAAGAAGTAAGTCATGCCGACGATGTTAAATAAACTTTGGTTTGATCATCCAAATTGTCATTCGTGACTTTTCGTTAATGTTGTTTGGTTTTTGATTTTGTTATGAAGTTTCATTGTTTTACTTTATACTTTTCACGGGTTGTTTTTTTCCATTATTTTGAAGCAATTTTGAAGCCAAGGCATTGGAATTTTGAAGTGAGAAAGGCTTGGAGTCAAGAAGGAAAAACTTGGACAAAAGAAGGAATCAGAAAACTTTTCTAAGTAACAGGTTAGAAGTGGTCGTGAGTCGCCATGGCCTCACGAGGGCCTCATCACGAGTAGCAACCAAATCAGGGATTTTGGCTAAAACTGGAGGTCTCGACCTCCACTTTCTGCAAGTTGCGATGGCCTCGCGAGGGACTTATCGCAACTCACGATGGAGTGGTCGCAAGTCGCAATGTACTCAGAAATATTATGTTAAAATGGAGGTCTCGGCCTCCACTTTTCACGAGCCGCGATGGCCTCACGAGAGTCTCATCGCGAGTCACAACGGAGTGGTCACGAGTCGCGATGTAATCAGAAATCTTGTGTTAAAATTCAGCGCCCGACCTCCACTTTTTACAAGTTGCGATAGCCTTGCGAGGGCCACATTGCAAGCCCATGAGATATCACCCCCTAGAGACCTCAAGGTAGCAAGCCCTCGACTCGAGCCGAACCTGAAGTCTATCATCCTCTCGAGGCTAGTTCTTGAGATCAACCCTTTGAGACATCATCCCCTCGAGACCTCGAGGCAGCAAGCCCTCGACTCGAGTAGAACCTGAAGTCCATCACCCTCTCGAGGCCAGTTCTCGAGACTAACCCTCGAGACATCATCCCCTCGAGACCTCGAGGCCGCAAGCTCTCGACTCGAGCCAAACCAGAAATTACATCATCCTCTCGAGGCCAGTCCTTGAGACATCATCCCCTTGAGACCTTAAGGCAGTAATCCCTCGACTCAAGCTGAAACTCAAAGTCCATCATCCTCTCGAGGCTAGTTCTCGAGACCAACCCTTGAGATATCATCCCCTTGAGACCTCAAGGTTGCAAGCCCTCGACTCGAGCTGAACCATAAAGTCCAATACCCTATCAAGACCAGTCCTCAAGACATCACCACCTCGGGTCCTCGAGGCCGCAAGCCCTCAACTCGGGTCGTGAGTTGAACCTCTCGAGTCCTTGAAGCCTCGAGCCCTTAAGGTGTCATCTTTTATCCTCGAGCATATCCTCTCGCAACCTCGAAGCCACGAGCCCTAGAGGTGTCATCTTTCATCCTCGAGCCTAGCCTCTCGAGACCTTAAAGTCGCGAGCCCTCGAGGTGCCATCTTTCATCCTTGAGCCTAGCCTCTCGAGACCTCGAAGTCGTGAGCCCTCGAGGTGTCATCTTTCATCCTCGAGCCTAGCTTCTTGAGACCTCGAATTTGCGAGCCCTCGAGGTGTCATCTTTCATCCTCGAGCCTAGCCTCTCGAGACCTTGAAGCCGCGAGCCCTCGAGTTATCATATTTCATCCTCGAGCCTAGCTAGACCCAATGCCTCTCGAGACCACCAGTCCCGAGTTGTGATGGCCATACATGTCTTCTTTAAATGATGGGCTGAACCCTTTTTGCCACAAACACATCCACAATCCGCTGCTTCTCTTCGTCTTCTCCCGCTCCTCTTCACCGCCCTCAGCCTTCCCATTACCAAGCGCCACCGCTAACAGTCGCCCTCCACCACTCACAACCACCACTCCATACCCCATCCTTTCTTCCCAATCTCCACCCACAAATTTCCAAAATGATTTTGATTTGGCTTGTGATGATGAACTAGTTTAAGGTTGAGTATGAACTTGCAATATTGCATATACACATATTCCTGTGCGTTTAACTTGTTTGATGTGGTTGTTAGATATGGCCCCCATGAAGAGACCAAGGGCTCCCCCCCAAGGCAAGCGCACCGTCGCTCCACCTCCGCCTCCTCTAGTGGCTAAAAAATTGAGCCATATACCTCCCCCTCCGGATAGGTACATGGTTTGACCCAGATCACTGGGTCCTATGTTGAAAGATAGGAGGCCTAGGAGAGGCACCAACTCAAGGAGACAAGCTTTGTCGACGTGTCCACATTAGATGCTCTTGGGCTCACTCAACCTGTCAGATGCCTCATCGCAAAAAGGGGAATGAAAGGGTTCATGAGTAGGAGCGTGTGCTCTTATCGGAGGTACACGCTGGAGTTCTTGTCCACGGTCCATATAAATAGCATGAGAGGTGATCAACCATGCAAGAGGCACATTGCTTTTCACTTAGATGATATATCTAGGCAAATAACTGTCTCACGGATTGAAGAGGCCTTTGGATTCGACACCGCGAAGATGCGGGCCAGGCTGGACCCACAGGCCCAGGAGCGATCGATTGAGGATGGCATGCACTTTTAGAATGTCATCAACATGAGGCCGAAGAATTCTCATGATAAGAGTAGCGCCATTATCCACCATGCACTCCGTTATGTGCACCATTTATTGACTGGCACAGTACTTTGCTCCGCGGAGCAAAGAACGTGCCAGACAATGACATTCACTTTCTATGGTACTTAACGAGTGAGGGACCAGGATACGGGATGTGGGAAAAATTGTGGATAAAGAGAATCGTGGAGGTGGCAGGAAAGCCCAAGGGAAAGATCCTAGTAAGAGGCATGATAAGCCATTTAGCAGAGTACTTGGGATTGGTTCCTCCGGCTGACTTTCCGTGCTTAGGGAGGTACACGTCCTATCTTATCACTGCTGAGAGGTAGATAAAGCGGTCAGATGAAACACGGCTAACGAAGAAACGATGAATCGTGGTCAGATGAGTTGCGCCAAATTCTGAGAATAATCCTAGAGGAACTAGCCTTTAAGTATGGTTCCATTGGATTCTTCTTTTCGAGCGCTATAAAGTTAACTACTAAAACTTTCAAATTGGACTAACAGTTCACTTGTAGCAAAGGAAACAAGTTGATCTGGCCAAGGTACCACGGGTCGGTGTGGGCGGTTCATGGCTAGCACCAGCGGCCTGCGGCAAAGGAGTTGGCCCATGCTAATAGTGCTCATCACAAGTCTAAGACGCATATTGTGAAAAATTCCACGGGTGTCACACACAAGTTCTAATCCTCACCTAAAATAGGCTAAGTACCATTTACGATGGTCCGCGCCATTCCAAGTCTAAGATGTCTAGACCATCCAGCGGGGTGTGGAGAATTAGATGGGTTGTGCCAAGTTTCTAAGAAAATTTAGTATCTAGATGATAGTATGCACCAAGGTTCGCGTCCCAGACGATCAGGAGTCCAAATCAAGCCTTCCAGATAATGGCATGTGCTAAAGGCCACGGTCCAAGCCAAAGGTGTTAGTGCGGACCGTGCTAGATCCAGCACCCCGTAGCAGCATGGAGCAACGTCCCATACCAGAAGAAGCTCCCCGTGCCAAAGGCATTAGCATGGACCGTGCCAGATCTGGTGGCCCAAGATAAGTACACGGTGCGGACCGCGTCATTTGCGACTGCTGCAATTCCGGGTGAGCCCTGCACAAGTTATCCTAATGTCTTGGTAATTATTATGAAGTTCTTGACACGATGTGATGAGTTTGGTATCAAGCCAAGGTATAAGCTTCTTCGCCCGTTGTACTTCGTGTCTTATAGTAGGTGATCCATCGATATGATTATCACAATTACCAACAGGGAGGCACATCACAAGGTTTTTGATGTTCCTGGTAATTCGAGTGACTAAAGAAGTTGAGGCCTATTTAATTCTCGCTCTTAGAAAATACAAGTCAAGTTTCTCAACCCACTATTAATAGCGCCAGTGATCTTTTTTTTAAAAAAAATTGTAACAGGATTTAAGTTACAAATGAATATACTTCTTCAAAAAATTTACGTCCCGAATATTAGTGTGATGTGAAACTTTCTTACGTAAAGTTATTATGAACACCTTCCATAAGTAGGAATTAAAAAGTTTAAAGACACAAGTGTTTTGTCAAGGTTCGGTCTTTCCACCTACATCTTGCCAATTTTGTCCACTAGTTCATAACTCCAGGATTGCAGAAATGGCCCACAGTGCCGCTTAAAAGCATACCACTCGAACTCAGCCTTGGGTGGAAGCATAATCTAGAGTGATCCTTAAGAGAAAACCACTCGAACATCATATAGAGTACTGCTTTAGAGCAACCCTCTCGTCATAGCTGGTAGTACTTTCTCAGGTTGGCAATGTTCCAACACCTTGGTACTTGAATCTCATTCATCTCTTCGAGGACGTAGCTTTCTCCTGAGTACAATTTGATCACACTGTAGGGTCCTTCCCAATTTGCGGCTAACTTCCCTTCAGGTTCCCTTATGTTTTTCTAACTTTTTCTCATTACCAAGTCTCCTGAGGTAAACAAAACCTTCTTTACCCTCCTATTATGGTACCTTCTTGACCCATTCTTTGACTTTAGCCTTATGTAAATAATCTAGCTCTCTTTTTTTTCACCATGTCCAAATCCAGACATCGGTTCTACTGATTACTTATCTCATCTGCAGCGGCCATCATCCTAGGCCATAAGGCATTTCACTGGTAGTAGAAGACTCAGTTGTTCGATATGCCTACAATACATTAGGTAATTCCCATATTGAGCTGTACTTGTATGCCATTTACTATTGTCATGTTGGTCATCTCCACATGCCCATTAGCTTGGGGATGGTAAACTGATGTCACCTTTTTCTTAACCTGGTACTCCTCGCACCGTTTCTTGAAGAGATCTTGAGCAAATCGTGTCCCGTTATCCATGATGATCATCCTTGGGATTCTAAAACAACATAAAATATTCTTCCAGCAAAAGGAAATAACCATCTTTCCCCTTATGTTCGTCAGGGGCTCGGCCTCTACCCACTTAGTGAAATAGTTAATGGCCACATTAGGTACCTGAATTTTCCAAGTGCTCCTGAAAAAGGACCCACCAGGTCGATCCCCCATTTATCAAATGTCCATGAACTATAGATTTTTCTCATCTCCTCCTGGGGGACATGTGTTATGGGGGAATGTCTCTGACAGTGGTGGCAAGCATGAATGTATTGATTCACATCATCGAACATTGTCGACCAGTAAAATCCTGCTCGAATAAGCCTCCTTGCCATAGATCTGGCTCCCTGGTGGCTGCTGCATACTCCCTCGTGGACTTCCCTTATGAGATAATCAGCTTCATGAGGGTTAAAACACTGAAGCAACGGTTACAAATGACCCCTTCTGTATAACACTCCTTTCTACAACACATACATTGGAGCTTTCAACCTTACCTTTTTGGCATCCATTTCATTTTCCAGCAGGACACCCTCTCAAAGATATGCCACAAACGGTGTCATCCAGGAGTCTTCCACTTCCAGCGCCATAACTACAAGTTCTTCAAAACTTCATTTGTTCAAAGTTTCCATAGTAATTGCTTCTGGGATTGGGTTCCCATATCTGAAGAAGTGAGCTTGCTTAGAGCATCTGCTTTATGATTGCTTTCCCTCGGGACCTGCATTAAAGTGTAAGATTTAAAAGCTTTCAACAGGCTTTTCACTACCTCGAGGTATATTTGCAGGTTACGATCTCCGGTCTCGTATTCCTCGTTCACCTCTTGAACCAAAACTTGAGAGTCATTGAAAACCTCCAATTCCTCCACCAGCAGCTCCCTTACCAAGAGCAGTCTCGTGACCAATGCTTCATACTCGGCCTCATTGTTAGTTGCTTTAAATACAAAGTTCAACGCGTAAGAGTAATCCTTGCCGTTGTGGCTGGTTAATAAAACCCCGGCTCCACTTCCTCCTAAATGTGATGAACCGTCCACATATAACTTTCATACCTCTCTTTGGATTGCTTCCACTGTAGTTTCCACGATGAAGTCTATCAACGCCTGACCCTTAATTGCAACTCGAGGTTGATACTGGATATCATGTTCTCCCATTTCCACTGCCTATTTCATCATTCTTCCTGAAATATCTGGTTTCAATAGGATCTTCCAAATGGGGTGGTTAGTGAGCACCAATATCTTGTGTCTCTGGAAGCAGGGTCTTAGTCTTCTGGCTGCATGTATGAGGGCTAGAATCAACCTCTCGAGGATAGTATACCTCATCTCCAGCCCTTGTAAGGCATGGCTGACAAAGTAAATTTAGTGTTGCACCTTTTCTTTCTCTTTTACTAGGGTCGCACTGATTGCCAAGGGCGACGCAGAAACGTAAAGATATAGCGTCCCATCCTTATCCGACTTCATCAGGGTAGGCAGTGTCCCTAAGTGCTTCTTCAATTGCTTAAATGCCTCATCGCATTTGTCATTCCACTCGAATTTCTTTGCCCTTCGAAGGATATCGAAGAAAGGTAGGTACTTCTCTGCCCCCTTCAATAGGAACCTACTCAATGCTACTAGAGACCCTGTAAGCTTTTGTACATCTTTTATTGATTATGAGGTTTTCATTCTCTTCAAAACTTTGACATTCTCTGGGTTTACATCAATACCTCTCTCTGAGACCATGAATCCGAGGAATTTCCCTACTCATACACTAATTACACATTTAGATGGATTTAACTTCAAGTTAACCCCTCGAAGCCTACCAAATGTTTCTTCCAGGTCTTTTAAGAATTCTCCATGACTTTTTCTTTCGAAAACCATATCATCCACATAAATATCCATATTCTTCCTCATATGTCCCCTGAACAGCTTTATTAACCAACCTCTGGTAAGTAGCCCCATGATTTTGTAACCCAAACGACATCTTCTTATAACAGTATGTGCCCAAATCTGTAATAAACGATATTCTTTCTTTATCTTCTTCTGCCATGAGTATTTGGTGATACCTTTTATGCACATAAAAAAAGGCCAGAATATGATATCCAGTGATGGCTTCCACCAACTTATTGATTGGTGCCAACGAATAACTGTCTTTGGGGCAGCATTCATTCAAATTGGTGAAGTTTATACACATTCTCCAGGCCCATCATACTTTGAAACCATGAATGGGTTAGCAATCCATTCGGGGTAGAACACCTCCTCGGTGACATTTGCCTTTAACAACTTCTCCACCTCTACTTTAATTGCTCCAGCTCTTTCGGGAGCAAACACCCTTTTCTTCAGCTTCACTGGCTTTGTTGAGGGGTCTATGTTCAACCTGTGCAGCATGAGACTCGAAGGTACTCATGTTAAGTCAGAAGTATCCCAAGAGAACACTTCCCCATATTCTCCCAATAAGTCTTTCAGTCTTTCCTTAATGTTTTCAGGAATTTGCTTCCCCACAGCTACTGATCTCATATCTCGAATATGCATCTGTATTGTATCGGTTAATCCCACATCTATATGAACCTTTGCTACATCTCTTTGCTTTCTCGCTTCTTGTACCACAATAAGGTTACATTTTTTAGCCACATTCTGATCTCCTCAAACGGATGCCACTCCCTTTTTAGTCGGGAACTTCATTATAAGGTGATAGGGTAACCAGACCGCTTGAGCCATGCACATCCATGGCCTTCCTAAAATCATATTGTAAGGGAAAAAGGTATCCACAACAGGGAAGTTACACCTGATAGTCACCCTTTTGTCACCATCCACCACACGAATGGATATGATTATCTCTCCTTGGGAGAATATCGGGTTTCCCATGAATTCGAATAAAGGGGAAGCTGACCTTTCCAAGTTGTCACACCCTATGTCCAACTGATCAAAGCACTCATGAAACATCACTTCTACCCCACTTCTGTCATCAATGAATACTCCTCTTATCAAAGATGTTCCAATAATGGCTTAAATTACCATAGGATCCGCATGAGGTGTTTGGTCTAGCACTGCATCCGCTTCTGAGAAAGTGACTGTCTCGTCCAGTCGAAACCTCTTGTGGCTAGGCTCTTCCGCAGGGACCCTTTGAGCCTCTGCTTTTATCACACCATTCAAACATCTCTCTCCCACTATGCCATTGATGACATTAACCACTCTTCGAAAAAAGTGGGTTTTCCTTGTTTTGGTTATCTTGATTACCCCCTTATTGCTCATGGGGTCTATCCTGCCTTCCTTCTTGCCCCCTAATCTCAAACTGCCTACTCTCGAGGCCTTCTATCTCCTCTACCCCCATTGTTTTGATTTTTTTTCTCCTATAAGGTTGCCATTGGTTCATTTGAGGCCTCGAGGGAGCAGCCTGGTTCCTGAGCCCTTGCACTCAAAATCGTCCTTCCCACTCACACCTATCGATCTCCATCCTCAACTGCATGCAATTATTTGTGTCATGGTCGAAATCCCTATGATGATTGAAATACCATTTTGTTGCTCTCCGGGCCACCACCGAGTTATGCGAACTCTGTAAAGTGGGGGTGATCAGAACAACCCTCTATGTATACTTAAGACATGTGCAGGATTTCTCCCTCCGAGTGTTAGTAGCAATATGACGCATATCTATCGAATGGTGTTCTTATGGGTTTGACTGGCCTTTTTCCTCTAAATTCTACATTTCTTCTCATTTTCTCTGTAAGACTATCTCTCTTCTTTCTGGTTGTTTCCTCTACCCTCAAATATTGCTCCACAACCTCCTGAAGTTTTTGCAAGGTCTTAAGGGTATTAGTACTCAGCTTCTTGTTTAATTCTAGGTCTTGCATCCCCAGCAGATACCCCTGGATCACTTCGTTCTCCGTTGTTTCTATCACTCCCAAGATCTCGTCCACATACCGATGATATAAAGCCTTCGTGCTTTTCCCTATCCTTTGCTTCGTTTGATAGAGTTCTAATAATTTTTTGTGAACTTCTTCTTTTGCGCATACTGGCTCAACAACACTCCACAGAAAATTTGATATGATCAGAGCGAGCCTCTTGGAAAATTATCCAAACTTCCTATAGCTCATTGATTCATTCACTTATGCAATTATATTTATTGTCTATGGGGAATGCTATCACTTCTCATTCGAAGATCAACATTCGTTCCTTCTCAATAGTAGTTTGCAAAGACAAACGACGACCATTTGCAAACCTCATTGACGATCACCCTAGACAAACACATCATGGGGGTATTTCATCAATGGCATTTCACCCAAAGGACTATAGGTTTGATAACAACAAGCCTTCTACCAAAGACATCATTTAACCAAACAAAGCATTTATTAGGTTAAACCTAGAACAAACAACATTCAAGGTTCAACCTTTCTTTGCATCTATGGGATAAATATGAAAACAATACACATTAACATACTCATCTAGCAAGAATTACCACACACTATACACAAGAAGTTCTAAATCCATGCTTTTGGATTTCATGTCAAATGAGTTTAGAAATTTGCAACTTTCCTAACACCCTGACACTTCAATCATACAAACATTTCATATACTCAAACAACCCATGGTATAAATGAGGCAAAACACAACATTAATGGCATAATAAATGCTCTCTAATAAATATCCATAAATGAGCAAATATAGAATTTCAAGGCAAAACACAAGCTCTTGATAATAAAAGAGCACAAAAGTGACCCCAAAAAGTACTAAATTATACACATAATGGACACATCAAACCTCCCCACACTTAAACCCTACTCGCCCTCGAGTAAGAAAAGATCCAAGCATATGAAGGAAATGGCATATCCACATCCTAACTACTATTCCCTTAAGTCAATACCTCACAAAACTCTCAATATCACACATCCCAATGTTAAGGTCAAATGAGAAGTTCCCCACAATCCCCATTCCTAAATCTACCCAAACCATATCAACCCATCAATTCATTGATATCCCTAAAACATCTCCAAATCCTGAATTGACAATCCCAAATCCAATGGTACAGGGTGAAGCTAAAGACATATACAAGGTTCAAAACACATGCTCCACTTTATACCAATATATCAACCTAAAAATGAAGTATATTAATCATCAAGAGTTTCATAACTTACTTCGTCTTCCCTCGCTAAATTTCCCACTCCCAAGAGGTCCTTAAGATGTCAAGCTACCCAATCCATTCGTATGGCCATCGCAACCTTATGACTCCAACGTCGGCAAATGAGTGAACACATAACATTTTTTTAAAAAAATTTCTCTCATTTTGCCTAGGAGCCCTTTTGGATTTTCATCCTAGCCATTTGTCATGTTTCTTCAGCTTACATCTCACATTTTCCCACAAATTTAGCCTCTAATTTTTACCTAGGTCATCCTTCGGGTTTTCGACCTATTCGGGCCCCCAATATTGCCTAAGATGCCCTCTCGGGTTTTCAACTTAGCGGCATTCTTTTTATTTATAATATTTTTCATTTTCATTTTTTTTTCAAATTTTTTCAAGATTGTCCAATCCAAAAAGTAGCAAAGTGCTTTCCAAATGTTAAGGCTAAGAAAAACATCAAAGCCAACACCATCTAAGTACATCAAAAGAGAAGCATCCCAAAAAAAAGGGGAAAATATCCAAAAAAAAAACAAAAGAATTATCCAAAAGTAGCAAGTCTAACAAAATATCTCCAACCCCAATCGTGAAATCAGCAGATACCCCTCCCCACACTTAGAAAACTAAATTGCCCTCAATGTAGACAATAGGGAAAAAACATACAAAGTGAAGTATGGAAAGGGTAAGGATATGATGCTCACAAATCACTGATGTGAGGAAGAAGGGCCACCACCAAAATAGCAGTGCTGATAACAAGCCAGCCAATCTATGCTCCTCTGGCACCTAGCTCTTCCCCTCTCTGCTCCCGGATCAGGGCCTAAGATATCACCAGCCTGGGACTGCATCTCATGGATGTGAGCTGGTAGGTGATCAATCTCCTAATCCATGTCGATCAAGCTTTGGGAGACGAGACAAACACGTTGTGCTCCAGTATCATGCTGTCTTTGCAGCGGAATCTATCCTGCATGGTCAAAATCATATGCTCATAGAAATCCGGTAGAGGATGGGAGTAGTAAGGTGGCACATCATCCTCCTGCATAGGCTCGGTCTCTGATGGAGGCTGCGGAGAGTGCTGCTGAAGTCCAACTTCGATTTGTTGGGCTGGGGAAGTGCCATGAATGTGACCTTCCTGGCGCCATATAACCAATGGAATACCCTCGTGGCCCGGGTGGCACTGAGCATCTCGAATCAGACCAACCTCTTTGTAGTGATGAGCTAGGAAGTGTGTCTCCCTAAGCGCAGAAAGTCAGCCGGTAGAGCCAATCCCAGGTACTCCGCCAAGGGCAGTGAGGAGGGTAATGGTGTGGTTTGAAGATTTGAAAGGGCAGCGTAATGGTGTGGTGTGGTCGGGGGGATTTGAAGATTTGAAAGGGCAATGGTGGGGTTGGGGGGGGAGTGATAGTTCATGGGTGAGAAGGAAGACTGTGAGACGCGTCAGAGGAATGTGTGATGTGCCCTCTCCATCGCTGCTGACGTCGCCCCTCCGCCTTCTCAGGTTTTGTCTCTTCTTCTTAGATCATCATCTGCTAATATGTCGCCCATTTTTTACTCTGTCGATATATCCTTATCAATTTGGAATAGGAAGAATCCAAACCATTTCTTCAACTGAAAAGGGTGATAATTTGATCAGATTTTTAAGAGAATTGACTGTTGTTCAAAGGTAAATCGCAGATTTGCAATTCGAGCTTCAAGGATGAAAAGTAAACACACTCTTTATTCTACACCTCCTTCACTTATTATTCAACTGTTGGGTTCCTCTCATTTTCCTTTTATTTCATTATGTCCCTTTTTTGCGAGACTCACACATATGTTTGATCATTGTAGGAGGATAGAAATGTTGCTCATTTCACACATGTGAGTGAAATGGAAAAGAATATGGACACGATGTGTTGTATCACAACCATTCTCAAAGATGTCATCCAGAACAAGGTAAACCTTCTCGGCTTTGCCCGTTGTTTCATGCCCCCAACCTCTGCCACGAGAATAGATGTTTTGCGCCATTTGTTTACATTATTCTTTATTATTTTTTAATTAACATGCTTAATCAAATCCTGATTTTTTTGTTCTGCTGCTAAACATATATGAAACATTTTCGCATTCGACTGATTTTGTACTCTTCTTAATTCTGTATAACCACTTTAGCATGTTTAAGATCAATCTTACAGCTCTTCCATCTAAGATTAGTCAAGTACCCTTCCTTAAATCTTACATCCGTCCAGTTTTCTAAATTTATTTCAAAAAAAATTGAATTATGTTTACCTACTGTTTCATGCTCTCAGCTAAATATGATTGAGGTCATTGTGATTTGTACCCTATGAATGCTTTGGAACTTGTCATATTCATTTGACTAGTGAGGCTTACTCCTTAGAACTTCTATTCCAATATACTGTCAACCATGGAAACACGAGTACTTCAGTATGGTGAGGAACATGAGAACTATGAAAATTAAGGATATAGGATCAGTGCTTTTGGCGCATTAAATTCATACTGTTCATGTTTTTATAGTGGAAATTTCCGCACTAAAGAGAAATCTATCATTTCCAGCATGAATGGAGGAAGATTTAGGAGCCTTCTCTTGTTTCATAATCTCTATAAAGTTTAGGAATCTGATTAGTCTTTAATATTATGAATCCTTTGTTGTCCCCTCGCTTAATTGAATGGAAAAGAATTTACACACGCATTCCTTGTTTTGGCTGTGATTCTAATATTTACTGTAGACGTCTTGAGTAATACTGTTTATGCAGCTCCCTAACGTTTCCCCCAAACTTCATATTCAGCATATGGCTTTACATCATTTGCTCTTTGACTTTTGCACATTGATGTTGTCGGTATCTAACATAAGAGTCTGTTTAATAGGAAATGCTTCGTCCAATTCCTATTGCTTTAGCTTCATGCACACGGTTTTTTTGAAGCCATGTCTGCAATAAGAGAGTCATTTGCCACACTTCAAAACTTGAGAGTTGGTTCTTCAACAGCCATGATATCAAACAAAGATCCTATACAGAGGATATATGGTGATGATTATGATTGTGTTACCCTTCCTTGGAGAACCGAATCAAGATTAGATGATCTAACTAGTAGAAGTACTGAAAAGCCGGAGATTGATAAGCAAGAAAGCGACGATGAACATGGAATGACAGGAAATAATCAAGCCGATAAAACGGGTAGCAAAAGATTGTCTTGGCCATCTTCAGTAATAAACAATGGGATGTAGCTGTAGAGTGTAACTTACATTGTGCATTGTTTTGCTTTCACCATATTTCTTTTTGCCACTTACACATTAAGCTCCATGCACATCAAGTTTTACATATGTTTTCCTATGCTTGGATTGGTTTTGGTCTTTGAGTTCTTCATTCTGTGGAATTCAATTGTAAAAGCTTTCAGAAAAAAAAATTGGTGATTTTTTTAGTTGTTCAAGTTTATAGACAGGAGGCAGTGATGTTGATGACTTGGGAGTCTGAAATTGACTCTCGAGCTTACATATAATATAATGGTTATGTTCTTTGAGACAAAGTAGCTACTTGAACACTATTCAAGTCATTTATGTTTAGTTCACTGCTTAAAGACATAAAACATAGAGGTCATAGTGCATGGAACTCAGGTAAAATTGGTTTGTATTTCAAAGGTGACGGGGAGTGATTGCTCATGGGTGGGAAGGAAGAAGGAAGGCTGTGAGATGCGATGCTCTTCCTGCACTGCCGACCTCGTTCTAAGTCACCCCTCTTCCTTCCCATGTCCCTCTTTAACTGAATCTTATCATGACTATGCTTACTTGACCCATCATTATCGTTCCAATTTTATCGGATGTCCATGAAGGGACGACCCATCATTGTCCGATAATGTCAGAACTCAATTAGTACGAGGGTCAATTAAAACTGGTAGATTTGGTTTAGTATGTCAAACTGTCTGTGCCATTGCTAACTATACATACATCTGTTTCGTTTGATAGTTATAACTATTCACTACTTGCTATAATATTCAAGGATGCTCAAGTAGAAATACTCTCTCAAAGTTAACAATGTGCCAATCTGAAAACGAATGCTCGCTATCGTCACAATTGTGAAGACTATCTGTGAACATGTTCATTGAGTTTAACAGTTGTGAACTTGTGAGGAATACCCGTAAACAGGTTTTAACTATGGGAATGTATTCTATTCAGAGTTGCAGTGGCCTTAGTTTACTCATTCAAGTATCAGTGTTTGAGCTTAGTGAATTTACTTGATGACATTTATGACATCCAACCCCGCCCCACAACTGGTGATGATTTGATCAAAGTTCTTAGAGAGAATAGTATACTTGCTAGTCCACTTTTTAGGCATCTTCTTAGATCCACTCATTGACGTTGAATCTAAGGTTATCCATTAAACCCGAGTTCTCTTAATTATACAGCAAGAGGCTACTTGCCTTGGATGATAGGATTCTCAAAATGAAATGGGTTTCAAAATCACTGGCCTCTGAAACACATAGCTCAGTTATCATAGTTCACCCCATGGAATTCAATAAAACCCCTTCCTTGGGCAATAGTTTCTTTTCAAGTTAAAGTTTGTAATCACAATAAGCACCAGATGAAACTTGATAATTAAAACATTCATTATCTCAAATTGAACTAGCTACAAAATTTCTACAAAAAAACCATCTCAAGACATGAAAACAGTAATGCAGAAATAAACACCTAAAGGATAATACTTAATAACCGCCCTTAAGATCATTGACCACATCATATGGAATAGGAGTAACAGTCTCGAGAGTAGCACCCTCAACCATGAAACCCAGTTTAGGACCCTCTGGCTGCCTCTTTGTACTAATAACTTCACCTCTTGCCTTGGCCTCCGCCTTCAGCACTTCGTTCCTTCTGATCCTCTCCTTGCACTCCTCGTTACAACGAGAAGCCTGAACATGCTCAATCCTAGCATGGATCCTCTTCTTCAAGATCTTGTTACGCACCTGAGTTCAAAATTTTAGGTCAGCAAATAGAACAGAAACACCTGCTATCAGTACTAAATAATGGTTAAACAATGGTCTGGTACTGCAAACATGTATTTGATTCACTTTGAATGGGCAAAAAAAAACTTGAATAAAAAGCCTAATAAAAACCACACAAAAGCAACCAAGAAACTAAAAGCTATCAATAATAGAGGCCTCCACTTTAAAATTTGCAACTACAAAGCCGATTCAAGAATGACACAACATATTCAAAGGACTAACATTTATCATAGCAACCTATCAAACACAAACAAGGAATAAAACATTCAGAATAAACTTTCATTCTTTATTTCCAATGAATGAACAATGCAAACGTACAGCTACAGCAACAACCATCCTGCATAAAGTGCAGTGAAACTAAAACAGGGGAAGGGAATGACCAACATTAAGACACACAGCAATAATAACAGCAGGAAGATCAACTAAAAGAGGCCGATTCAAGAATTAAAGCAAGGTTCATTTACATGAAACAAGAATCATTTACAGCAAATGATAGCCATCCAAGTTCAAGCATTCAAACCCTTCAATGAAGAGAGTTACAAAATCATGACATTCATACAAATTCAACAAATTCTAATTGGTTTTTCTCCATCAAAGTCTCTCCTTCAATCATCACTCATCATGTGGCTGTGTACACCTTAATCGGATTCCCGAAATAATAAAACTCATTTAAGCCGAAAATAACACTCCTACAAATCTGCAAACAAAATGTAATTATCAACAAGAGTGTAAATTAGGAGAGAAAGGGACCTGCTTGTTGATCTCAACACCGACGGCGCGCTTGGTGACGTTCCATATGCGTCCAGTGCGGCCGTGGTAGAACTTGTGAGGCATACCCTTGTGGATGGCACCGTTCACCTTGATATCTACATAGTCCCCCAGCTTGAAGGTACGGAGATAGGTGGAGAGGTTGATGGTACCCTTCTTCCTGAAACCCCTGGAGAAGGAGTCCCTGGTGCGAGATCGAAGACCATGTCCAGCCGGCATTTTGATTTCCTTCTTCTCGCGGCGGCGGTTCTCTCTGCTCGATGCGTGTAAGCAAGATAAGTAATATAAGCCACTAGGGCAAACGAGATTATTAAGCTAGGGCTTGCAACTCTATTGGGCTCAATTTAAATGGACCCATTTTAGCAGCTACTCATTTTTCGTTTCTTTGCTTTTCTTTGTTTTCGTTACCGCAAAGCACCATATATCCTCTGCTTCAGTTCTCGATCGCAACTTTTTTCTTTTCTCAACAACACCTCACTCAGGAAGACTACGCTTTATGTTTTCTCTGTTAAGCCGTCCGTGTGCGTGTCTGATGTCAATTACTGTTTTATTGTATTTCGGTATATAACTTCTGCGACTGGTTTCATTTAGTCGACTCGGTCAGTGCGACTTTTGTGCTCTGAGTTTGTTGTAGGGCGGATGCCTCCGTGTGCGTTATTATTAAGTGATGCTTTTCTTTATTGGTTTCCGGTAGTGTAATTTGTAAATAGGAGAGAAAACATGCTCGAGGAAATAGCCACAGAGGCGTTCTGTAGGACGAGTTTTATGATGTGATTTTAGATCAATACAAAGGGTATCTATCGCCTGAGGTTGCTTGGTGATTATCAGCACTCGACTCGTATAGCTTTTGTTGAGTTTGTGATGGTAATGACTTTACTTACTTTGCTTGCTGATCTTTTTCACTACTAAGGTGGTTAAAGTTTCCTGGTTGATCTTTTAAATGTAGCTAAAGGTGATGTTTATGAGTTTCTTTTGCTTTGCATTCATGACTTGCATTCATGTTTGTCACTGCGTTCAATTTCGAACCTTCTTTCACTTTTATTTAACATACTGCATCTTGTGCCGTCGCTGCTTCAATGATTACTTCTTATACTTCATACATATATAACTGGTACTTCTTTGCCTTTTGCTTTTATGTTGTGTTTCCTCTAGACTTATTCCCTCTATTCTGTTTCCTGCAAAGCTTCCACTTAAGGTTGTCAGTAATTGTTGATTGAGTTGGATATAGACAAAGTATTTGTAGTTCATGTTACGGGTGCCTGGTAATAGGTTGTATGGATCGAAGTTGCTAATATGTCTCAAAAAAGAAGATATTAGGAAGCCTAAATGATAAATTCCTAAATGATAAATTCTGGTATTGAGTCATATCCTGGTACGTATTGAGTTTGTTGCAATGTGATTTGCATGCTGGTTTTCTTCTGTTGCAGAGTCATAAATTCATTTGACCTTTATTTGTCGAATTGCTTCGTGTTTGTGCTATTACAATTTCTCTGATGTCTGTCCTAAAGATTTGTTTGCATTTCTATTGCTACTGCTGTTATCTTCTTGTATGTGTTTATATCCAGCTATTTGGTTTAATTGTGTGCTTCAAGAATTTTATCACAACTTTTGGTTCTCATCCCATTTGTAACTTGTTAGATTTTAAGTATAATAATGTATTTGTTTATGTGATCGAACTATTGTAGAGTAGAGTTCTACTTTAGATAGGTGTACTTTACTTGAGGCCTGTTTAGTGACAAGTGTGATTTGCCAATTGCTAGCCTGCAAGAAATCATGAACATTAAGGTCTTTCTGTTTTGATTTCTATATACTTAGGGAGTGTGTTTTACAGTGCTGGTGATTGTATTGTGTGGAATTTTTTTTCTTGATCATAGAGAGCGGGGAAAAAGAGCTAATGAAGGAGCTTTTGAGGGTAAGGTTTATTGAAAGTGGCTGGAAAGATAAGTGTGTCTATATTGCTATTGTTTATGTAGATTTAGATTTGATCATCTTATTCTCGTGGTCGGAGTTTGAGGATGTGAATCTGTAAGACTCTTATGCTTTCTTTCATTGCTTGCAATTCTTGTTGCTAACTGGATTCCCAAGAGAGAGTACAGAAACAAGAGACCCGATTACGTTTTGTCTATACCTTCAAGCTGATTATTCACTCGGGACATTGTACAGTAGTTAATCTTCATCCTCTGATAGGGTCTACATGTATAGTTAATCAGTCATTATTTCATCCATATAAAATTATATTACTCCTTATGTTCTATTGTTTTCTGTACGCTCGTATTCATTGTGCAATCTTGTGTTGTTGGTGCCTTTGTGTGTAGACTGGGAAGCTATTGCAGATCGTTCTCCCGATGACTTACTTTCCCCCCTGAGCTTACCCAATGTGCCAAATTTGTCACTGGAAGAGGCCCAAGTTCAAGGCTTATTTAGCGATTGAAGGAGCCTTTTTGTTGACCTTTGGTTACTAAAAAGTGCTGTTATATTATTAGTTGAAAAAGTTTTGTTGTTCCTATTTTCATCTAATAAAGTGTTGTCTTGTTTGTGTGTGCAGTATCTGCATTTGCTTTAGTATTTCAAGAAGTTCTTGGATCATTTTCTAATTGATAGAGGTTGGGCCTAAATAGGCATATTGGGCCGTATTAGCTGCGACCCAATTAAGGTAATATTGGGCATATAAGGATAGATCATCGAGTTAATGGGATAATAATGGCTTTAATTAAGGAAGCTGTTATTTAGTACATGTGGTATAAATAACAGGTATGTATTCATTTTATTCACTCATTCAGCCTTAATCACATACAGACTCCTTGACTGACTTAGCCATCGGAGAACTGACCTCTGGGACCCCCCGAGACAGTTTTTATTGATTGGACCACATGGCCATGCCGCGGGCTCACCTTTCAGTGCGTTGATAACAGGTGTTCGTTGGCCAATGGAACCCACGAAAGGACTCCCTACCTACAGTGGCGACACGGATCCTCGAGAGTTCATTTAAACATTCCTAGATTTGATGAGTTCAAGAGACTTTGACGAAAAGCTGACTTGCAAGCTGGTAGGAAGCTATCTTAGAGGAAAAGCTCAAGAATGGTTCAACAAGTTACCGAGAGGCTCTCTCCACTCCTATCGAGATTTCAATGGAGCATTTCTAAGTCAATATGCACAGAAGAAGTTCACGAAAATCCCGTTGGAACCTTATCAAACAAAGCAGAAGTCGGGAGAAAGCACGAAAGTCTTTAACCATTGATATGTGGACAAGAGTTTAAGAGTAATAGAGACTACGAAAAATGAAGTGATTCAAGGGTATTTGCTGGGGATGCCGGACTTGGAGTTATACAAGAAGTTGAGAACAAATCCTCCTAAGACTTTGCAAAAGCTTCAGAAGGTTGTAGAACAATATTTGAGGGTAGAAGAGGCAACCAGGAAGAAAAAAGATAGCCTTACAAAAAAGATTGGAAGAACTGTGGATACTCGAGGGAAAAGACCGATGGAACCTATAAGACCCCCATTCGAGAGGTATGCTCCCGTTGCACCAACACTTGGAGGAAGGACCCCTGCGCAGATCCTGAGTATACATCGAGGGTTGTTTCGACCACCCCCATCTTTGCAGAACTCACACAACTTGATAATGGCCAGGAGGGCAATGAATTGCTATTGTGATCATCACAGAGATTACGACCATGATACAAGTGATTACATGCAGTTGAGAATGGAGATTGAGAGGTGTGAGCGGGAATGATAATTTAGGCATGGACCACGAAATCAGGTTGCACCTCCAAGGCCTCTAATGTCCTATCCCAGGGCCTCGAGGAAGGAGAATCTAATTTTTTGAGGCTCTTGATAGATGTTATTTAATAATGGCTATAATTAAGATGTTATTTAAGGACATGTGGTATAAATACCAGCTATGTATTCATTTTATTCATTCAAATTGTCTTAATCACATACGAACTTTTTGACTTACTTAGCTATCAGAGGACTGACCATTGAGACCCTCAGGGACAGTTTTTATTGTAGGTCGGTTCGAGGAGCTCAAGCCCGTTGACTGGCCGGTCGTTCGAGACACTTCACTAGTAGAGTTTTTCCATCTTTGAAGGGAAATTAGGTACATGACAGGAACAAAGGGATGATGTTTATGGTGCTTTTATGTCTCATTTGTAATCATATTAGATACATTAAATTGTGCCTTTAGAATGTCTCAACTATAATTGGCTATACCATACTTAGTGGCTTAGGTGACAGATAATTTTACAGTGTATCGACGCCAGACCAGATTTGATATTTCTCTTGAAAATCTTCAGTGTCATGACTATCATTATTCTTAGAGGTAAATGGTATAGTCTAATTGTTAACGAACCTTGTGCTTCTGGAGAGTTGTATATTTCTCTAACTCTCATATGATGATAATGCCAGGCGAGCCTACATGCCTTTTAATAAATGGTTTTGTTTAGATATTTACGTTGTTTGAAACAATGGTTTTCGTAAAAAGTGAAACATTGCTCGTAATGCTAATTTGTAAAAAAGTAATGTTATCATGAAGAATACACTACTTGGTGCATTCTTTTCATGTGACTATGTAATCAAACGTAGGTCTAATGATATGTGGCATGTCCATGAGTTTATGGAAATGTCATTTATTTCTTATTATATATATACTGCATTTGTTAATTTACATATAAAACTTAAAATTTTTAAATTATTTTTTTACATCATATATTTTTATATTTTCACCATCAAATACATATTATTACTTATTTTAACTTATAAAATGTAATATTTAAATTTCATAAAAAATTACAACATTTAAGATAAATACCCCCGTACACTGTCTATAAGTTTATAGAAATGCCGCCTTTACTGAGACTTTCCCTGTAATCAATTTGCGCATCGGCATCGAAAGTTAAGCCTCGTTGTACATTGGAGAAAATTTTAAATATTTTCACTTTTCACCCCAATATTTAAATATTTTCTTGGATAGGTGCATTCATTATTTAATAAACGGTAGATAAATTGATTATTTCACTTTGTAACAATATGATTATTCTTAGAAGAAAAGTTGTATAATTTAGTTTTGATTTTTAAGTTAAATATAAGATACAAATATAACATGTGATAGAATGTAAGACCCACAAATAATTGTGGCTGCGTATATTCATATATATAGTGATTACAAAGAGTATACAAGATCTAAAAATAAATATGGAACATGATATACACAAAACTAATTAGGAATGATATTCCTTTCTTATCCTGATTCCAAGTGATTTACATCACTGACACTGCAACTGGTACCATTTACCTTGTAACTTAGAGCAAGAAGAAGCAATATAGCCTAGAACATAACACCATTGACACCGCGATTGATCAAGAAGAGCCATAATAAAATTTATTTATTCTATATAAAATTAAATAAAAATCAGAAGAGGGAGCCCCGACAACAGGAGGCAAAAGCAGCGGCTAATGTATAAGGCACGTGGGTAAACGCATACCAATATAAAGGACCATACGGATGCAATGAGCACGTGTATTACATACGATGTGGAGTGATGGTTGCATCTCTACAAAGCGTGTTGTTGCACGCACTTTTGAAAGGGCAGGTGCGCGCGTGAATCTGACGTGCGTCTTGTTTTTTTGAATAGAGACGCCAGACAAAGTAAAATGAGGTCGCCGGAGAAGCAGGGAGAATAGGTGATCGGCGTAGGTTGCAAAAATGGAAGCTCGGCGAGCAAGGTAACCAGCGGAGGAGCCCGACGGATTGGAGAAAAACGTCTAATTTGTAGGCGAAGCCAGTGGAGATGACCGTTGACGTCGAGCAGGCTGACTGTGTAGATGTTAGCGCTGGGAAAATAGAGGTCCAATGAAGCAGGGGGTGGCAATCAACGGAAGACGACGACAGTGGGTGGCAGCCGACAACTGTCACGGGCAAGGAATTTTTTTTAATGAATAACAAAGAACAATCCAAAACTCTAACAAAGAGAAGAGAATGGACCAATTACACAACAAGCTTGTAATTAGTAGTCGACGTTTGTTTCGGCGTTAATGCGAGGAAGAAGACATCATCAAACATATTTCAGAAAAAAGAAAAGACCAGGAATTTTAGAGAGATCTGACTGCTACCATGATAGAATGTAAAACCCATAAATAATTTTGGCTGTGTGTATTCATATAAATAGTGAGTACAAAGGGTATACAAGACCTAAACAAATATGGAACATGATATACACAACCAATTAGAAAGGGTTTTTTTTTCTTATCCCGATTTTAAGTGATTTACATCTCTATTAACATGTTAATTAAACTAACTTTTAAAAAAAAATTTTGTGTTAATTACTCGTATTTTCATAAATAGACTTTATTTTTCTACAAGTTGAATATTTCCTTCCTATGTTAGTTAATATATTTGCTATACATTGTTTCTTGAAATGTTATAAATATTATAAAAATAAAAAATATTATTTTATTCATTATTTGATGATTTCGAACTACTTATAGTTTATATAGTGTTTATTAGATGACTAAGCTTCATAATTTATTACTTATTTTGAAGATAAAAAAGGGAAAGACCATTCATATTCATTGCTGAACAAATCTAATTCCATTGCTAAAAATATCCAATTATTATCATTATTATATTATTGTTTAATTATAACTTAATATTATATCATTACACTTCATTGTCAAATTAATCGTGAGAAGTAAGAAGACGCGAAGCGAAACACATCCAATAATTTGTTTGCATTCTATTGTCAATCGGGGGTATTGACTGTCATTTTAACACCCTGATTTACAAAAACACGTCATTTTTAACCTACCTTCCTCCAATTTTCAATCACACCCTTCCTTCCTCTATTTGTCAATTGTTTTTTGTTAAAATTTGTTTCTGTGAATCTCGTGGAGATTGTAATAGTCCCCAGAATCTCTTTTTTTGTTGAAATTCATTTGTGTGAATTTCGTGGAGATTGTAATAGTCGCCAGAATCTCAAGGGATGCATCATCAGTGCCACCAACCACAAAGCCGCAGTTTCGCAGTTGAAGGGGCTCTGCGAGAGTATTGTCTCTGGCGAGGCTAAGTTCGAGGACATTGCCGCTGCTCTCTCTTACTATAGTGTCGCCAAGCGTGAAAGATATTTCAGTGCTTGTTTTCTCGGTGCGTGTTATTCATTTATTCTCTTTTGTTTATGTCTTCCTTCCATTGTTTTTCAATCCTACTCTTCTTTGCTGAAATTCATTTCTTTGTATTTTGTGGAGATTGTAATAGCCGCAAGGCCTCATAGAAGTATCTCAAGGGACACGTATATGTGCTTTTAAATTATCTTGGTTGTTTGTTTTAATTGAATGGTTTAAACTTCTATTTGTGGATGAATTTGCAGAGAAATTTTGAGCAGTTAGAAGCATTGTCGAAGAAGCTTAAGGCGAAAACCCTAAGATTTAAAGCTCATTCACAGTCTATTGCTGCTACTATGTGTTTTAAAAGCTCATTAATAGTTTGTTGAAGTTAGCTCTCTTTGCTATGGTGTTTTTATTTTTATTTTCTTCTTCTCCACTCTATTTAGGTTATTACCTCGAGAAGGGGTAATACAGAGCAACTTGCTCGTGATCTCAAGTCCTTTGAGTCGAAGGTACGGTTCACAGTTAATTGAAAGGCCTTGTTCTGAAATGATACTAAAGTAAGTAATTAAAATGAAGTCATGATCCTTTGATGGGGATACTTCCTGTACATATATTTGACGAAAATTTATAGCATGTCAAATCTTTAATGAAATCAACGAAATTGAATTTTATTTTACAAATTTAATTGAAAATCCTATTGAATTTAAACAAGAACAACAATTTGCAACATCTATCAACTGTAACACAATTTATACTTAAGTTGCAAATATTAATCATCATCAAAAGGTAATCGAGTTTTATTTTACCTCAATTTTTAAATTTTTCCATCACCTATTTAAGAATTATTTTTTGATGTTTACTATCTTTTAGGTGGTTACAACAAGAGTGACGGTTGTTTTTTAAAGATATACTACAAAACTATCATTACATGGCCTGTCAAAAGTGTTTCAGTATTAAAACTGCATCCTACAACTTTGAATTCAAATGCAATATTTGCGAACAAAAACAAACTGCAGCACCAAGGTAATATTTAGTCCCAATTAATGATTCTTTATATGAAAGATGTTGTTTAGATTACACTTTTTGAAATTAATTTTTTATGTTTATTTTCTTGAATGTTCATAGTATTAGTTTTTATTAACAAAATTTTATATTTATTTATAAGAAAATGGTTAAATTATAATGAGTCAGTCTCTTGAAAGACGGTCTTTTCATAAGCTATGGAAAGACCAAGGTTTAAACTGCAAATTAGAAGAAATGGAGATAAAATTTTCAAGTTGCATAAATTGGTTCATAAACTTTATAACTACTACACATTACATAATAAAAATTTTAAATTACAACTATAATCTTTTACTTTTGGGTAAGTCTCAGGAAATGCGGCCTGTCCATAAGCTTATGGACAGGCCAGGGACCTGTTTGAAATTAATAAAATTTGGTTAATTTTTATGGGCCAAGTCCATTTAGTTTAGACTTCATATCTAAAACCTATCCTCCTTATTCCAAATTTGAGTTCCATTTGTGCATAAGTTTTTGGTTTTTCGCTGACTATCGAAGATGTGCTCAAGGAAGCCAGAGCTGCTATGGATAACTAAGACCTCGTGGTTTTATTTGTGAGGATTTGGTTTTTCAAGGCTGAGATTCCGGAGCACCAGATCAACAGCAACCCCTCATCTACGAACGAATTCGAGGAGAATTTTAGGATTGGGCTTTGGGAGGGCTGTAGATATCTGCATAATGCGCTTTCTTTGAAGCCGGAGGATCAGATGTAGAAACTGGTTGAACACGTTCCTCATCTGGTGGAATCTCACTATGAGGAGCTTTCTCAAGCAGATGAATCTGATTTCAAGGACATGAACATAGTAAGTGAAATACTGTACAAGTTTTGGTACAAGCCTTGCTCTTGAAGGTGGAGAGGCTCTTGTTGGAGTTGCTCAAGGATGAAATTGAGGCGCTCCAACCTCTGAAGAAGAAAATCAATTAGGAGGAGGAGCATGAGGAAGAAGAAGAGAAGAATGAGGTTGCAGATAAAGATGCCGATCATCTCCTCCTTCCAATAGTCATGAATATGTACTGATCGATTTATGGTCGTTTATTAGGAGATATATGAGTGTGTCCTAATCACAATCACTAGTAATCAAACTGGTTGGAGTTTCTCCAAGTAATCTTCTACGTGTATTCTTTCTGTGCGAACTGGCTTAATTTGTATATTGCCTTCTCATTTCTATCAACGAATAACTACCACCACTATCTCATCTAGAGAGGGAAATTAGTAATGGAATTGAGTAATTTCTCCAAGATTAAGATGATGCTTTTTGACATCTTTTTGAATTGGTAGTCTTTATGCTTAAACTTTTTTAAAGTGTATGCTTTATGAAATTATGAGGTGCATTCGTTTGCTTATATGTTGCAGCTATTATTATCCAATGTGTACATGTTAGTTGTACTCTGAATGACCTTTTTCCCTTCTCTTTTTTGCTGCATGTTCATCTTGAATTCCGAGCTGCATCAGTTTACTTATATGTTGCACCTGCTAGTATTCAATGTGTACTTCTTAGTTGTACTTCTATGACCTTTTGTTTTCATTTGTCGTTAATTATACGTTTTGAATAATGAGTTGCATCTGTTTACTTATATGTTACATCTGTTAGTATCTCATGTGTACTTGTTAGTTGTCTTGTGTATGACTAAATTTTTTTTATAAAACTGTTGTTGTTAGTTGTTCATTTTGAATTAAGAACTGCATTTGTTTACTTATATATTGCAGTTATTATTATCCAACGTGTACCTGTTAGTTTTACTGTGAATGGCCTTTTTTTCTTCTCTATTTTTTTGCTAATTGTTTGTTTTGAATTCTAAGCTGCATTTGTTTACTTATATGTTGCACCTGCTAGTATTCAATGTGTGTACTTGTTAGTTGTACTGTCTGTGATCTTTTTTCCCATTTGTTGTTAGTTGTACGTTTTGAATAACGAGTTGCGTTTGTTAACTTATATGTTGCATCTTTTAGTATCTCGTATGTACTTGTTAGTTGTGTTGTGTATGACTATTTTTTTTTAAAAAAAAGTTGTTGTTGGTTGTGCATTTTTTAATTAAGAACTGCATATGTTTACTTATATATTGCATATGCTAGAATTCAGTATGTACTTGTTAGTTTTATTGTGTTTGACTTTTATTTTCATTTTTGGTTATTGTTTGTTTTATATTAGATATTGTACATGTTTGCTTATATGATGCAACTATTAATATCCAGTATGTGTGACTTTTTCAAGAGTTGGATCAATAATTTATTTGGTTTTAACTTTTATTAGATGACATTGAACATTAGACTACACAAGACATTCCGACACGAGGAGGATTCAGACGAAGATGACATTGAATTTGAAGATTTGAAGATGATCCCCTTTTGAAGATTAATAATTGATGATTCATTGTATTAGAGATTGTTAGTTAATTTAGATAGGAATACTGTTGTAATTGTAAGTTCCATAATGGAAGATTTTCTGTCACGAGCACTTGATCTTCCATTTTGTTTAGATGTTGAGAGCCCCCTCTCGTGTTTGAAATTGATAAAATTTGCATATTTTCTATACAAAGTATGGAATGCTTTACATGTGTTGCTTTCACGCCCGACAATACTTTTGTGATCACTCTTTGATTTTATTAAATCAGGGAAATCTGTGCATGTTTTTTAAAAACAAACACATCTTTTAATGTAATCAATATATATTGTAAGGTATTAAATGTAATACATGTGAAAATTTGAAAAAACTACAAAATTATTTGACCCCTGTTATGTATACTAGTTATAGACTAACATATGCATGTTTTAACAAAACATAAATGATTCATAAGGTACCTTATGCACTGCCTCATGGCAAAGTTTTTCTATTCATAAAAGGAATTGATAATTTAAAATTATATGCGTGTTTTTACTTGAACAATGCATCTCGTAAAGTAATTAATGTAGAGATAATATGACAATTTTAGAATGTCTAATTTTAGTCTTCTCTGTCTGTATAAACTATAACATATCCTAGTTGTAGACTAACATATGCATGTTTTAACAAAACAGAAACGATTCATAACTTAACTTTTACATGATTTCCTGGAAAATTTATATAATTCCTATTTAGGGCTTTTAAAACAGGTGCATGTTTTAATACAAACGATACGTATTGTAAGGTAGCAGGTGCATATTATATACGAAAATTTTCAGCAGCATTTAGTTCATTTTTCGAATATTTGCCACATGTTTTTTACATGTTCATAGCAGCAAAATTCATACATTCAAAAGTTGCCAAATTCATACATGTTCTAATTTCCGTATATTAGTTCTTGTGAACATCATGAAATAGATAACACTTCAATATTGTGCATATCTAGTAAACATACTCTTTAAGCATTCCTTTTACTACCTTGGCAATACACCAACCCCCATATTCGAAAGAACTTGTAGGATGGATCTATGAGGATTTTTATTTTTCTCCTTCTTGGGGTATCTTAATTTAAAGATCGCCAACCAACGTAAAGGCTCCCCCACACCGCTTTGATAATTTCTAGCGATTTCGTTCAACCACTATATGACATTGTGAATGTTTCTACATTGTGAATCATATTCACCAAGGGATTCTATGTATTCACCATCATGGTCACATATAATCACATATGATTTCTATGTATCAAGTTAGTGATTTTGTTACTTTACAAACCCCACTTACTAAAAGTCTTGTGTGTTCAATATCAAAACAAACATTAGGTCTTTACCCATTAAATTTCTTTTAGGGATAGATCCTTTTTAAAATCATAACATTGTCATGTATTTTATTGTGGAAGTCTCTCTTATTCCTTCAACTCTCCTAGAATTAGAGATAACTAAACTTTTCAATCTCAATTAATCGTTCATCCTTGCATGACCACTACCACAACCAATGTAGTATCAAATAATTGAGGATTCGATTAACTCTCATTAGCGTGCAGGGTGAGTTTACCAACTCCACACAAATTTATGCCCATTTAAAGTCAAGTTTAAGCACAACCGCACCTGAATTTTAGACTACTCAAATCGAACTTTAGTGCCTATGTGCTCGAAACACATGCGAGTCAATTGCTCGACTTAACTTTGAAATCACTGCTCGACTCGATTTCAAGTTTACCCTCTCGGGTAGAGTTGAAGTCCCCTCAACTCAAATTCAAATTTTCTTGACTCAAGTTTGAGTTTTGTACATACTGACTCGATCCACTCGAAATAAGTCTCTCGTGATGACTTTTCATCTCGAGTACCTATCAAAATTCATATAGTCCTTGAATTTTAGGTTTTTGTCTTCCCTCATATTAAGTTGATTTTATTTAACATCCCCACACGTGTTAAGTTTCTCAAAACCTCGTGTCTTTGGGTTCTTAGACCAAATACCTTAGGATTCCTCATCTCATAATTCTGAGGTTTTCCAACCAAAAATCTAGAGATTTGACCGAATGTTTTGGAATTTCAAATCTCATGATTCTTAGATTATTCAATAATAAAAAATGATTATATAACAGCCATGATCCCATGGAGACTTCTCCTAGTTAACATCAACAAAATAACCTTTGCCTACTTATAAGTAACCATCTACAATTTACTCTACACCACGTACTAGCCCTTTCTAAAATTTGATGAAAGAGATTTTATTATATTTTATTTTCATTAAAAACATGGAATAATGAATTTCATTTGATTCTATGTGGTGGAAATGGCCGGTCCGATAATTTGACCCGTGGAGATAGAACCGTGAACTGGGTAGGTAAAATCTAATCGAAATGTCTTGGGAGGGACCTAATTTTCCATCCTAAGTCAAACTTATAATCCTCAAAAATGATTATATAAAAGCCATTATCCCTCGGAGACTTCTCCCAGTAAACATCTACCAAATAACCTTTGCCCACTCATAAGTAATCATCTATAAATTACTCAATACCACGTACTAACGCCTTCTAAAATTTGATGGACAAGATTGTATTACACTTTGTTTTCATAAATACCATAGAATAGGGAATTGCATTTCATTCTCTATGGTTGAAATCGTTGTTCTGATAACGTCTATCCTAAAGGTAAAAATGAACATACTAATACAAACGACAGACGTATTCCCCGTTCTATTCATCCGGTCTTGCCTAAATCGGTACATCCCTGTCTTGACATTGCAAATTAGATTAGGGTAGCTCAAAGTTTTCATTTCCACATGTTCCACATTTGCGGAAGGACCTAAGTTAAAAAATTAAAAACTTGACCCGTGGAGGTAGAATTGTGAACAGGGCAGGTAAAATCGAATCGAAATGTCCCGGAAGGGACCTAATTTTCCATCCCCAGTCAAACTTATAATCCTATAATCCTTAAAAATGATTATATAATTAGCCATTATCCCATGGAGACTTCTCCCAGTCACCATCTACCAAAAACCCTTTGCCTACTTAAAAGTAACCATATATAATATACTTTAGACCACGTACTAGCACTTTCTAAAATTTGATGGACGAGATTTATTATATTTTATTTTCTTAAAAAAAATTGAATAAGGAATTTCATTTGATTCTTTGTGGCAGAAATGGCCATTCCGATAACGGTTATCCTAGGGGCATAAATTTATAATACAAATGATGGACAATTCCCAGTTCCATTCAACCGGTCATGCCTAAATAGGAACATCTTGGTCATGCCATTGGGAATTAGATTAGAGTATCTCAAAATTTTCATTTCCACATCTCCCACATTCGCGGAGGGCCTAAAGTTAAAAAAATTAAAAACTTGACCCGTGGAGGTAGAATTGTGAACTGGGCAGGTAGAATCGATTCGAAATGTCCCAAAAGGGACCTAATTTTCCATCCTCATTAAAACTTATAATCTTCAAAAATGATTATATAACAACCATGATCCCATGGAGACTTCTTTGGTCAACATTTACCAAATAACCTCTGCCTATTTATAAGTAACCATCTATAATTTACTCTATACCACATACTAGCGTTTTCTAAAATCCGATGGACGAGATTTTATTATATTTTATTTTCATAAAACCATAGAATAGAGAATTTCATTTTATTCTATATGGTGGAAATCAACTTTCCGATAACGCTTATCCTGAGGGAAAAAAGGAAAATACTAATTCAAATGATGGAAGTATTCCCCGTTCTATTCATCCGGTTATGCCTAAATCGGAATATCTTGGTCATGGCATTGTGAATTAGATTAGGGTATCTCAAAAATTCATTTGCACATCTCCCTCATGCGCGGAGGGCCCTAAGTAAAAAAAAATTTAAAACTTGACCCGTGGAGGTAGAACCGTGAACTGGGCAGGTAAAATCGTATCGAAATGTCCTGGAAGGGACCTAATTTTCTATCCTTAGTCAAACTTATAATCCTCAAAAATGACTATATAACATCCATGATCCCTTGGAGACTTCTCCCAGTCAACATCAACCAAATAACCTTTTCCTACTTATGAGTAACCATCTATAATTTACTGTATTCCACGTACTAGTGCTTTCTAAAATTTGATGGACGAGATTTTATTATATTTTATTTAATACAAACCATAGAATAGGGAATTTCAATATATTATATATGGTGGAAATCATCATTCTGATAACGCTTATCCGAGGGGCAAAAATGAAAATACTAAATCAAATGATGGACGTATTCCCTGTTCCTTCATCTGGCATGCCTAAATCGGAATATCTTGGTCATGACATTGCGAATTAGACTAGGGTATCTAAAAAATTTTCATTTCCACATCTCCCACATTCACGGAGGGCCCAAAGTTAAAAAGTTAAAAACTTAACCCGTGGAGCTAGAACTGTGAACTGTGTAGGTAAAATCGAATCGAAATATCCCGGAAGGGAAATAATTTTCCATCCTCAGTAAAAATTATAATCCTCAAAAATGATTATATAACAGGCATGATCCCTCCGAGACTTCTCCCAGTCACCATCTACCAAATAATCTTTGGCTACTTATAAGTAACCATCTATAATTTATTCTATACCACGTACTAGCTCTTTCTAAAATTTGATGGACGAGATTTTATTATATTTTATTTTCATAAAAACCACAGAATAGGGAATTTCATTTGATTCTATATGGTGGAATTGTCGTTCCGATAATGCTTATCATAAGGGCAAAAATGAAAATACTAATTCAAATAATGGATGTATTCCCCGTTCCATTCATCCGGTCAAGCCTAAATCGGAACATCTTGGTCATAACAATGCAAATTAGATTAGGGTATCCCTAAATTTTCATTTCCACATCTCCGACATTAGCGGAGGGCCCTACCTTAAAAAATTAAAAACTTGACCCGTGGAGGTAGAACTATGAACTGGGCTGGTAAAATCGAATCGAAGTGTCCCGGAAGGGGCCTTATTCTCCATCCTCAGTCAAACTTATAATCCTCAAAAATGATATATAACAGCCATGATCCCTCAGATACTTCTCCCAGTCATCATCTACCAAATAACCTTTGCCTGCTTATAAGTAACCATCTATAATTTACTCTATACTTCGTAGATGCGCTTTCAAAAATTTGATGGATGAGATTTTATTATATGTTTTTTTTCACAAATAACATAGAATAAGAAATTTCATTTGGTTCTATAAGGAGGAAATCGTCGTTCGGATAATGCTTATCCTAAGGGAAAAAATAAAAATACTAATACAAATGACGGATGTGTACCCCGTTCCAATCATCCGGTCATACCTAGAGCGGAACATCTAGGTCATGAAATTACGAATAAGATTAGGGTATCTCTATATTTGCATTTTCACGTCTCTTATATTTGCGAAGGGACCTAAGTTTGAAAAAAAATTTGACCCGTGGAGGAAGAATCGTGAACAGGACAGGTAAAATCGAATTGAAATGTCCCGGAAGGGACTTAATTTTCCATCCTCTGTCAAACTAACAATCCTCAAAAATGATTATATAACACCCATGATCCCATGGAGACTTCTTCCAGTCAACATCTACCAAATAACCTCTGCCTACTTCAAAGGAACCATTTATAATTTACTCTTGACCACGTACTAGCACTTTCTAAAATTTGATGGACGAGATTTTATTATATTTTATTTTCATAAAAAACATAGAATAAGGAATTTAATTTGATTTTATGTGGTGGAAATGGTCAGTCCGATAATGGTTATCATAGGGGCATAAATATAAATACTAATACAAATGATGGACGAATTCCCCGTTCCATTCATATGGTCATGCCTGAATCGGAAAATTTGGGTAATAACATCGAGAATTAGATTAGGGTATCTCTAAATTTGAATTTCCATATCTCCCACATTTGCGGAGAGACCTAAGTTAAAAAAATTAAAACTTGACCCGTGGAGGTAAAACCGTGAACTGGACAGGTAAAATCGAATCGAAATGTCCCAGAAGGGACCTAAATTTTCATCCTCAGTCACAATGATAGCCCTCAAAAATCATTACATAACAACCATGATCCCTCAGAGACTTCTCCCAGTCAACATCTACCAAATAACCTTTGCGTAATTATAAATAACTATATATAATTTACTCTATACCATGTACTAGCGTTTTCTAAAATTTGACGGACGAGATTTTATTATATTATATTTTCTTAAAAATCATGGAATAGGGAATTTCATTTGCTTCTATATGGTGGAGATCGTCGTTCTGAGTACACTTTTCCTAAGGTCAAAAATGAAAATACTAATTCAAATAATGGACGTATTCCCCGTTCCATTCATCTGATCATGCCTAAATCGGAACATCTTGGTCATGACATTGAGAATTAGATTAGGTTATCTCTAAATTTGCATTTCCACATCTCCTACTTTTGCAGAGGGACCTGAGTTAAATAATTAAAAACTTGACCCGTGGAGGTAGAACTATGAACTGGGCAGGTAAAATCGAATTGAAATGTCCAAGAAGGGACATAATTTTTCATCCTCAGTCAAACTTATAATCCTCAAAAATGATTATATAATAGCCATGATACCTCAGAGACTTCTTGATGTGTCCATTTTAGATGGTTATTTTAGGCTTTTTAGGATTAGGTTTTGTGCAATTTTGTGCTCTACATGTGGCATTTTGCCTTGAAATCATCTAAGGAGGGATAAAGGCGGCTTTGACATTTTTATCACTTTTTAGATGATTTTGTGTGACAAGGTGATTTGTTTGAAGACTTTGAAGATTTGAAGACTTTGAAGATTTATCTTTGAAGATTTGAAGATTTGAAGACCTTTACATTTGAGCTTTGTGAAGATTTGAAGAAGTGAAGAGATGAAGAAAGGAGAGCAAAGCAACGGGTGAAAGATGGTCCGGGGTTCTCAGAATTTTCCGAGAAGAATCAGCCTTCAAGAGTGGCACCATTGGATTCCTCTTCTCGAGCACTATAAAATCGACTACAAGAACTCCCGAAACGGATCAACGGTTCACCCGGAGGAAGCAAAACAAAACAGCAAGGCTGAGTTACTGATTTGGTCGCGAGTCGCGACCAAGCTCGTCGCGACTCGCGACGACAGCTTAAAATCAGCCCTGTAGCAGCGTTTTCTCCCCTTTTTCTTCCCCCTATAAATACCCCTTCACTCCCTCTTCTCCACAGTTTTTTTCCCTCTTCTTCTTGCATTTTAGGGCTTGAAAACCCTTGGTTTTCTTCTCTTTCTTTTCTTAGTTTTTGTAGTTTAATTATGTCTCTTGTTATTCTAGAGTAGTTTTTGTTCTTGGGAGCAAAGGATTGAAGCTTCCATTATCTATGTAGCAAGAACTCATTTCTATCTATCTATTTGATGTTTTTGCTATTGTGCTTTTATTGTGCTTTGAATGTTAATTGTTGATTGCATTGATGTTGTTGAGAGCTTGATGATATGAAATGCTTGGATCAATTGCTAGCTAGGGTTTGGGGGATTTGGGTTAATTTCCCCCCTGTTCTTGTTAGTAATGTGAGAGTATGATTTAGAGCTTTTGATTGTGTTAGTGTGTTGACAATGTGCTAGACGAATGTGATTGATGTCGAACTCTTCGTCATGTTCGTTTGTGTAGCAAACGAGAGAGTCATATGCTCGTGGATGAATGTGCGTTGCACGTTCATCCAATCTCGTGTAATTGCATGAATTGGTTTAATGCCTAGTCACGGTGTAGTGGTCATAGGCATTGCCAAGCTTGTTGGTCCTTCGTGCTAAATGCCACCAATGACACCTTGAGTCGTGGTCGCGACTCGGGAGTCATTGGTGAGGTTTGACGAGAGATGTCGAACTCACTCTCGCAAACTACGAACTAAGAAGGATAGGAGTTTAGTTTCCACGACAAGTAGTTGAAGTATTGAATAGATGATTTAAATTCATTCTTGAAGCATTTGTTATTTGGCGTTTATGCATTCTTGATGGTGTGTTTCACTGCATGTGTGGCATGAGTGGTTTGAGCATAGGTAGTGCTTGTGTGGTTGAATTGCTTAGGTGTAGGAACGTGACGAATTCCGTAGCGCCTTTGCATGAAGATTCATGAGCATGAACTTAGAACTCCTTGTGATGTGTGTGTTGTGGTACTTGCTAGATGGGTGTGTGAGCGTTGGGTCATGAATGCTATATGATGGAATGTGTGAATGATTCGATGAACTACATTAGATGTGGAAGTGGATATCCGTTGCCCCCAAGGCATTTTATCTTTGTAGTTTAAAACCCCTTTTCTTAGTTTTGTTTGATGATTAGCATAGTCACTTGACGTTGCTAGTTATCTTGTCTTTTTACTTTCGTAACTTAGGAACCAACCAACCAACCAACCCCCCCTTTTACTTGCTTTTAAGTGTGTGTAAATATAGTTACTCCTAGCCTAGTATCAACCATTTGTGTGCTTAGATGCTTAGGAAGATCCCTCTTCTCATTGGACGACCCCGATTTGCCACTATCTACCTAGTTGTAGAAAGTAAGCATTTAGGGCTTATAAATTATCTTTTGCACAGGCGGGCGCGACGACCGCCTGCCCGTCAAAATGGCGCCGTTGCCGGGGATCGAACCCGGGTCACCCGCGTGACAGGCGGTCGTCGCGCCCGCCTGTGCAAAAGATAATTTATAAGCCCTAAATGCTTACTTTCTACAACTAGGTAGATAGTGGCAAATCGGGGTCGTCCAATGAGAAGAGGGATCTTCCTAAGCATCTAAGCACACAAATGGTTGATACTAGGCTAGGAGTAACTATATTTACACACACTTAAAAGCAAGTAAAAGGGGGGGTTGGTTGGTTGGTTGGTTCCTAAGTTACGAAAGTAAAAAGACAAGATAACTAGCAACGTCAAGTGACTATGCTAATCATCAAACAAAACTAAGAAAAGGGGTTTTAAACTACAAAGATAAAATGCCTTGGGGGCAACGGATATCCACTTCCACATCTAATGTAGTTCATCGAATCATTCACACATTCCATCATATAGCATTCATGACCCAACGCTCACACACCCATCTAGCAAGTACCACAACACACACATCACAAGGAGTTCTAAGTTCATGCTCATGAATCTTCATGCAAAGGCGCTACGGAATTCGTCACGTTCCTACACCTAAGCAATTCAACCACACAAGCACTACCTATGCTCAAACCACTCATGCCACACATGCAGTGAAACACACCATCAAGAATGCATAAACGCCAAATAACAAATGCTTCAAGAATGAATTTAAATCATCTATTCAATACTTCAACTACTTGTCGTGGAGACTAAACTCCTATCCTTCTTAGTTCGTAGTTTGCGAGAGTGAGTTCGACATCTCTCGTCAAACCTCACCAATGACTCCCGAGTCGCGACCACGACTCAAGGTGTCATTGGTGGCATTTAGCACGAAGGACCAACAAGCTTGGCAATGCCTATGACCACTACACCGTGACTAGGCATTAAACCAATTCATGCAATTACACGAGATTGGATGAACGTGCAACGCACATTCATCCACGAGCATATGACTCTCTCGTTTGCTACACAAACGAACATGACGAAGAGTTCGACATCAATCACATTCGTCTAGCACATTGTCAACACACTAACACAATCAAAAGCTCTAAATCATACTCTCACATTACTAACAAGAACAGGGGGGAAATTAACCCAAATCCCCCAAACCCTAGCTAGCAATTGATCCAAGCATTTCATATCATCAAGCTCTCAACAACATCAATGCAATCAACAATTAACATTCAAAGCACAATAAAAGCACAATAGCAAAAACATCAAATAGATAGATAGAAATGAGTTCTTGCTACATAGATAATGGAAGCTTCAATCCTTTGCTCCCAAGAACAAAAACTACTCTAGAATAACAAGAGACATAATTAAACTACAAAAACTAAGAAAAGAAAGAGAAGAAAACCAAGGGTTTTCAAGCCCTAAAATGCAAGAAGAAGAGGGAAAAAAACTGTGGAGAAGAGGGAGTGAAGGGGTATTTATAGGGGGAAGAAAAAGGGGAGAAAACGCTGCTACAGGGCTGATTTTAAGCTGTCGTCGCGAGTCGCGACGAGCTTGGTCGCGACTCGCGACCAAATCAGTAACTCAGCCTTGCTGTTTTGTTTTGCTTCCTCCGGGTGAACCGTTGATCCGTTTCGGGAGTTCTTGTAGTCGATTTTATAGTGCTCGAGAAGAGGAATCCAATGGTGCCACTCTTGAAGGCTGATTCTTCTCGGAAAATTCTGAGAACCCCGGACCATCTTTCACCCGTTGCTTTGCTCTCCTTTCTTCATCTCTTCACTTCTTCAAATCTTCACAAAGCTCAAATGTAAAGGTCTTCAAATCTTCAAATCTTCAAAGATAAATCTTCAAAGTCTTCAAATCTTCAAAGTCTTCAAACAAATCACCTTGTCACACAAAATCATCTAAAAAGTGATAAAAATGTCAAAGCCGCCTTTATCCCTCCTTAGATGATTTCAAGGCAAAATGCCACATGTAGAGCACAAAATTGCACAAAACCTAATCCTAAAAAGCCTAAAATAACCATCTAAAATGGACACATCAAACCTCCCCACACTTAAACCTTACTCGCCCTCGAGTAAGAAAAGATTCAAGCATACGGAGGAAATGGCATATCCACATCCTAAAACCCCTAAAATAACCACACAAAATGGACATATCACTTCTCCCAGTCATCATCTACCAAATAACCTTTCCCTACTTTTAAGTAACCATCTATAATTTACTCTATACCACGTACTAGCGCTTTCTAAAATGTGATGGACGAGATTTTATTATATTTTATTTTCATAAAACCATAGAATATAGAATTTCATTTGATTCTATATGGTGGAAATCATCATTCCGATAACGCTTATCCTGAGGGGAAAAAGGAAAATACAAATTCAAATAATGGACGTATTCCCCGTTCCATCCCCGCTCCATTCATCCGGTTATGCCTAAATCGGAATATCTTGGTCATGACATTGCGAATTAGTTTAGGGTACCTCAAAAATTTCACTTCCACATCTCCCACATTCGCGGAGGGCCTAAGTTAAAAATTTTAAAACTTTACCCGCGGAGGTAGAACCGTGAACTGGGCAGGTAAAATCGTATCGAAATGTCCAAGAAGGGACCTAATTTTCCATCCTTAGTCAAACTTATAATCTTAAAAAATGTTAGATAACAACCATGATCCCTTGGAGACTTCTCCCAGTAAACATCTACTAGATAACCTTTTCCTACTTATAAGTAACCATCTGTAATTTACCGTATTCCACGTACTAGTGCTTTCTAAAATTTGATGGACGAGATTTTATTATATTTTATTTCATAAAAACCATGGAATAGGGAATTTCATTATATTCTATATGGTGGAAATCGTCATTCTGATAACACTTACTCGAAGGGCAAAAATGAAAATACTAAATCAAATGGTGGACGTATTCCCCGTTCCTTCATCTGGTCATGCCTAAATCGGAATATCTTTGTCATGACATTGCGAATTAGATTAGGGTATCTCAAAATTTTCATTTCCACATCTCCCACATTCGCGGAGGGCCCTAAGTTAAAAAGTTAAAAAATTAAAAACTTGACCCACGGAGGTAAAACCGTGAACTGGGCAGGTAAAATCGTATCGAAATGTCCAGAAAGGGACCTAATTTTCCATCTTCAGTCAAACTTATAATCCTAAAAAATGATTATATAATAGCCATGATCCCTTGGAGACTTCTCCCAGTAAACATCTACCAGATAACCTTTTCCTACTTATAAGTAACCATCTATAATTTACTGTATTCCGCGTACTAGCGCTTTCTAAAATTTGACGGACGAGATTTTATTATATTTTATTGTCATAAAAACCATTGAATAAGGAATTCCATTTGATTCTATATGGTGGAAATAGTCGTTCTGATAGCACTTATCATAAGGGCATAATTGAGAATGCTAATACATAAGACAGATGTATTCCCCGTTCCATTCATCGGGTCATGCCTAAATCGAACATCTTGGTCATGGCATTGCGAATAAGATTAGGGTATCTCTAAATTTCCATTTCTACATCTCCCACATTCGCGGAGGGACCAAAGTTTAAAAATCAAACTATGGACCCGTGGAGGTAGAATAATGAACTGGGTAGGTAAAATCGATTTGAAATGTCCCGGAAGGGACCTAATTTTCCATCCTCAGCCAAATCCATAATATTAGGAAATAATATTATAACAACCATATGGTGGAATAAGGAATTTTATTTGATTCTACATGGTGGAAATCGTAGTTCCAATAATGCTTATCCTAAGGGCATGATTGAAAATATTAATACAAATGTATTCCCCATTTCATTCATCCGGTCGTGCCTAAATCGGAACATCTTGGTCATGACATTGCGAATTAAATTAGGGTATCTCTAAATTTTAATTTCCACATCTCCCACATTTGTGGAGGGGCCTATGTTCAAAAACTAATAGCTTGACCCGTGGACATAGAATCGTGAACTGTACAGGTAAAATCGATTAAAAATGTTCTGGAAGGGACCTCATTTTCCGTCCTCAGTCAAATCTATAATTCTCAAAAAGTATTATATAACAGCCATGATCCCATGGAGACATCTACCAAATAACCTTTGCCTACTTGTAATTAACCATCTTTAATTTACTCTGGACCACATAATATCGCTTTCTAATATTTAACGGATGAGATTTTATTTTATTTTATTTTCATAAAATCATAGAATAAGGAACTTCATTTGCTTCTATATGGTGGAAATCATCGTTCCGATAATGCTTATTTGAAAATATTAATAATAAAAATGACAAATGTATTCCCCATTCCATTCATCTGGTCATACCTAAATGGGAACATCAATGTCATGACATCGCAAATTAGATTAGGGTATCTCTAAATTTGCTTCAACATCTCCCACATTCGCAGAGGGGCCTAAGTTAAAAAGTTAAAAGCTTGACCCGTGGAGGTAGAATCGTGAAAAGGGCAAGTAAAATTAAATTGAAATGTGTCGGAAGGGAACTCATTTTCCATCCTCAATCAAACTAATAATTCTAAAAAATTATTATATAACAACCATGATCCCATGGAGACTTTTCCCTGTCAACATCTACCAAATAACCTTTGCCTATCTATAAGTAACCATCTCTAATTTACTCTAGACAACGTTCTAGCGCTTTCTAAAATCTGATAGAAGAGATTTTATTATATTGTATTTTCATAAAAAAATGTAGAATAAGGAATTTCATTTGATTCTATATGGAGGAAATCGTCATTCTGATAACGTTTATCCTAAGGGCATACATGAGAATACTAATACAAATGACAGGCGTATTCCCCAATCAATTCATCGGGTCATGCCTTAATCGGAACATCTTGGTCATGACATTGCAAATTGGATTGGGTTATCTCTAAATTTCCATTTTCACATCTCCCACATTCGCGGAGGGACCTATGTTTAAAAATCAAAAAGTTGACCAGTGGAGGTAGAATCGTGAACTAGGTAGGTAAAATTGATTTAAAATGTCCCAGAAAGGACCTAATTTTTCCATCCTCGGTCAAATCTATAATCCTCGAAAATGATTATATATTACCATTAATCTTTGCCTATTTATAAGTAACCATTTATTATTTACTCTAGACCACGTACTAGCTCTTTCTAATGTTAGACAGACGAGATTTTATTATATTTTATTTTCATAAAAACCATAGAATAAGGAATTTCATTTGATTCTATATGGTGGAAATGGTCCTTACAATAACGCTTATCCTAAGGGCATAATTGAAAATATTAAGACAAATGACAGACGTATTCCCCATTCCATTCATCGGGTCATGCCTAAATCGGAACATCTTGGTCATGACATTCCAAATTAGATTTGGGTATCTCTAAATTTGGATTTCGTCATATCCCACATTCGCAGAGGGACCTAAGTTAAAAAAATAATAGCTTGACCCGTGGAGGTAGAATCGTGATCACATGGAGACTTCTCCAAGTCAACATCTATAAATAACCTCTTCCCACCTATAACTAACCATCTCTAATTTACTCTAGACCACGTACTAGGGCTTTCTAAAATGCGAAAGATGAGATTTTATTATATTTTATTTTCATAAAAACCATAGAATAAGGAATTTAATTTTATTCTATATGGAGGAAATCGCCGTTCCAATAACGCTAATCCTAACGGCATAAATGAGAATACTAATACATATGACATGCATGTTCCCCGCTCCATTCATCGGGTCATTCCTATATCGGAACATCTTGGTCAAGACATTGCAAATTATATAAGGGTATCTCTAAATTTCCATTTCCACATCTCCCACAGGGACCTAAGTTAAAAAAATTAGAAACTTGACCCGTGGAGGTAGAATCGTAAACTTGAAAGGTTAAATCGATTCAAAATGTCCCGGAAGGGACCTAATTTTCCATCCTCAGTCTGATCTATAATCCTCGACAATTATTATATAATAGCCATGATCCCATGGAGATATCTCCTAGTCAACATCTACCAAATATAACCTTTACCTAGTTATTGCTAACCATCTCTAATTTACTCTAGACCACGTACTAACACTATCTAATATTTGACGAACGAGATTTTATTATATTATATTTTCATAAAAAACATAGAATAAGGAATTTCATTTGATTCTATAACGTGGAAATCTCCGTTCCGATAATGCTTATCCGGGGGGCATAATTGAAAATATTAATACAAATGACAAACGTATTCCCCATTCCATTCATCAGGTCATGCCTAAATCAGAACATCTTGGTCATGACATTGCGAATTAGATTAGGTTATCTCTAAATTTTCATTTTCACATGTCCCACATTCGCGGAATGACCTAAGTTAAAAAATTAATCGCTTGACCCGTGAAGGTAGAATTGTGATAAGGGAAGGCAAAATTGAATCGAAATCTCCCGGAAGAGACCTCATCTTCCATCCCCAGTCGAACTAATAATCCTCAAAAATTATTATATAACAGCCATGATCCCACTGAGACCTCTCCCAGCTAACATCTACCAAATAACCTTTGCCTACGTATAATTAACCATCTCTAATTTACTCCAGACCACATACTGGTGCTTTCTAAAATTTGAAACACGAGATTTTATTATATTTTATTTTCATAAAACGATAGAATAAGGAAATTCATTTGATTCTGTGTGGTAGAAATCGTCGTTCCGATAACGCTTATCCTAAGGGCATAAATGAGAATACTAATACAAATGACAGACGTATTCCCCGTTACATTCATCGGGTCATGTCTATATCGGAACATCTTTGTCATGACATTGCAAATTAGATTAGGGTGTCTCTAAATTTCTATTTCAACATCTCTCACATTCGCGGAGGGACTAAGTTAAAAAAATTAAAACTTGACCCGTGGAGGTAGAATCGTGAACTGGGTAGGTAAAATCGATTCGAAATTTCCCGGATGGAACCTAATTTTCTATACTTAAGTAAAATCTATAATCCTCAAAAATGATTATATAACATCCATGATCCCATTGAGATAACTCCCAGTTAACATCTACCAAATAACCTTTTCCTACTTACAACTAACTATCTCTAATTTACTATAGACCATGTACTAGAGCTTTCTCATGATTGACGGATGAAATTTTATTATATTTTATTTTCATAAAAAACATGGAATAAGGAATTTCATTTGATTCTATATGGTGGAAATCACCGTTCCGATAACGCTTATCCTAAGGGCATAATTGAAAATATTAATAAAAATAACAGACATATTTCACATTCCATTCATCCAGCCATACTTAAATCGGAAACACTTGGTCATGACATTACGAATTTTATTAGGGTATCTCTAAATTTTCATTTCCACATCTCCCACATTTGCGGAGGGACCTAAGTTGAAAAATTAATAGCTAGACCCCTGGAGGAAGAATCGTGTACTGGACAGGTAAATCCGAATCGGAATGTCTCGGAAGGGACCTTATTTTCCATCCTTTATCAAATTAATAATCCTAAAAAATCATTATATAACGGCCATGATCCCATTGAGACTTCTCCCTGTCAACATCTACCAAATAACCTTTACCTACCTATAAGTAACCATCTATAATTTACTCCAGACCACATACTGGCACTTTCTAAAATCATAAAGATGAGATTTTATAATATTTTATTTTCAAAATATCCATAGAATAAGGAATTTCATTTGATTCTATATGGGGAAATCGTTGTTCCGATAACGCTTATCCTAAGGGCATAAATGAGAATACTAATACAAATGACAGACGTATTCCCCGTTCCATTCATCGGGTCATGCCTATATCGGAACATCTTGGTCATGACATTACGAATTAGATTTGGGTATCTCTAAATTTCCATTTCCACGTCTCCTACATTCGCGGAGGGACCTAAGTAAAAAAAATGAAAAACTTGACCCGTGGAGGTAGATTCATGAACTGGGTAGGTAAAATTGATATGAAATGTCCCGGAAGGGACCTAATTTTCCATCCTCAGTCAAATCTATAATCCTCGAAAATGAATACATAACAGTTATGATCCCAAGGAGATATCTTCCAGTAAACATCTACCAAATAACCTTTGCGAACTTATAAGTAACAATCTCTGATTTACTCTAGACCACGTACTAGCGCTTTCTAATATTTGCGGATGAGATTTTAGTATATTTTATTTTCTTAAAAACAATAAAATAAGGAATTTCATTTTATTCTGTATAGTGGAAAATGTTGCTCCGATTTTGCTTATCCTAAGGGCATAATAGAGAATATTAATACAAATGACAAACGTATTCCCCATTCCATTCATCAGGTCATGCCGAAATCCAAACATTTTGGTCATGACATTGCAATTAGATTATGGTATCTCTAAATTTGCATTTCCACATTTCCCACATTCGAGGAGGCACCTAAGTTAAAATAATTAATCGCTTGACCCGTCAAGGTAGAATCGTGAATAGGGAAGGCAAAATCGAATTGAAATGTCCTAGAAGGGACCACATATTCCATCCCCAGTTGAACTAATAATCCTAAAAAATTATTATATAACAACCATGATCCCATTGAGACTTCTCCTAGTCAACATCTACCAAATAACCTTTGCCAACCTATAAGTAACCATCTCTAATCTACTCCAGACAACATACTGGCGCTTTCTAAAATCTGAAAGAGGAGATTTTATTACATTTTATTTTCATAAAACCATATAATACAGAAATTCATTTGATTCTATGTGGTGGAAATTGTCGTTCTAATAACGCTTATTCTAAGGGCATAAATGAGAATACTGATACAAATGACAGACGTGTTCCCTATTCCATTCATCGGGTCATGCCTGTATTGGAACATCATTGTCATGACATTGCGAATTAGATTAGGGTATCTCTAAATTTTCATTTCCACATCTCCCACATTCGCGGAGGGACTAAGTGAAAAAAATTAAAAACTTGACCCGTGGAGGTAGAATCGTGAACTGGGTAGGTAAAATAGATTCGAAATGTCTCGGAAGGGACCTGATTTTCTATCTTCAGTCAAATCTATAATCCTAGAAAATGATTATATAACACCCATTATCCCATGGAGATATCCCCCAGTCAACATCTACCGAATAACCTATGAGCTTATAAGTAACCATTTATAATTTACTCTAGACCACGTACTAGCATTTTCTAATATTTGACGGACGAGATTTTATTATATTTTATTTTCATAAAAACCATAGAATAAGGAATTTCATTTGATTCTATATGGTGGAAATCGTCGTTCTGATAACGCTTATACTCAGGGCACAATTGAAAATATTAAAAAACATGACAGATGTATCCCCGTTCCATTTATGCGTTCGTGGCTAAATTGGAACATATTGGTCATGACTTTGTGAATTAGATTAGAGTATCTCTAAATTTTCATTTCCACATCTCCCACATTCGCAGAAGGAAATAAGTTAAAAAATTAATAGCCTGACCCATTGAGGTAGAATCGTGAATCGGGTAGGTAAAATCGAATCGAAATGTCCCGGAAGGGACCTTATTTTCCATCCTAAGTCAAAATTATAATCCTCAAAAATTATTATATAGCAGCCATGATCCCATGTAGACTTCTCCCAGCAAAACATCTACCAAATAACCTTTTCCTACTTATAAGTAACAATCTATAATTTACTCTAGACCACGTACTAGCCCTATCTAATATTTGAAGGATGAGATTTTATTATATATTATTTTCATAAAAACCATATAATAAGAATTTCTTTTGATTCTCTGTGGAAGAAATCGTCATTCCGATAATGCTTATCCTATTGGCATAAATGAGAATACAAATACAAATTTCAGACGTATTCCGCGTTCCATCGAGTCTTTCCTAAATCAGAACATTTTGGTCATTACATTGGGAATTAGATTAGGGTATTTCTAAATTTCCATTTCCACATCTCCCACATTCACGGAGGGACCAAAGGTAAAAAATTAAAAGCTTGACCCGTGGCGGTAGAATCGTGAACCGCGTAGGTAACCTTGATTCGAAATGTACCGGAAGGGACCAAATTTTCCAGCCTCTGTCAAATATATAATCCTCGAAAATGACTATATAACAACCATGATCTCATGGAGACATCTCCCAGTCAAAATCTACCAAATAACCTTTGCCTACTTATAAGGAACCATCTATAATTTACTCTAGACCACATACTAGCGCTTTCTAATATTTGATGGACGAGATTTTATTATATTTTATTTTCACAAATATCATAGAATAAGGAATTTCAATTTATTCTATATGGAGGAAATCGTCGTTCCGATAATGCTTTTCCTGAAGGAATAAATGTGAATACTAATACAAATGACAGACGTATTCCCCATTCCACTCATTGGGTCATGACTAAATCGGAACATCATGGTCATGACATTGCGAATTAGATTGGGGTACCTCAAAATTTCCATTTCCACATCTCTGACATTCGCGGAGGGACCTAAGTTTAAAAATTAAAAACTTAGCCCGTGGAGGTAGAATCGTGAACTGCGTAGGTAAAATCGATTCGAAATGTCCTGGAAGGGACCTAATTTTCCATCCTCAGTCTAATCTATAATCCTCGAAAATGATTATACATCGGCCATGATCCCACGGAGACATCTCCCTGTCAACATCTACCAAATAACTGTTCCCTACTTATAAGAAACCATTTATAATTTACTCTAGACCAGATTTTAATGTTTGATGGACGAGATTTTAATATATTTTATTTTCATAAAAACAATAGAATAAGGAATTTCATTTGATTCTACATGGTGGACATCGTCGTTCCGATAACATTTATCCTAAGGGTATAAATGAGAATACTAATACAAATGAAAGATGTATTCCCTGTTCCATTCATCGGGTCATGCCTATATCGGAACATCTTGGTCATGACATTGCAAATTAGATTAGAGTATCTCTACAAGTCAACGTCTATTAAATAACCTTTGCTTACTTATAAGTAACCATCTCCAATTTACTCTGGACAACGTACTAGTGCTTTCTAAAATTTGATGGACGAGATTTTATTATATTTTATTTTCATAAAAACCATAGACTAAGGAATTTAATTGGTTTCTATATGGTTTAAATTGTCGTTCTGATAACGCCTATCCTAAGGGCATAAATGAAAATACAAATACAAATGACAGACGTATTCCCCGATCCATTCAATAGGTCATGCATAAATCTGAACATCTTGGTCAGTACATTGCGAATTAGATTAGGGTATCTCTAAATTTCCGTTTCCAAATCTCCTACATTTGTGGAGGGACCTGATTTAAAAAATTAAAAATATAACCCGTGGAGGTAGAATCGTGAACTGGGCTGGTAAAATCGAATCAAAATATACAAGAAGGGACCTAATTTTCCATCCTCGGTCAAAGTAATAATCCTCGAAAATAATTATATAACAGCCATAATCTTATAGAAACTACTCCCAATCAACATCTACCAAATAACCATTTCTAATTTACTCTAGACCATGTACTTGCAGTTTCTAAAATTTGAAAGACGAGATTTTATTACATTTATTTTAATAAAAACTATATAATAAGGAATTTCATTTGATTCTATATGGAGGAGATTTTCGTTCTGATAACTCTTATCCTAAGGGCATAATTGAAAATATTAATACAAATGGTAGACATATGCCCCATTCCGTTCATCTGGTCATGCCTAGATCGGAACATCTTGGTCTTGACATTGCAAATTAGATTAGAGTATCTCTAGATTTCCATTTCCACATCTCCCACATTCGTGGAGGGACCTAAGTTAAAAAATTTAAAACATGTCCTGTGAAGGTAGAATTGGGAACTGGGCAGGTAAAATCGAATTGAAATGTCCCAAAAGGGACCTAATTTTCCATCCTCATTCAAACTAATAATCCTCAAAAATTATGATATAACAACCATGATCCCATGGAGACTTTTCTCCCAGCAACATCTACCTAATGACATTTGCATATTTATAAGTAACCATCTATAATTTAGTCTAGAGTACGTACTAGTGCTTTCTAATATTTGACGGATGAGATTTTATTATATTTTATTTCATAAAAACCATAGAATAAGGAATTTTATTTGATTCTGTATGATGGAAATCGTCGTACCAATAACGCTTATCCTAAGGGCATAATTGAAAATATTAATACAAATGACAGACGTATTCCCCATTCCATTCATCCGGTCATGCCTAGATCTGAACATCTTGGTCACGGAATTGTGAATTAGATTAGGGTATCTCTAAATTTGAATTTCCACATCTCCCACATTTTTGGAGGGACCTAAGTTAAAAAATTAATAACTTGACCCGTGGTGGTAGAATCGTGAATTGGGCAGGTAAAATTAAATTGAAATGTCCCGTAAGGGACCTAATTTTCCATCCTCGGTCAAATTAATAGTCCTAAAAAAATATTATATAACAGACATGATCCCATGGAAAGTTCTCCCATCAATATCTACCTAATAACATTTGCCTATTTATAAGTAACCATCTATAATTTACTCTAGACCACGTACTAGCGCTTTCTAATATTTGATGGATGCGAATTTATTATATTTTATTTTCATAAAAAAACATATAATAAGGAATTTCATTTGATTCTATATGGTGGAAATCGTCGTTCTGATAACTCTTATCCTTAGGGTACAATGGAAAATATTAAAAAACATGACAGACGTATTCCCTGTTCCATTTATTCGTTCATGGTTAAGTCGGAACATCTTGGTCATGACTTTGTGAATTAGATTAGAGTATCTCTAAATTTTCATTTCCACATCTCCCACATTCGCAGAAGGAAATAAGTTAAAAATTAATAGCTTGACCCATGCAGGTAGAATCGTCAATTGGGTAGGTAAAAACGAATCGAAATGTCCCGGAAGGGACCTTATTTTCCATCCTAAGTCAAAATTATAATCCTAAAAAATTATTATATAACAGCCATGATCCCAAGTAGACTTCTCCCAATAAAACATCTACCAAATAACATTTTTCTACTTATAAGTAACAATCTATAATTTACTCTAGACCACGTACTAGCGCTATCTAATATTTAAAGGATGAGGTTTTATTATATTTTATTTTCATAAAACCATAGAATAAGAATTTCTTTTGATTCTCTGTGGAAGAAATCGTCATTCCGATAACGCTTATTCTATGGGCAAAAAGTAGAATACTAATACAAATTTCAGACGTATTCCCCGTTCCATTCATTGGGTCTTTCCTAAATCGGAACATCTTGGTCATTACATTGCGAATTAGATTAGGGTATCACTAAATTTCCATTTCCACATCTCCCACATTCATGGAGGGACCAAAGTTAAAAAATTAAAAGCTTGACCCGTGGAGGTAGAATCGTGAACTGGGTAGGTAAAATCGATTCAAAATGTCCCGGAAGGGACCAAATTTTCCATCCTCTTTCAAATATATAATCCTCAAAAATGATTATATAACAACCATGATCTCATGGAGACATCTCCCAGTCAACATCTACCAAATAACCTTTGCCTACTTATAAGTAACCATCAACAATTTACTCTAGACCACGTACTAACGCTTTCTAATATTTGATGGACGAGATTTTAATATATTTTATTTTCATAAAAATCATAGAATAAGGAATTTCAATTTATTCTATATGGAGGAAATCGTCGTTCCGATAATGCTTTTCCTGAAGGAATAAATGTGAATACTAGTACAAATGGCAGACGTATTCCCCATTCCACTCATCGGGTCATGACTAAATCGAAACATCCTGGTCATGACATTGCGAATTAGATTGGAGTATCTCAAAATTTCCATTTCCACATCTCCGACATTCGCTGAGGGACCTAATTTTAAAAATTAAAAACTTGACCCGTGGAGGTAGAATCGTGAACTGCGTAGGTAAAATCGATTCGAAATGTCCCGGAAGGGACCTAATTTTCCATCCTCAGTCTAATCTATAATCCTCGAAAATGATTATACATCAGCCATGATCCCACGGAGACATCTCCCTGTCAACATCTACCAAATAACCTTTTCCTACTTATAAGAAACCATTTATAATTTACTCTAGACCAGATTTTAATGTTTGACAGACGAGATTTTAATATATTTTACTTTCATAAAAACAATAGAATAAGGAATTTCATTTGATTCTACATGGTGGAAATTGTCGTTCCGATAACATTTATCCTAAGGGCATAAATGAGAATACTACTACAAATGAAAGATGTATTCCATGTTCCATTCATCGGGTAATGCCTATATCGGAACATCTTGGTCATGACATTGCGAATTAGATTACAGTATCTCTAAATTATAATTTCCACATATCCCACATTCGTGGCCGGACCTAAGTTAAAAAATTAATAGTTTTACCCCTGGAGGTAGAATTGTGAATTTGGTAGGTAAAATCGAATCGAAATGTCCCGGAAGAGATCTTATTTTCCATCCTCAGTCAAACTTATAATCCTCAAAAATTATTATATAACATCCAAGATCCCATGTAGACTTCACCCAGTCAACATCTACCAAATAACGTTTTCTTACTTATAAGTAACAATCTATAATTTACTCTAGACCACATACTAGCGCTATCTAATGTTTGAAGGATGAGATTTTATTATATTTTATCTTCATAAAAACCATAGAATAAGAATTCATTTGATTCTCTATGGAGGAAATCGTCGTTCCGATAACGCTTATCCTATGGGTATAAATGAGAATTCTAATACAAATTTCAGACGTATTCCTCATTCTATTCATTGGGTCTTTCCTAAATCGGAACATTTTGGTCATTACAATGCGAATTAGAAAAGGGTATCTCCAAATTTCCATTTCCACATCTCCCACATTCATGGAGGGACCTAAGTTAAAAATTTTAAAACTTGACCTGTGGAGGTAGAATCGTGAATTGGGTAGGTAAAATTGATTCGAAATGTCCCGGAAGGGACCTAATTTTCCATCCTCAATCAAATCTATAATCCTCAAAAATGATTATATAATAGCTAAGATCTCAAGGAGACAAATCCCAGTAGACATCTACCAAATAACCATTGCCTAATTATAAGCAACCATCTATAATTTACTCTAGACCACATACTAGCGCTTTCTAATATTTGGCGGGCGAGATTTTATTATATTTATTTTCATAAAAATCATAGAATAAGGAATTTCATTTGATTCTATATGGAGGAAATCATCATTCCAACATCTACCAAATAACCTTTGCTTACTTATAAGTAACCGTTTCTAATTTACTCCAGTCCACGTACTAGCGCTTTCTAAAAATTTTAAAGTCGAGATTTTATTATATTTTATTTTTGTAAAAACCATAGAATAAAGAATTTCATTTCATTCTATATGGTGGAAATCGTCATTCCTATAACGGTTATCCTAAGGGCATAAATGAATATACAAATACAAATGACAAAAGTTTTCCCCGTTCCATTCATCGGGTCATGCCTAAATCGGAACATCTTGGTCATGACATTGCAAATTACATTAGGGTATCTCTAAATTTCCATTTCCACATCTCCCGCATTTGCGGAGGGATCTAAGTTAAAAAATTTAAAACTTGACCCGTGGAGGTAGAATCGTGAATTGGGCAGGTAAAATTGAATCGAAATGTCCTGGAAGAGACCTAATTTTCCATCCTCAGTCAAACTAATAATCCTAAAAAAAATTATATAACAGACATGATCCCATGGAAAGTTCTCCCATCAATATGTACCTAATAATATTTGCCTATTTATAAGTAACCATCTATAATTTACTCTAGAACGCGTACTAGCGGTTTCAAATATTTGACGGATGAGTATTTATTATATTTTATTTTCATAAAAACCATATAATAAGGAATTTAATTTGATTCTATATGATGGAAATCGTCATACCCATAATGCCTATCCTTAGGGCATAATTGAAAATATTAACACAAATGACAGACGTATTCCCCATGCCATTCATTTGGTCTTGCCTAGATCAGAACTTCTTGGTAATGACATTGTGAATTAGATAAGGGTATATCTAAATTTGCATTTCCACATCTCTCACATTCATAGAGAGACCTAAGTTAAAAAATTAATAGCTTGACCTGTGGAGGTAGAATCAGAAATAGGCAGGTAAAATCGAATCGAAATATCCCGGAAGGGACCTAATTTTCCATCCTCAGTCAAACTAATAATCCTAAAAAATAATTATATAACAGCCATAATCCCATGGAGACTTCTCCCAGTTAACACCTACCAAACAACATTTCCTTACTTATAAATAACAACTTCTAATTTACTCTAGACCACGTATTAGCGCTTTCTAAAATTTGAAAGATGAGATTTTATTTTATTTTATTTTCATAAAAACCATAGAATAAGGAATTTCATTTGATTCTATATGGAGGAAATTGTCGTTCCGATAACCCTAATCCTAAGGGCATAAATGAAAATACTAATACAAATGACAGACGTTTTCCCCGTTCCATTCATCGGGTTATGCCTAAATCAGAACATCTTGGTCATGGCATTGCAGATTAGATTAGGATATCTCTAAATTTCCATTTCCACATCTCCCACATTTGTGGAGGGACCTAAGTTAAAAATTTTAAAAATGACCCGTGGAGGTAGAATCGTGAATTCGATAGGTAAAATCGATTTGAAATGTCCCAGAAGGGACCTAATTTTCCATCCTCAGTCAATCTATAATCCTCAAAAATGATTATATAACAGCCATGATCCTATGAAGACACCTTCCAGTCAACATCTACCAGATAACCCTTGCCTACTTATAATTAACCATCTTTAATTTACTCTAGACCACGTACTAGCGCTTTGTAATATTTGGCGGACGAGATTTTATTATATTTTATTTTCATAAAAACCATAGAATAAGGTATTTCATTTGATTCTTTATGATGGAAATCATTGTACCGATAACACATATCCTAAGGGCATAATTGAGAATATTAATACAAATGATGGACGTATTCCCCATTCCATTCATCCAGTCATACCTAGATCGAAAAATATTGGTCATGACACTGCGAATCAAATGACAGACGTATTCCCCGTTCCATTCATCGGGTCTTTCCTCAATTTGAACATCTTGGTCATTACATTGCGAATTAGATTAGGGTTTCTCTAAATTTCCATTTCCACATCTCCCACATTCGCGGAGGGACCTAAGTTAAAAAATTAAAAACTTGACCCGTGGAGGTAGAATTGTGAATTGGGCAGGTAAAATCGAATCGAAATATCCCAGAAGGGACCTATTTACCATCCTTAGTCAAACTTACAATCCTCAAACATAATTATATAGTAGCCATGATTCCTTGGAGACTTCTCCCAGTCAACATCTACCTTTTTTTTTAAATTAAACCATCAGTAGATGGGGGAAATTATATTAGCCTTCCCAAGCCATAAAGAAACAATTTAAAAGAAGCCGAAGCTTAGATTAGTTATACAAACTGAGCATATTGCTCTTGAAGCAACCCTTGTTGCTTCCAAAAGAATGAGCTAGAGTATTGGAGTAGCCAGAGGATTACAAATACTAATGACTAGGTAATCGGATCTCGAACTTCTTAGTGAATCGAGTGAACGAAACACAAGTCAGTCAGAGAAGACCTTTACCTAAATCATAAGCCTATCCTCTAAGTTAAGAAACTGGAGGAGATAACAAAATGTAAAGCTTTTTCATCAGTGTTTGTGGGTATCCGTTCTGAGATGATCAGCTGAGGGTAACTGAGCCATTTTGGAACCCTTCCATATGGTTCTGTTCATGCTTGATGACTTCAAATTGATATACACAGTCCCTGCAAAAGCATGTAACCAAAAAAACTCAGTAGCATCCATTCAATGAGAAATTCTAAGAGAAGGTGTGCCTATCCAATCAAGCTTAATAAGGCCCGAACAAATAGGAGGTAGCATTTGTAAACTACTGTAAAAACTAGTAGTCTTAGCATTAAAACACTCCTTAGCCAACGCATCAGCTACCAAATTAGCCTGTCTATGCATATGGAGGATATTGATTTCACCCAAAAGCTGGTGAATCTCATCAGCTAGTTCAAACAATTCCCAATTAGCTTTGAACGGATCCTGAACACAAACAGTAGCACTTAGGCAATCAGATTCTATGATAATAGGTGGCAGGAATCCTACACTAATATGCACAGCAAAAAGAATTGCCTTAAGCTCAGCCTCTAAAGCAGAACTAGCCTGAGTAAATTTCGTGTGAGCTGAGATGAAATTGCCCCTGGAATCCCTAATGATCAATCCTAAACCGCGCATATCATCATGTGGATTCCAAGTAGCATCTACATTCAACTTGTATCCCTCATTTGGTCTTTTCCATGCAATTTTGAAGATCTTTGGTTTTGGAGCAGTCTTTATCAGGGGCAAAAATGAGTGGTTTGCAATGCCATAGTCAAATGTAGAAGAAATGTAGGCTGGTTTAGAGCTAAAAGAATAGAAAATATGATCCCTAATCTGACTTAGAACTGTGACTCTACTAGGGATAGCCAAATCATATATACATTTGTTTCTCATTTTCCATAAACTCCAGAGTGTGATTAGAGAAGCATTCCTAATTAATGTAGAGTGTAAAGAGCTTAAACCTGGATAGGTTAGATAGTAAGAGACTCTTTCCCAAATTGAAAGGAATGATTTGTCTGTGATACCCATATAGGAATGAATATTCTTCCAAACCGGAGTTGTGAAAGAGCAGGAGTTAAAAAAATGGTCTAGAGAATCAACATGATTACAGCACATAACACATTTAGAAGGCAAGCAAAAAGTCAGTCTCTGTAACACATTATCAAAAGGCAAATAGGAGTTGATCAGTTTCCACATGAAAACTGACACTTTATTTTCAATTCTATCACTCCAAAAAAGTTTAGTAGAAGCAATGCTACCTGACTGTGGACAAAGTAGGAGATATGTAGATTTAAAGGTGAAATCTCCCCTAGGTCCAGGTTTCTATATTAGCCTGTCCCTCCTATGTGGATGGAGTTTAGTGTCCTGCAAAAGAGAAATGATATCAGTTGGAAGTACCTGGTGAAATTTCCTAATCAGAGTATCTTTGTTCTTAATGAACTCAGCCACTGTGCAGTTCTCCGAGATATCCACCTGAACTGGAGAACAGTAACAAGCTAATTGGAGGTCCAAAAGTTGCAGGATCCCATCCCCAGAATCACCCTGGAGTTGGACTCCGCCCATGCATTAAAACTACAAATTCTTTTCCAATTTGGAGAAGTTTTATATGAGGGGGGTAGGGATTCAATAAAGTGTGTCCAAGGAGCCTCTGCTTTTTGGTATTTCCACCATAACTTAACAGAGCATGTATCAATAATAGAATTTATTGATCTAAAGCCTAACCCATTCTGGCCAATTGGAAAACAAAGAGATTCCCATTTTCTCCATGCTTTATTTGGCTTTTGATCAGTAAAGCCCCAGAAAAACCTGCTCATTTTCTTTTCAATTATGGAAACAATCTTCTTGCTAGGTTTCAACACTGACCATATATGCTGGGGAATTGAAAAGATGCAAGATTTTATGAGTGTCATTTTCCCTCCCATAGATAACCATTTATTTTTCCAACTACAGATTCTGTTATCTATTTGCTCAATTAGTGGCTGAAAATGAAACTTATGTGCTGGACCTGTAAAGATAGGTACCCCCAAATATGTAAAAGGCATGGTCCCAATTTTCATTCCCAAGATCCTTTTTATGTTATGAACTTTATGAACAGATGCATGCCTCCCAATGAATATATCACTTTTACCATAATTTATATGTTGACCAGTGACTTCTTCAAAGGTAGACAAGAAGGCTTTAAATCTGATTAAAGTTTTTTTTTCAGCCTTTAAAAACACAACTGTATCATCAGCATAAGATAAATGTGAGATTGGAGTGGATTTACCTGGGAGATCATAGTAGGCCAATTTACCTGTATGGAATATAAATACTAAACTCCTAGTAAAAGCCTCTGAAAAGATATTGAAAAGGAAAGGGGAGAGGGGATCACCCTGTTTAATGCCCCTAGTAGATTGAAAAAAACCAACTGGCCTACCATTTAACAAGATAGAGAACCAAGCTTGAGATAAATTATTCATGATGGGAAAAAGAAATCTTGCGTGAAATCCAAATTTAAGAAGAACACTATATAAAAAAGACCACTTAACCCTATCAAAAGCCTTTTTAAGATCTAATTTAACAATGCAATTTGGTTGTGTTTGTTTTCTGTCTAAGAATCTTATCATTTCTTGTAAGTAAATTACATTATCAGATAAATCTTGGCCTTTTAGGAAGGCAGTCTGCTGTGGAGAAATGAGATAGGTCATTAATGGTTTAAGTCTCTCCATTATTACTTTTGAACAAATCTTGTTAATTACATTAGAGAGGCTTATTGGCCTGTAATCCTCAAAAGAAAAAGGTGTTTTCTTTTTGGGTATGATTGTAATCCAAGTGCTACTAAAACCTTTGGGGATATTATTTCCATTCATAAAATCCTGCACAGCATCCAGTAAATCATTGGAAATTATATCCCAAGCTTTAGTGTAAAATTTTGCTGTGAAACCATCTGGCCCCGGACTACTATGTTTATTAAGGCTAAGTACTATATGATTAAGCTCAGACATTGTAACCGGGAGTAGAAGGATATCATTATCCTGCTGAGAGACACACTTGGGGATCTGGCTGAGAAAATGAGTTTTGAAAAGGTTAGAGTCAGGGGTGCTGTCATCAGTTAATAGGCTTTTATAGTACTGGATGGCTTCTGTCTCTATGTCCAGGACATTATCTAACCATAAACCATTGGTACTTTTAATTTTTGTTATCTGTAATCTGCCATTTCTTTCCTTAACTGAATTGTGAAAAAAGTTAGTATTGTTGTCACCCTCCTTTAACCATTTAATCTTTGCTTTATTTTTCCAGAAACTTTTCTGTTCAACTAATGATCTAACCAACTTAGCTTTAGCTTCCTTAAGGTTTAACAGGTTAGTTTCATTAGGATTTTGATCATATATTTGTTCCTGGACCAACACTGCATTTTCAGCCAGTATGACATTATCATGGATATTACCAAAATGTTCTTTATTCCAGATTTTTAAAACCTTTTTCAATCTTGAGAGTTTGAGGCAGAAACCTAGCATTCCAGAGTAATTCATAGGGAGTTCCCAATCATTCTTGATTACACTCATGAAATCTTTCCTTTTAAACCAAGTGTTCAAGAATCTGAAAGGTCTAGGGTTAGAGGGAATATCACTACCTATAGTTAGGAGCATGGGGCTATGGTCAGAGGAAGATCTATTTAGGATTTGGATAGAAGAAGAAGGAAAAGAAGATGACCATGCAGCATTACAGAGCCCCCTATCTAATCTTTGAATGGTAGGATTTCTCAATCGATTATTACTCCAGGTAAATAGATTCCCCACTGTATTGATTTCCTCTAAAGCCATTCCATTTATGAAATTATTAAAATCCTTTCTACTACCTAATTTAGGAGTAGAGGGACCTTTATATTCATGAAAAGATGTTATGGCATTAAAGTCACCAATGAAGATAGTTTCTGAGTGAGTAGAAGCCTGAATATCAAACCATAGGGATTTGAGAAAAGTGCATATATAACCCTATGTAATTGATGAAAGTGCAGATATAACCCTGCAATAATGAAAGTGCAGATATAACCCTGCGATAATTGAAAGTGCAAATATAACCCTGGTCAGTCAATGCTGGAAATAATGACTTTAGGGTTATATTTGCACATATGTATAATAGTTAGGGTTATATTTGCACATATGTATAATAGTTAGGGTTATATTTGCACTAAAAAACAACTCAGGGTTATATTTGCACTTTCTCCAACATATAGGGTTATATTTGCATATTACCCTAGGGATTTCCTTCCATCTCTGGTTCTAAGGCCATACACAAAAAAGGCATGCATATTCTTATTTAAAGTGAGACTATATAAAGAAACAGCAAGAAATTGCAAGTTATCATATTTGACAGTAAGGTTAACTGAAGAATTCCAAAATAACCAAATCTGTCCATTCGTAGCATACATGTAGTTATAAAAATGTAGCAAATTCCTATATGATTCACATTGCAGATTGTCATGTTTTGGTTCAATTAGGCAAATGAGATCAAATTTATGCCTAATAATCAAGTTTTGTAGTCTGAGCATGGAGGTATCCATCCCTCCTAAATTCCAAACCAGGAATTTTATCTTGAGGGTTGTATTATTCATATTAAAACATTATTGGCACTTTTTGATCTAGTCATGATAGTATTCAATTGTGTTAGATATGTTTCATTCCTATGCCTAGACTCAATATCAAGGTGACTGCCCTTTTTTTTCTTAGCTAGTTTGGACTGTGAGTTTGAGGGACTTACCTGCCTAATCTGATTGAAATGAGAATCAGAAATGGTTGAAGGGGAAGCACTCAGAGCATCAAGTTCCCCATCCTCCAAATCTCCAGAGATAGTTGCCGAATTATCTTTGGAGTTCTCATCATTGGTTCCATCATTATCCTCGAGTGGGAGAAATCTGTTATGCTTATGTTTCTGCTGAGAGAAGAGGAAACTTTTAGCAGCAATGATAGAATTGAAAGGAGAGAAAGATTTACCTCTTTTGCTCGGGATGTCATCCTTAGCATAACTTCTCTTTGATATAGGAAGTGGGGGAGCAGACTGGGGATGTTTAGATGGCTCATCCGGAGACCTCATGTTTGGAACAATGCCTTCTTCATTCAGGTTTCTTCTAGTCCCAGTTACCATAGGGGACATATCTGAACAAGTGTCAGTCTGACCCACATTCTCAGCTTCAAGGGTATTGGATATAGGTGTGTTTATTTTGTCCAACTTATCACTCTGTGGCGAGGTTTCAGTAACTAATGTCTGAGGGGGAATAGCTCTGTTTATCTCAACAAAAATTTCAGGTACACTAGTCCCCTCACTGATCGAATTTGGAATCACTTTTTGTTTCGGGACATATTTAAAAGTCTTTATAATCTTTGTACCTTGTTTATCTGCAACAGTTAAACCTGAACTACCAGCCCTATTAGTCCCAGAATGTAAGTTAGCTATACCCTCCACAGGACTCTTTTCTGAAGCTTTCTGCTGCGCTAGCTGATCACCTCCGTGACTTGGTACAAACCTATTGGATTTGGATATCTTAAGTTCGGGGTGAAGGTGAACACAATGATTATCTTCGTGGCCTATAGTCTTACAGTGATGACAGTACAGAGGGATATCCTCGAACTCTAGAGGAAGCTTAACCACATTATACTCAATCCCCTCTTCTTCAATTCCAACTCTAATATATGTAGGGAGCTTGTTTTTTAGATCAATTTCAACGCACATCTTAACTACGGAAGGCCTAGTAAGGGCAGCAGTACCTGCGTCAATCTTAATGAAAGTTCCTATCTGATTTCCCATCGATTGGAGCATAGTAATATTATAGAAATAGATAGGAACATACGAAATGTTAACCCATACCGGAACGATGGAAGACTCTGCCTCCGGAGAGAAGTCAGTTGTCCATTTAAGCACCTTCATTGGGGCCTGATTGAAGATCCAATGTCCTTTAAGCCATAATCTCTGATAGTCTTCTTTGTCCTGGAATCGGATGAGGATATTTCTATAATCGATTGAACCAATTTGGAAGTTGCCCTTGAAACCAACCGATTTGAAAGCATCATTCAGTGCTGGCATTGGCGGCTTTCCTCTAGCAAATTTTCCCACCAGAGCGTTTTGATAATGAGAGGCCAAACGTTGTGCATCTTGCCGGGAAACTAAACAGGTACTATCCCCTTTGTAGTGCGTTTTAGGAACAATTTCGGGGTTGGATGGAAGTGTTGCCTGTAGTGGAGTTTGGCGGGTTCCCAGAGCTTGAAGGAAGGATTTGGCTACAGCGTTGCCACTACGGCCAGGCGGAGGTACCACCATGATCAGGGACCAGAGGTCAGAATCTGACCGTTATCAGTGGAAAGAGTATGAAGAATGAAAGAGAAAGGGAAGAAATGACAGAAGGTGTTACGTTTTGGGCAATTCGCACCAAAAATCCCACCTAAAAACAGTAAAACTTGCTAGGATAATAACTTGGTGCTCATATACTATTTTGGACCGATTCCCTTTTGAAAAGTTCTTATATTTTCATGCTCTACAATATGGTACCTTTTGTGTTTACTGATTACTAACTTTATCTAATTTCCGAAATTAAAACCTCAAATGAAAATAAGGATTAAGGTGATCATAACTTGGTGCTCAGATACTATTTTGTATCGATTCCTTTTTGAAAAGTTCCTATATTTTCATGCTCTACAATATTGTACCTTTTGTGTTTGCTGATTATTAACTTTATCTAATTTCCGAAATTAAAACCTCAAATGAAAATAAGGATTAAGGTGATCATAACTTGGTGCTCAGATACTATTTTGTACCGATTCCTTCTTGAAAAGTTCCTATATTTTCATGCTCTACAATATTGTACCTTTTGTGTTTGCTGATTATTAACTTTATCTAATTTCCGAAATTAAAAGCTCAAATGAAAATAAGGATTAAGGTGATCATAACTTGGTGCTCAGATACTATTTTGTACCGATTCCTTTTTGAAAAGTTCTTATATTTTAATGCCCAACAATATGGTACCTTTTGTGTTTGCTGATTATTAACTTTATCTAATTTCCGAAATTAAAACCTCAAATGAAAATAAGGATTAAGGTGATCATAACTTGGTGCTCAGATACTATTTTGTACCGATTCCTTTTTGAAAAGTTCTTATATTTTCATGCTCTACAATATGGTACCTTTTGTGTTTGCTGATTATTAACTTTATCTAATTTCCGAAATTAAAACCTCAAATGAAAATAAGTATTAAGGTGATCATAACTTGGTGCTCAGATACTATTTTGTACATATTCCTTTTTGAAAAGTTCTTATATTTTCATGCTCTACAATATGGTACCTTTTGTGTTTGCTGATTATTAACTTTATTTAATTTCCAAAATTAAAACCTCAAATGAAAATAAGGATTAAGGTGATCATAACTTGGTGCTCATATACTATTTTGTACCGATTCCCTTTTGAAAAAATCTTATATTTTCATGTTCTACAATATGGTACCTTTTGTGTTTGCTGATTATTAACTTTATCTAATTTCCGAAATTAAAACCTCAAATGAAAATAAGGATTAAGGTGATCATAACTTGGTGCTCAGATACTATTTTGTACCGATTCCTTTTTGAAAAGTTCCTATATTTTCATGCTCTACAATATTGTACCTTTTGTGTTTGCTGATTATTAACTTTATCTAATTTCCGAAATTAAAACCTCAAATGAAAATAAGGATTAAGGTGATCATAACTTGGTGCTCAGATACTATTTTGTACCGATTCCTTTTTGAAAAGTTCTTATATTTTAATGCCCAACAATATGGTACCTTTTGTGTTTGCTGATTATTAACTTTATCTAATTTCCTAAATTAAAACCTCAAATGAAAATAAGGATTAAGGTGATCATAACTTGGTGCTCAGATACTATTTTGTACCGATTTTTTTTGAAAAGTTCCTATATTTTCATGCTCTACAATATGGTACCTTTTGTGTTTGCTGATTATTAACTTTATCTAATTTCCGAAATTAAAACCTCAAATGAAAATAAGGATTAAGGTGATCATAACTTGGTGCTCAGATATTATTTTGTACCGATTCCTTTTTGAAAAGTTCTTATATTTTAATGCCCTACAATAAGGTACCTTTTGTGTTTGCTGATTATTAACTTTATTTAATTTCCGAAATTAAAACCTCAAATGGAAATAAGGATTAAGGTGATCATAACTTGGTGCTCAGATACAATTTTGTACCGATTCCTTTTTGAAAAGTACTTATATTTTCATGCTCTAGAATATGGTACCTTTTGTGTTTGCCGAATATTAACTTTATCTAATTTCTAAAATAAAACCTCAAGTGAAAATAAGGATTAAGGTGATCATAACTTGGTGCTCAGATACTATTTTGTACCGATTCCTTTTTGAAAAGTTCTTATATTTTCATGCTCTACAATATGGTACCTTTTGTGTTTGCTGATTATTAACTTTATATAATTTCCAAAATTAAAACCTCAAATGAAAATATGGATTAAGGTGAACATAACTTGGTGCTCAGATACTATTTTGTACCAATTCCTTTTTGAAAAGTACTTATATTTTCATGCGCTACAATATGGTACCTTTTGTGTTTGCTGATTATTAACTTTATCAAATTTCCAAAATTAAAACCTCAAATGAAAATAAGGATTAAGGTGATCATAACTTGGTGCTCATATACTATTTTGTACCGATTACTTTTTGAAAAGTTCTTATATTTTCATGCTCTACAATATGGTACCTTTTGTGTTTGCTGATTATTAACTTTATCTAATTTCCGAAATTAGAACCTCAAATGAAATTAAGGATTAAGGTGATCATAACTTGGTGCTAAGATACTATTTTGTACCGATTCCTTTTTGAAAAGTTCTTATATTTTAATGGCCAACAATATGGTACCTTTTGTGTTTGCTGACTGTTAACTTTATCTAATTTCCGAAATTAAAACCTCAAATGAAAATAAGGATTAAGGTGATCATAACTTGGTGCTCAGATACTATTTTGAATTGATTCCTTTTTGAAAAGTTCTTATATTTTAATGGCCAACAATATGGTACCTTTTGTGTTTGCTGATTATTAACTTTATTTAATTTCCAAAATTAAAACCTCAAAGGAAAATAAGGATTAAGGTGATCATAACTTGGTGCTCATATACTATTTTGTACCGATTCCCTTTTAAAAAGTTCTTATATTTTAATGCTCCACAATATGGTACCTTTTGTGTTTGCTAATTATTAACTTTATCTAATTTCCGAAATTAAAACCTCAAATGAAAATAAGGATTAAGGTGATCATAACTTGGTGCTCAGATACTATTTTGTACCGATTTCTTTTTGAAAAGTTCCTATATTTTCATGCTCTACAATATTGTACCTTTTGTGTTTGCTGATTATTGACTTTATCTAATTTTCGAAATTAAAACCTCATATGAAAATAAGGATTAAGGTGATCATAACTTGGTGCTCAGGAACTATTTTGTACCGATTCCTTTTTGAAAAGTTCTTTTATTTTAATGCCTACAATAAGGTACCTTTTGTGTTTGCTGATTATTAACTTTATCTAATTTTCGAAATTAAAACCTCAAATGGAAATAAGGATTAAGGTGATCATAACTTGGTGCTCAGATACAATTTTGTACCGATTTCTTTCTGAAAAGTACTTATATTTTAATGCTCTACAACATGGTACCTTTTGTGTTTGCTGATTATTAACTTTATCTAATTTCCGAAATTAAAACCTCAAATGAAAATAAGGATTAAGGTGATCATAACTTGGTGCTCAGATACTATTTTGTACCGATTCCTTTTTGAAAAGTTCTTATATTTTAATGCCCTACAATATGGTACCTTTTGTGTTTGTTGATTATTAACTTTATCTAATTTCCGAAATTAAAACCTCAAATGGAAATAAGGATTAAGGTGATCATAACTTGGTGCTCAGATGCAATTTTGTACCGATTCCTTTTTGAAAAGTACTTATATTTTCATGCTGTAGAATAGGTACCTTTTGTGTTTGCTGAATATTAACTTTATCTAATTTCCGCAATTAAACCCTCAAATGAAAATAAGGATTAAGGTGATCATAACTTGGTGCTCATATACTATTTTGTACCCATTCCCTTTTGAAAAGTTCTTATATTTTCATGCTCTACAATATGGTACCTTTTGTGTTTGCTGATTATTAACTTTATTTAATTTCCAAAATTAAAACCTCAAATGAAAATAAGGATTAAGGTGATCATAACTTGGTGCTCATATACTATTTTGTACCGATTCCCTTTTGAAAAAATCTTATATTTTCATGTTCTACAATATGGTACCTTTTGTGTTTGCTGATTATTAACTTTATCTAATTTCCGAAATTAAAACCTCAAATGAAAATAAGGATTAAGGTGATCATAACTTGGTGCTCAGATACTATTTTGTACCGATTCCTTTTTGAAAAGTTCCTATATTTTCATGCTCTACAATATTGTACCTTTTGTGTTTGCTGATTATTAACTTTATCTAATTTCCGAAATTAAAACCTCAAATGAAAATAAGGATTAAGGTGATCATAACTTGGTGCTCAGATACTATTTTGTACCGATTCCTTTTTGAAAAGTTCCTATATTTTCATGCTCTACAATATTGTACCTTTTGTGTTTGCTGATTATTAACTTTATCTAATTTCCGAAATTAAAAGCTCAAATGAAAATAAGGATTAAGGTGATCATAACTTGGTGCTCAGATACTATTTTGTACCGATTCCTTTTTGAAAAGTTCTTATATTTTAATGCCCAACAATATGGTACCTTTTGTGTTTGCTGATTATTAACTTTATCTAATTTCCGAAATTAAAACCTCAAATGAAAATAAGGATTAAGGTGATCATAACTTGGTGCTCAGATACTATTTTGTACCGATTCCTTTTTGAAAAGTTCTTATATTTTCATGCTCTACAATATGGTACCTTTTGTGTTTGCTGATTATTAACTTTATCTAATTTCCGAAATTAAAACCTCAAATGAAAATAAGTATTAAGGTGATCATAACTTGGTGCTCAGATACTATTTTGTACATATTCCTTTTTGAAAAGTTCTTATATTTTCATGCTCTACAATATGGTACCTTTTGTGTTTGCTGATTATTAACTTTATTTAATTTCCAAAATTAAAACCTCAAATGAAAATAAGGATTAAGGTGATCAGAACTTGGTGCTCATATACTATTTTGTACCTATTCCCTTTTGAAAAAATCTTATATTTTCATGTTCTACAATATGGTACCTTTTGTGTTTGCTGATTATTAACTTTATCTAATTTTCGAAATTAAAACCTCAAATGAAAATAAGGATTAAGGTGATCATAACTTGGTGCTCAGATACTATTTTGTACCGATTCCTTTTTGAAAAGTTCCTATATTTTCATGCTCTACAATATTGTACCTTTTGTGTTTGCTGATTATTAACTTTATCTAATTTCCGAAATTAAAACCTCAAATGAAAATAAGGATTAAGGTGATCATAACTTGGTGCTCAGATACTATTTTGTACCGATTCCTTTTTGAAAAGTTCTTATATTTTAATGCCCAACAATATGGTACCTTTTGTGTTTGCTGATTATTAACTTTATCTAATTTCCTAAATTAAAACCTCAAATGAAAATAAGGATTAAGGTGATCATAACTTGGTGCTCAGATACTATTTTGTACCGATTTTTTTTGAAAAGTTCCTATATTTTCATGCTCTACAATATGGTACCTTTTGTGTTTGCTGATTATTAACCTTATCTAATTTCCGAAATTAAAACCTCAAATGAAAATAAGGATTAAGGTGATCATAACTTGGTGCTCAGATATTATTTTGTACCGATTCCTTTTTGAAAAGTTCTTATATTTTAATGCCCTACAATAAGGCACCTTTTGTGTTTGCTGATTATTAACTTTATTTAATTTCCGAAATTAAAACCTCAAATGGAAATAAGGATTAAGGTGATCATAACTTGGTGCTCAGATACAATTTTGTACCGATTCCTTTTTGAAAAGTACTTATATTTTCATGCTCTAGAATATGGTACCTTTTGTGTTTGCCGAATATTAACTTTATCTAATTTCTAAAATAAAACCTCAAGTGAAAATAAGGATTAAGGTGATCATAACTTGGTGCTCAGATACTATTTTGTACCGATTCCTTTTTGAAAAGTTCTTATATTTTCATGCTCTACAATATGGTACCTTTTGTGTTTGCTGATTATTAACTTTATATAATTTCCAAAATTAAAACCTCAAATGAAAATATGGATTAAGGTGAACATAACTTGGTGCTCAGATACTATTTTGTACCAATTCCTTTTTGAAAAGTACTTATATTTTCATGCGCTACAATATGGTACCTTTTGTGTTTGCTGATTATTAACTTTATCTAATTTCCAAAATTAAAACCTCAAATGAAAATAAGGATTAAGGTGATCATAACTTGGTGCTCATATACTATTTTGTACCGATTACTTTTTGAAAAGTTCTTATATTTTCATGCTCTACAATATGGTACCTTTTGTGTTTGCTGATTATTAACTTTATCTAATTTCCGAAATTAGAACCTCAAATGAAATTAAGGATTAAGGTGATCATAACTTGGTGCTAAGATACTATTTTGTACCGATTCCTTTTTGAAAAGTTCTTATATTTTAATGGCCAACAATATGGTACCTTTTGTGTTTGCTGACTGTTAACTTTATCTAATTTCCGAAATTAAAACCTCAAATGAAAATAAGGATTAAGGTGATCATAACTTGGTGCTCAGATACTATTTTGTATTGATTCCTTTTTGAAAAGTTCTTATATTTTAATGGCCAACAATATGGTACCTTTTGTGTTTGCTGATTATTAACTTTATTTAATTTCCAAAATTAAAACCTCAAAGGAAAATAAGGATTAAGGTGATCATAACTTGGTGCTCATATACTATTTTGTACCGATTCCCTTTAAAAAAGTTCTTATATTTTAATGCTCCATAATATGGTACCTTTTGTGTTTGCTAATTATTAACTTTATCTAATTTCCGAAATTAAAACCTCAAATGAAAATAAGGATTATGGTGATCATAACTTGGTGCTCAGATACTATTTTGTACCGATTTCTTTTTGAAAAGTTCCTATATTTTCATGCTCTACAATATTGTACCTTTTGTGTTTGCTGATTATTAACTTTATCTAATTTTCGAAATTAAAACCTCATATGAAAATAAGGATTAAGGTGATCATAACTTGGTGCTCAGGTACTATTTTGTACCGATTCCTTTTTGAAAAGTTCTTTTATTTTAATGCCTACAATAAGGTACCTTTTGTGTTTGCTGATTATTAACTTTATCTAATTTTCGAAATTAAAACCTCAAATGGAAATAAGGATTAAGGTGATCATAACTTGGTGCTCAGATACAATTTTGTACCGATTTCTTTCTGAAAAGTACTTATATTTTAATGCTCTACAACATGGTACCTTTTGTGTTTGCTGATTATTAACTTTATCTAATTTCCGAAATTAAAACCTCAAATGAAAATAAGGATTAAGGTGATCATAACTTGGTGCTCAGATACTATTTTGTACCGATTCCTTTTTGAAAAGTTCTTATATTTTAATGCCCTACAATATGGTACCTTTTGTGTTTGTTGATTATTAACTTTATCTAATTTCCGAAATTAAAACCTCAAATGGAAATAAGGATTAAGGTGATCATAACTTGGTGCGCAGATGCAATTTTGTACCGATTCCTTTTTGAAAAGTACTTATATTTTCATGCTGTAGAATAGGTACCTTTTGTGTTTGCTGAATATTAACTTTATCTAATTTCCGCAATTAAACCCTCAAATGAAAATAAGGATTAAGGTGATCATAACTTGGTGCTCATATACTATTTTGTACCCATTCCCTTTTGAAAAGTTCTTATATTTTCATGCTCTACAATATGGTACCTTTTGTGTTTGCTGATTATTAACTTTATCTAATTTCCGCAATTAGAACCTCAAATGAAAATAAGGATTAAGGTGATCATAACTTGGTGCTCAGATACTATTTTGTACCGATTCCTTTTTGAAAAGTTCTTACATTTTAATGCCCCACAATATGGTACCTTTTGTGTTTGCTGATTATTAAATTTATCTAATTTCCGAAATTAAAACCTCAAATGAAAATAAGGATTAAGGTGATCATAACTTGGTGCTCATATACTATTTTGTACCGATTCCCTTTAGAAAAAATCTTATATTTTCATGTTCTACAATATGGTACCTTTTGTGTTTGCTGATTATTAACTTTATCTAATTTCCGAAATTAAAACCTCGAATGAAAATAAGGATTAAGGTGATCATAACTTGGTGCTCAGATACTATTTTGTACCGATTCCTTTTTGAAAAGTTCCTATATTTTCATGCTCTACAATATTGTACCTTTTGTGTTTGCTGATTATTAACTTTATCTAATTTCCGAAATTAAAACCTCAAATGAAAATAAGGATTAAGGTGATCATAACTTGGTGCTCAGATACTATTTTGTACCGATTCCTTTTTGAAAAGTTCTTATATTTTAATGCTCTACAACATGGTACCTTTTCTGTTTGCTGATTATTAACTTTATCTAATTTCCGAAATTAAAACCTCAAATGAAAATAAGGATTAAGGTGATCATAACTTGGTGCTCAGATACTATTTTGTACCGATTCCTTTTTGAAAAGTTCCTATATTTTCATGCTCTACAATATTGTACCTTGTGTGTTTGCTGATTATTAACTTTATCTAATTTCCGAAATTAAAACCTCAAATGAAAATAAGGATTAAGGTGATCATAACTTGGTGCTCAGATACTATTTTGTACCGATTCCTTTTTGAAAAGTTCTTATATTTTAATGCCCTACAATATGGTACCTTTTGTGTTTGTTGATTATTAACTTTATCTAATTTCCAAAATTAAAACCTCAAATGGAAATAAGGATTAAGGTGATCATAACATGGTGCTCAGATGCAATTTTGTACCGATTCCTTTTTGAAAAGTACTTATATTTTCATGCTGTAGAATAGGTACCGTTTGTGTTTGCTGAATATTAACTTTATCTAATTTCCGCAATTAAACCCTCAAATGAAAATAAGGATTAAGGTGATCATAATTTGGTGCTCATATACAATTTTGTACCCATTCCCTTTTGAAAAGTTCTTATATTTTCATGCTCTACAATATGGTACCTTTTGTGTTTGCTGATTATTAACTTTATCACCTCAAATGAAAATAAGGATTAAGGTGATCATAACTTGGTGCTCAGATACTATTTTGTACCGATTCCTTTTTGAAAAGTTCTTACATTTTAATGCCCCACAATATGGTACCTTTTGTGTTTGCTGATTATTAACTTTATCTAATTTCCGAAATTAAAACCTCAAATGAAAATAAGGATTAAGGTGATCATAACTTGGTGCTCATATACTATTTTGTACCGATTCCCTTTAGAAAAAAATCTTATATTTTCATGTTCTACAATATGGTACCTTTTGTGTTTGATGATTATTAACTTTATCTAACTTCTGAAATTAAAACCTCAAATGAAAATAAGGATTAAGGTGATCATAACTTGGTGCTCAGATACTATTTTGTACCGATTCCTTTTTGAAAAGTTCCTATATTTTCATGCTCTACAATATTGTACCTTTTGTGTTTGCTGATTATTAACTTTATCTAATTTCCGAAATTAAAACCTCAAATGAAAATAAGGATTAAGGTGATCATAACTTGGTGCTCAGATACTATTTTGTATCGATTCCTTTTTGAAAAGTTCTTATATTTTAATGCCCTACAATAAGGTACCTTTTGTGTTTGCTGATTATTAACTTTATCTAATTTCCGAAATTAAAACCTCAAATGGAAATAAGGATTAAGGTGATCATAACTTGGTGCTCAGATACTATTTTGTACCGATTCCTTTTTGAAAAGTTCCTATATTTTCATGTTCTACAATATGGTACCTTTTGTGTTTGATGATTATTAACTTTATCTAATTTCTGAAATTAAAACCTCAAATGAAAATAAGGATTAAGGTGATCATAACTTGGTGCTCAGATACTATTTTGTACCGATTCCTTTTTGAAAAGTTCCTATATTTTCATGCTCTACAATATTGTACCTTTTGTGTTTGCTGATTATTAACTTTATCTAATTTCCGAAATTAAAACCTCAAATGAAAATAAGGATTAAGGCGATCATAACTTGGTGCTCAGATATTATTTTGTACCGATTCCTTTTTGAAAAGTTCTTATATTTTAATGCCCTACAATAAGGTACCTTTTGTGTTTGCTGATTATTAACTTTATTTAATTTCCGAAATTAAAACCTCAAATGGAAATAAGGATTAAGGTGATCATAACTTGGTGCTCAGATACAATTTTGTACCGATTCCTTTTTGAAAAGTACTTATATTTTCATGCTCTAGAATATGGTACCTTTTGTGTTTGCCGAATATTAACTTTATCTAATTTCTAAAATAAAACCTCAAGTGAAAATAAGGATTAAGGTGATCATAACTTGGTGCTCAGATACTATTTTGTACCGATTCCTTTTTGAAAAGTTCTTATATTTTCATGCTCTACAATATGGTACCTTTTGTGTTTGCTGATTATTAACTTTATATAATTTCCAAAATTAAAACCTCAAATGAAAATATGGATTAAGGTGAACATAACTTGGTGCTCAGATACTATTTTGTACCAATTCCTTTTTGAAAAGTACTTATATTTTCATGCGCTACAATATGGTACCTTTTGTGTTTGCTGATTATTAACTTTATCAAATTTCCAAAATTAAAACCTCAAATGAAAATAAGGATTAAGGTGATCATAACTTGGTGCTCATATACTATTTTGTACCGATTACTTTTTGAAAAGTTCTTATATTTTCATGCTCTACAATATGGTACCTTTTGTGTTTGCTGATTATTAACTTTATCTAATTTCCGAAATTAGAACCTCAAATGAAATTAAGGATTAAGGTGATCATAACTTGGTGCTAAGATACTATTTTGTACCGATTCCTTTTTGAAAAGTTCTTATATTTTAATGGCCAACAATATGGTACCTTTTGTGTTTGCTGACTGTTAACTTTATCTAATTTCCGAAATTAAAACCTCAAATGAAAATAAGGATTAAGGTGATCATAACTTGGTGCTCAGATACTATTTTGAATTGATTCCTTTTTGAAAAGTTCTTATATTTTAATGGCCAACAATATGGTACCTTTTGTGTTTGCTGATTATTAACTTTATTTAATTTCCAAAATTAAAACCTCAAAGGAAAATAAGGATTAAGGTGATCATAACTTGGTGCTCATATACTATTTTGTACCGATTCCCTTTTAAAAAGTTCTTATATTTTAATGCTCCACAATATGGTACCTTTTGTGTTTGCTAATTATTAACTTTATCTAATTTCCGAAATTAAAACCTCAAATGAAAATAAGGATTAAGGTGATCATAACTTGGTGCTCAGATACTATTTTGTACCGATTTCTTTTTGAAAAGTTCCTATATTTTCATGCTCTACAATATTGTACCTTTTGTGTTTGCTGATTATTAACTTTATCTAATTTTCGAAATTAAAACCTCATATGAAAATAAGGATTAAGGTGATCATAACTTGGTGCTCAGGAACTATTTTGTACCGATTCCTTTTTGAAAAGTTCTTTTATTTTAATGCCTACAATAAGGTACCTTTTGTGTTTGCTGATTATTAACTTTATCTAATTTTCGAAATTAAAACCTCAAATGGAAATAAGGATTAAGGTGATCATAACTTGGTGCTCAGATACAATTTTGTACCGATTTCTTTCTGAAAAGTACTTATATTTTAATGCTCTACAACATGGTACCTTTTGTGTTTGCTGATTATTAACTTTATCTAATTTCCGAAATTAAAACCTCAAATGAAAATAAGGATTAAGGTGATCATAACTTGGTGCTCAGATACTATTTTGTACCGATTCCTTTTTGAAAAGTTCTTATATTTTAATGCCCTACAATATGGTACATTTTGTGTTTGTTGATTATTAACTTTATCTAATTTCCGAAATTAAAACCTCAAATGGAAATAAGGATTAAGGTGATCATAACTTGGTGCTCAGATGCAATTTTGTACCGATTCCTTTTTGAAAAGTACTTATATTTTCATGCTGTAGAATAGGTACCTTTTGTGTTTGCTGAATATTAACTTTATCTAATTTCCGCAATTAAACCCTCAAATGAAAATAAGGATTAAGGTGATCATAACTTGGTGCTCATATACTATTTTGTACCCATTCCCTTTTGAAAAGTTCTTATATTTTCATGCTCTACAATATGGTACCTTTTGTGTTTGCTGATTATTAACTTTATTTAATTTCCAAAATTAAAACCTCAAATGAAAATAAGGATTAAGGTGATCATAACTTGGTGCTCATATACTATTTTGTACCGATTCCCTTTTGAAAAAATCTTATATTTTCATGTTCTACAATATGGTACCTTTTGTGTTTGCTGATTATTAACTTTATCTAATTTCCGAAATTAAAACCTCAAATGAAAATAAGGATTAAGGTGATCATAACTTGGTGCTCAGATACTATTTTGTACCGATTCCTTTTTGAAAAGTTCCTATATTTTCATGCTCTACAATATTGTACCTTTTGTGTTTGCTGATTATTAACTTTATCTAATTTCCGAAATTAAAACCTCAAATGAAAATAAGGATTAAGGTGATCATAACTTGGTGCTCAGATACTATTTTGTACCGATTCCTTTTTGAAAAGTTCCTATATTTTCATGCTCTACAATATTGTACCTTTTGTGTTTGCTGATTATTAACTTTATCTAATTTCCGAAATTAAAAGCTCAAATGAAAATAAGGATTAAGGTGATCATAACTTGGTGCTCAGATACTATTTTGTACCGATTCCTTTTTGAAAAGTTCTTATATTTTAATGCCCAACAATATGGTACCTTTTGTGTTTGCTGATTATTAACTTTATCTAATTTCCGAAATTAAAACCTCAAATGAAAATAAGGATTAAGGTGATCATAACTTGGTGCTCAGATACTATTTTGTACCGATTCCTTTTTGAAAAGTTCTTATATTTTCATGCTCTACAATATGGTACCTTTTGTGTTTGCTGATTATTAACTTTATCTAATTTCCGAAATTAAAACCTCAAATGAAAATAAGTATTAAGGTGATCATAACTTGGTGCTCAGATACTATTTTGTACATATTCCTTTTTGAAAAGTTCTTATATTTTCATGCTCTACAATATGGTACCTTTTGTGTTTGCTGATTATTAACTTTATTTAATTTCCAAAATTAAAACCTCAAATGAAAATAAGGATTAAGGTGATCATAACTTGGTGCTCATATACTATTTTGTACCTATTCCCTTTTGAAAAAATCTTATATTTTCATGTTCTACAATATGGTACCTTTTGTGTTTGCTGATTATTAACTTTATCTAATTTCCGAAATTAAAACCTCAAATGAAAATAAGGATTAAGGTGATCATAACTTGGTGCTCAGATACTATTTTGTACCGATTCCTTTTTGAAAAGTTCCTATATTTTCATGCTCTACAATATTGTACCTTTTGTGTTTGCTGATTATTAACTTTATCTAATTTCCGAAATTAAAACCTCAAATGAAAATAAGGATTAAGGTGATCATAACTTGGTGCTCAGATACTATTTTGTACCGATTCCTTTTTGAAAAGTTCTTATATTTTAATGCCCAACAATATGGTACCTTTTGTGTTTGCTGATTATTAACTTTATCTAATTTCCTAAATTAAAACCTCAAATGAAAATAAGGATTAAGGTGATCATAACTTGGTGCTCAGATACTATTTTGTACCGATTTTTTTTGAAAAGTTCCTATATTTTCATGCTCTACAATATGGTACCTTTTGTGTTTGCTGATTATTAACCTTATCTAATTTCCGAAATTAAAACCTCAAATGAAAATAAGGATTAAGGTGATCATAACTTGGTGCTCAGATATTATTTTGTACCGATTCCTTTTTGAAAAGTTCTTATATTTTAATGCCCTACAATAAGGCACCTTTTGTGTTTGCTGATTATTAACTTTATTTAATTTCCGAAATTAAAACCTCAAATGGAAATAAGGATTAAGGTGATCATAACTTGGTGCTCAGATACAATTTTGTACCGATTCCTTTTTGAAAAGTACTTATATTTTCATGCTCTAGAATATGGTACCTTTTGTGTTTGCCGAATATTAACTTTATCTAATTTCTAAAATAAAACCTCAAGTGAAAATAAGGATTAAGGTGATCATAACTTGGTGCTCAGATACTATTTTGTACCGATTCCTTTTTGAAAAGTTCTTATATTTTCATGCTCTACAATATGGTACCTTTTGTGTTTGCTGATTATTAACTTTATATAATTTCCAAAATTAAAACCTCAAATGAAAATATGGATTAAGGTGAACATAACTTGGTGCTCAGATACTATTTTGTACCAATTCCTTTTTGAAAAGTACTTATATTTTCATGCGCTACAATATGGTACCTTTTGTGTTTGCTGATTATTAACTTTATCTAATTTCCAAAATTAAAACCTCAAATGAAAATAAGGATTAAGGTGATCATAACTTGGTGCTCATATACTATTTTGTACCGATTACTTTTTGAAAAGTTCTTATATTTTCATGCTCTACAATATGGTACCTTTTGTGTTTGCTGATTATTAACTTTATCTAATTTCCGAAATTAGAACCTCAAATGAAATTAAGGATTAAGGTGATCATAACTTGGTGCTAAGATACTATTTTGTACCGATTCCTTTTTGAAAAGTTCTTATATTTTAATGGCCAACAATATGGTACCTTTTGTGTTTGCTGACTGTTAACTTTATCTAATTTCCGAAATTAAAACCTCAAATGAAAATAAGGATTAAGGTGATCATAACTTGGTGCTCAGATACTATTTTGTATTGATTCCTTTTTGAAAAGTTCTTATATTTTAATGGCCAACAATATGGTACCTTTTGTGTTTGCTGATTATTAACTTTATTTAATTTCCAAAATTAAAACCTCAAAGGAAAATAAGGATTAAGGTGATCATAACTTGGTGCTCATATACTATTTTGTACCGATTCCCTTTAAAAAAGTTCTTATATTTTAATGCTCCATAATATGGTACCTTTTGTGTTTGCTAATTATTAACTTTATCTAATTTCCGAAATTAAAACCTCAAATGAAAATAAGGATTATGGTGATCATAACTTGGTGCTCAGATACTATTTTGTACCGATTTCTTTTTGAAAAGTTCCTATATTTTCATGCTCTACAATATTGTACCTTTTGTGTTTGCTGATTATTAACTTTATCTAATTTTCGAAATTAAAACCTCATATGAAAATAAGGATTAAGGTGATCATAACTTGGTGCTCAGGTACTATTTTGTACCGATTCCTTTTTGAAAAGTTCTTTTATTTTAATGCCCAATAAGGTACCTTTTGTGTTTGCTGATTATTAACTTTATCTAATTTTCGAAATTAAAACCTCAAATGGAAATAAGGATTAAGGTGATCATAACTTGCTGCTCAGATACAATTTTGTACCGATTTCTTTCTGAAAAGTACTTATATTTTAATGCTCTACAACATGGTACCTTTTGTGTTTGCTGATTATTAACTTTATCTAATTTCCGAAATTAAAACCTCAAATGAAAATAAGGATTAAGGTGATCATAACTTGGTGCTCAGATACTATTTTGTACCGATTCCTTTTTGAAAAGTTCTTATATTTTAATGCCCTACAATATGGTACCTTTTGTGTTTGTTGATTATTAACTTTATCTAATTTCCGAAATTAAAACCTCAAATGGAAATAAGGATTAAGGTGATCATAACTTGGTGCTCAGATGCAATTTTGTACCGATTCCTTTTTGAAAAGTACTTATATTTTCATGCTGTAGAATAGGTACCTTTTGTGTTTGCTGAATATTAACTTTATCTAATTTCCGCAATTAAACCCTCAAATGAAAATAAGGATTAAGGTGATCATAACTTGGTGCTCATATACTATTTTGTACCCATTCCCTTTTGAAAAGTTCTTATATTTTCATGCTCTACAATATGGTACCTTTTGTGTTTGCTGATTATTAACTTTATCTAATTTCCGCAATTAGAACCTCAAATGAAAATAAGGATTAAGGTGATCATAACTTGGTGCTCAGATACTATTTTGTACCGATTCCTTTTTGAAAAGTTCTTACATTTTAATGCCCCACAATATGGTACCTTTTGTGTTTGCTGATTATTAAATTTATCTAATTTCCGAAATTAAAACCTCAAATGAAAATAAGGATTAAGGTGATCATAACTTGGTGCTCATATACTATTTTGTACCGATTCCCTTTAGAAAAAATCTTATATTTCATGTTCTACAATATGGTACCTTTTGTGTTTGCTGATTATTAACTTTATCTAATTTCCGAAATTAAAACCTCGAATGAAAATAAGGATTAAGGTGATCATAACTTGGTGCTCAGATACTATTTTGTACCGATTCCTTTTTGAAAAGTTCCTATATTTTCATGCTCTACAATATTGTACCTTTTGTGTTTGCTGATTATTAACTTTATCTAATTTCCGAAATTAAAACCTCAAATGAAAATAAGGATTAAGGTGATCATAACTTGGTGCTCAGATACTATTTTGTACCGATTCCTTTTTGAAAAGTTCTTATATTTTAATGCTCTACAACATGGTACCTTTTCTGTTTGCTGATTATTAACTTTATCTAATTTCTGAAATTAAAACCTCAAATGAAAATAAGGATTAAGGTGATCATAACTTGGTGCTCAGATACTATTTTGTACCGATTCCTTTTTGAAAAGTTCCTATATTTTCATGCTCTACAATATTGTACCTTGTGTGTTTGCTGATTATTAACTTTATCTAATTTCCGAAATTAAAACCTCAAATGAAAATAAGGATTAAGGTGATCATAACTTGGTGCTCAGATACTATTTTGTACCGATTCCTTTTTGAAAAGTTCTTATATTTTAATGCCCTACAATATGGTACCTTTTGTGTTTGTTGATTATTAACTTTATCTAATTTCCGAAATTAAAACCTCAAATGGAAATAAGGATTAAGGTGATCATAACATGGTGCTCAGATGCAATTTTGTACCGATTCCTTTTTGAAAAGTACTTATATTTTCATGCTGTAGAATAGGTACCGTTTGTGTTTGCTGAATATTAACTTTATCTAATTTCCGCAATTAAACCCTCAAATGAAAATAAGGATTAAGGTGATCATAATTTGGTGCTCATATACAATTTTGTACCCATTCCCTTTTGAAAAGTTCTTATATTTTCATGCTCTACAATATGGTACCTTTTGTGTTTGCTGATTATTAACTTTATCACCTCAAATGAAAATAAGGATTAAGGTGATCATAACTTGGTGCTCAGATACTATTTTGTACCGATTCCTTTTTGAAAAGTTCTTACATTTTAATGCCCCACAATATGGTACCTTTTGTGTTTGCTGATTATTAACTTTATCTAATTTCCGAAATTAAAACCTCAAATGAAATAAGGATTAAGGTGATCATAACTTGGTGCTCATATACTATTTTGTACCGATTCCCTTTAGAAAAAAATCTTATATTTTCATGTTCTACAATATGGTACCTTTTGTGTTTGATGATTATTAACTTTATCTAATTCTGAAATTAAAACCTCAAATGAAAATAAGGATTAAGGTGATCATAACTTGGTGCTCAGATACTATTTTGTACCGATTCCTTTTTGAAAAGTTCTATATTTTCATGCTCTACAATATTGTACCTTTTGTGTTTGCTGATTATTAACTTTATCTAATTTCCGAAATTAAAACCTCAAATGAAAATAAGGATTAAGGTGATCATAACTTGGTGCTCA